>BGZK01001030.1:0-225163 GCA_005406025.1 Eumeta japonica
AACGGTTCGTTAGATGTTGACAGCACAGCGTTGAGCTCTACCGACGTTTTTACAGTTCGGTCTTTTTTAACTGAATAATGTAGGCGATACTTAAGAAAAAAATGTAAAAAATAAATAAGACAACGGTTCGTTAGATGTTGACAGCATAGCGTTGAGCTCTACCGACGTTTTTACAGTTCGGTCTTTTTAACAATGTAGGCAGCCAAGAAAAAAATGTTTTGATTATAATGCCACCTACCGAGATCAAAGTTTATTTAATGTAATCTTAATCCACTTAATATTTAATTGAATAATTTGAGTGGCACCGCAAGATATATCGTCGGTAATGTGAATATAACTATGGAGTTCGCGTCACCGCATTATGCAGCACCGATATGTTAATGCAGTGCGAGCGTTGGACGCTTATCGAATGAGTAAAAGCTTATAAGTTCACGTCAACGAGATGTTAATATTAACAGCATATGTGAAAAACATTTATTTGTGAAAATTACGTATTTCAATTTAATTCATTAACACATTATATTATTTTGTTTAAATTATACAGCTAAGTTTTGAATTTCAAACCCTAAGAGCACATTGACTTTTATTTCAAACTAGTTGGCCCAGCAGACGTTGTTCTGCACTTTCTGGTCGGTGACTAGTCCGTATAGTTAATATCTGCAGCTGCACCAGCATGGACGGAGATTTTTTCTTGTTTTGTATTGATTGATATAAATTTCAATGCTGCTATCATTTACGATTCTGATTCCAGTAACACTTTTGATCGCATACTCGTTTTTGACCTTGCCCCATTCTCAATTCCGATTCCGCTCATAATTCCGTTGCCGTTCCTTGTCCTTGATTTCGTCTCGATCTAATCCCAATTCTGATTTTGCACCCGATCTCGAGTGCGGTTCCTTTGAATCAATTATATTTATCCAATTTTTAATCAGAGACCACAAATCTCCATACTGTGTTATTCTTACATTGGTATCTATCTTATTTCAACAACTTCCAACAAACTTTTCAAGTAACCTCCTCGTTCTGGTTGTTTAAAGTTTAACATGTTTTTTTTTTAATTATGGCATCAATTCGGCTACATAAGATTTACTCGGACGCCTCTTATCGATCCTTACAACCATATAAACATTCGCTCTACAGAGTTGCTCTATTTCGTCAGTCTGCTTTCATTCATTATTTCCAGATGACCAAACAATCTCAATACTTACCTTTTCCTACTCTAATACACTCAATACCAGAAAGAAAATGAAACGTATGTTTACATGTCAGTTGACTACATATATTAAGAAACTCCTACAAGGGCGTTTAGTATGCGCATATTCAATAAGCTTTTTATAGACAAAGAAAGCTTTTTCTATTGTTTATGGTTTTATTTCGCGGAAATACATGGTTAGATGCTCGCCTGTGATATATAGTAACATGCAGCATGCAGCTCACTATAATTAAATTATTTTATTATTCATCATAACTGTTGTTACTCTGTCGTTACTATGAATTATACATGTTTTTAAATGTTGTTTGGTTTAAGAGCAGTGTTAATGTGGTGTTTTTTCAACCCCCGGCGCCTTCAGAGGGGTGTTATAAATTAGACGTTTGTAACTGTTACATACGTATGTATCTGGGAGTCTGTCTTTGGCACCGAAGTTCTCAAGCGCTTGAACCGATTCCGATTTAGTATTTTGTGTGAAAGATGACTTGATCGACTGTGTTCTTGGCTATGATTCAAAAAATCTGTTCAATCGCTTAGAGATTATCAGCTCTTTTCTAGTTTATGAATAGATGTAAGCAGCCGCCACAGGTCTGATCGAGTCGAGTTTCGGTATTCGAAAATAGCATATGACAAACAATGATATTAGAACATAGTAACTTTGAACTAATGCTGCAGGATCCACTGGAATTTGCAGGATACCCAATTCTCCCACCAAACTGCAGAAAAGGTTTTGTGTTCGGGCTCGTTGGAATAGTCTCAACAGACAGATTAAAGATTGACAGACTAGCTTCCACCTGCGGCTCCGCCCGGGGACATAGAACGAATTCCTTCACTTTGTTTATAGACAGATCACGCTCTCATATATGGCCCCGATCGCTTGTCCTGTTTCTGCTCCTAATTCCAGTTTGTCTCACTATCAATTTCGATTTTAAATCCGAACCCGGTCGGACGTAGCGTGACATGGCTTAGCTTGCCTATTTTACGCGATTGCGACGCTTTTGTGACCAAGTCCAACAGCGGCAAAGTTTCGTGCGTTGTACTGTACTCTTCATAGGGCACCCGGCGACGTGCCGTCGGCGGGTTGACGCGGAGTAGACGATGTACGAACACAACGCACGATTGAGCGATCGACGCGACACGCGCGATATTTACAGTTGTGTGTGCGCCCGAGAGCGTCCTCGTGCTCGCGAAGTGGAGATAATTACCTTAGCAAGTAATAAAGTCGAAATGGATTTAATTAAAACCTTGAATTCTGTGAACATCGTTCTAGGCTGTGGATTAGGTAAATAATTAAGAATGAATTAATTTCCTCTCACAGGTTTTAATTATCCCCGGGAAAAATCTGTTCTTCAAAAAAAAAATTGTAACGCTTTCTCGATCTCCTTTAAGAGTCGGTATTATTTACTATCGGATAGGTCTCGTCTGTTTAAATTCAATGGCCATTTTCTTGCCCGGTTTCGCTAAATCTGTTGTTATTACTTTCTTGAAAAGTCTAATAAAGTCTTATCTCTTTTTCTTTTCAAAAAAAACCTTTGCAGTAACTTAAAACGCAACAGCATATATGAGTCGTGATCTAAATCGAGCAAAATTCGATCCAAAAATAATAACTTTATATTCATATTTTCCGATCGAGATATAGTACATTAAACGAGCCTTTCGCCTTAGTGTCTAGTCTAAACTTTCAATAGCAAACAGAACATAATTAATTATAACACATTCGATAACTTGAAAATTTATTTATAATTGACTAGCTTTAGGCTCCACCCGCGTGAATATAGAACGCGTTCTTCCATGTGTTTTTATATCAATCTTGTTGTCGACGATAATCTAGTTCCGCTTTTTATTCTAGACATAGTGTCGTTCCTAACTTTGATTTCAGTCCCATATTTAAATTTATTTATAATTGACTAGCTTTAGGCTCCACCCACGTGAATATAGAATGCGTTCTTCCATGTGTTTTTATATCAATCTTGTTGTCGACGATAATCTAGTTCCGCTTTTTATTCTAGACATAGTGTCGTTCCTAACTTTGATTTCAGTCCCATATTTAAATTTATTTATAATTGACTAGCTTTAGGCTCCACCCACGTGAATATAGAATGCGTTCTTCCATGTGTTTTTATATCAATCTTGTTGTCGACGACAATCTAGTTCCCGCTTTTTATTCTAGACATAGTATCGTTCCTAACTTTGATTTCAGTCCCATATTTAAATTTATTTATAATTGACTAGCTTTAGGCTCCACCACGTGAATATAGAATGCGTTCTTCCATGTGTTTTATATCAATCTTGTTGTCGACGACAATCTAGTTCCACTTTTATTCTAGACATGGTATCGTTCCTAACTTTGATTTCAGTCCATATTTAAATTTATTTATAATTGACTAGCTTTAGGCTCCACCCACGTGAATATAGAATGCGTTCTTCCATGTGTTTTATATCAATCTTGTTGTCGCGACAATCTAGTTCCCACTTTTATTCTAGACATGGTATCGTTCTAACTTTGATTTCAGTCCCATATTTAGAATTTATTTATAATTGACTAGCTTTAGGCTTCACCCGCGTGAATATAGAATGCGTTCTTCCATGTGTTTTATATCAATCTTGTTGTCGACGATAATCTAGTTCCGCTTTTATTCTAGACATAGTGTCGTTCTAACTTTGATTTCCAGTCCCATTTAAATTTATTTACAATTGACTAGCTTTAGGCTTCACCCGCGTGAATATAGAATGCGTTCTTCCATGTGTTTTATATCAATCTTGTTGTCGACGACAATCTAGTACCCGCTGTTTATTCTAGACATAGTGTCGTTCCTAACTTTGATTTCAGTCCCATATTTAAATTTATTTACAATTGACTAGCTTTAGGCTTCACCCGCGTGAATATAGAATGCGTTCTTCCATGTGTTTTTATATCAATCTTGTTGTCGACGACAATCTAGTACCCGCTGTTTATTCTAGACATAGTATCGTTCCTACCTTTGATTTCAGTCCCATATTTAAATTTGACCCCGGTCCATTCCCAATTTTGATGACGATACCGATACTGGCCAAGATTCCGATTTATATGAATCCGAGGCGAATATTAGTACCACAATGAATTATGTATAATGTACATGTAGTTTCCTATGAGTGAAAGAAGTTTTAGAATATATGTTGTTTTTCGGTTTGATAGTACCTACAAATAGGAGAACAAAGTCGGAGATAATTATTAGCAGAAACAATAAAAGCACGTGCGTACTGAAACGCCGCATTTTGTCAAAATTTCAGGTCAATCGAACACCTGCTTTTCGAGTTTTGAGGCTTCGGATAAATAAAAATTTAACACTAAACTACTACCCTGAGGATGTGCGCTGTGAGCACGAAACAAGAAGAAATTGCATAATAATTGTATGGGCTGTGACAATAAATAAAATTCTAACACATGCTTAGGAGTTCGATGTCCATCAATCCTCTCGAATCAAGATCGAGTTGTATAAAAGGTCGTAGGAGAAGAACAGACTCGGGGATGAGCAGTGGGTTGCATGTTGACGTTACTGCATATCGTGTGTGTTGACGACAAGCATCTTCAACTTGGCCGACTTAAAACCAAAATACGACCCTTTGAATGTATTGATTACAAATTTATTCGTACGATTGAAATTAAATGGTTGTTATTATTCCTCATTAAATTTAAATACATGACTTATGTATATTTTTGTAGTTTCCTTTTAGATCCCTTTATTTTATATCCTACTCGATAGGTTTGGTTAAAAAAATTTTTGACCTACTTACAATTTGGCGACACAAATCCACCAATTTTTTTAAATATGTATTTAAGGACACTTGAATTTTGAGACGAATCTAACGACACCTTAATTGTTGGAAACCGTTTGGTTTCAAAAAAAAAATGTACAAACACATATGTAAGATATGCGCGAAAAACAATACCCGTCTTGGCGGTCGGGTAAATATAGTTTAACACATCACGTTATGCCACAGGTATCTTTACGATTTCAGTCTGGGTCTTATCTAGATTGCTAATGTATCCACGATTACGACGCTTCAACGGGGATGTCGTTCCTGACGTGGCCGAATGTGGATCTTGTTTTTATGAAAAACCAATCCAAAAGGATATCGACGAATTGTGATCTCAATCAAGTTTCTATCTCAATCCGCTGAAGTTTAGTTCCGATCTAAGTTTTTCATCAAATTTTTGATACAAGAATCACCAAAGCAGTAAAATAGAATTGAATTGAAAAAATCCAAAACCAAAGTAAAAACTAAACAAGTGGAAAGTATAAACATTTTGGGTAGTTGATTGAAACGTAATGTCTACTGAACTCTGAAGTCGTAGATGTTGTCAATGTGAGAGGCGTTACAATTCTACTTGATAATTGTTAATTAATTTTTATTTTAAGACTGTACACAAAATCAAATGATACAATCAAATAAAATTTTATACCTAACTCGATATATTCGTTAATTTTATTGTAGTTGAGCGTATTATGCATGTCATACCCGCCATGTCGGATTTAATATAACGTTAAAAAAATCATGAGATGAGGAATCTTAAGAAACAGCTAACGACACCAAAAGACTTCATTTAATCAAATGTATAAGTAGCTTATGAGCTGGACGTGCACCTCTGTGCACGTCCAGCTCATAAGCTGGCCCCTCTGGGCATACACACACACAAAATCATAGCCCTCCGTAGTCCTTTATTAAAATCAAATTCAAAACGAACTGTGCATGGTCAGTTACCAGACAGACAATTAATTTGATGAATTTTAAGATTAATTTAAATGAAATAATTCAATTTTTCTTGTCTTACCAAAGAACTTTAAAAGATAATTCTGTTATTGGACTAACATTGGGACTTATGAATAGATTATTAAAATATGGCACGAGAAAATTCAGGAAAAAATGTAATTTCGTTTAAGATGTCTAAAATTATTCAAAATATTCAAAAAAGTTTGTACTATAGCAAATTAAATTATCTGAAGTTAGAAAACTGAACAATCGGACAACGAAATTAAGACAACTTGAAATACTGAATAATACCGGAGCAGGGCGAGTCAAAAATTACGAACGTAGTTTTGGTCTTTTAATTGACAATTTTACAAGTTCTGATCTAGTTAATTATGACTTCGATCATTTCAGGTATATTAAATACAAAACGACCGTCACGGAACGCCCGGAAGATGTGAAACATTTAAGTTAACATTGGAATTTATAATTGGTAAAATACCATTAAAGTAAATGTTTAGTAAAATAATAAAAAATAATAAAGTTTGTTAATAAAATCAATATATTTTTCTGATTATTATAATTGTAACAATAAGTAAATAATATTTGTATTTATAAATAAAAATATATTTCGATTTAATAATACATTATTGATTCGAATTATTTTAAGAATTCTATCAATAGCAACGATTAATGGCAAACTTTATTTTGGGGACAAAATTTCAAAGTATGACAATAACACAAAAAAATGGAAAATTCAAGTAATAAAACAAACATTTGTTTAAAAAAACTCTTGTATGACATACTTGTGGTCGTGTGTATTTATTATCTACACCGCTCGAGTGGCGTTACACTCGCGGTCACCGCGCGGCAGCCTCACGCCCCACGCCGACGCGCGTACAGATGTATCACATCTAAAAGTAATTGTGTCGAGGTTTGTGGAGTTGTGTTTGAGAGATGAGTTATGTCGATTTATTGTTAAGAAGGCCTTGTTAAGTCACTAGCCTGAAATACAAGAATAAGACTAAAGTACAAAGTTTAATTGTAAATTGTGTGTTTTATAATTTAACTAATATATTTGTTTGTAATATCGACGCTAAAATGTCGAGTAACCTATTAAAATTTATCAAATAATTATTTATTTTAATACGACAGTCTGAGGAAAAATCGATTTTATTAATTTTAAACAATACTAAAGACTCCCAATTTTTAATGAAATATTAGAAATAACATACTTTTTCCAAGAAAGGAAATGAATTCGCGTTAAGAAACTACTAAAAATTATTTGTTGTTCTCTTAGTTTTTTGATAAAAAATATAGTGATGACTTTGTGGGATATGGCCTTGTCACACTTTTGATGTGACGATCAACGAAACGCGTCGTTCACCCCTAAATGTCACAAAATTAGTTTTGTGATAGAGGTTTTTCTTTTAAGTCTCTACAAGTGCTAGTATCAAGTGAATTAATGACATAATTAGATCGTGTAAACTATAAGGGCGTAGCGACTAACAATAAATATAATGCATTCTTTAAAATACATTATATTTATCGTTAATATATATAAAACATAAATGTCTTACTACATTGAAAACAATTTTGTAAATGCAATTGTAATTTCAAAACTACAGATCCCACAACTCTTGCAAAGTGACAATTTATCCTTATACTAAAATAACGAGAAACAAGTGACCGTTAAATATGGACATATCGGGCTGGGACCTGCACCGGGCGGAGGCGGCGGCGCATCACGTCAAGCAAATATGTCCGGAAACGTATAACGCCATCTGTGTGGAATAAACACAAGTGAGCGTTTGGTTCCCGGAAGAATACGCGCAGAACGTCCTTCGCCGGGGGCGCGCGCCTCGCGGTGGCACAGTGGCCGGAGAATACTTCACGAACGACATGTATCGCCGCGCCCGCGCCGCCGCCCTCGGCCCTCGGCCCTCGTCCTCGGACGCGTGACCGTTATTTCCCTTTTCTTAGGCGTTTCCCGAAGCATTTCGCAACATCATTACATAAAAGAAAATTCACAAACGACTTCATGTGTGAATAAAGAATGCATTCTTTGTATTTTTTTCAAAACGAATGGCAAGTTTTTAAAGTCGACATCAACAACACCTTGATACAATACGTCTATTTATAAGAAGATATACGAGCAATCGGAAAAATAATACTAATAAGTGTTTTAAACTGAGTCTGTTAAGCACAGGTCAAAAGTACGAAAAGTAGAGAAATTCTCTGAGTGATCAAATCACACACGGCGGAAGTAAAACTTCAGAAAAGTAACCTACTTGTGAATGAGATGGGTATAGGGTATCAGGAGTAGCATACTTTTAAAATTTATTTTCTGTATAACATTTTAATTAAAATGGAACATTTACAATCTTAAAAAGCACAAGCAACGTGTATACCGACAAAACTCTATATAGTTTTAATTGAGATTCAATCCTCAATCGATTTCGAAAATAATTTGCATTTAACACTTTTAATTTGAAGCTGCAGTATATTTCACCGAAACAAAACGCATTTATTTCATAAATAATTTAAAACGATCATATTAAATACAACTTAAAGGTAGAGTTAAAACAGTCCCACCTAGTTTACCTATCTTCAGCAATATTTTCTTATTGGAAAGTTGGTTTTATTCGCTTAGATGTTTCTTGAAGCGAACTTTAAATTTTGTTGAAATACTAGAATTTCGTACTCAGCAAATGAATACAGATTTCTATACGAGTTGTATTATGGCCAATTTACATTTATTTTGTTTTTTTAATAAAAAAATACTCCCTACGTTATGAATCCGACTTAAATACAGCTTATCCTCGTGGGGCTTAAAGATACGTTTATAGTAAGTTAGTGAGAGAAAAAGTCTTATTTCAGTTATTTCGCTGTCTTAAGAAGGTGACGTCAAAATTTGTGTTATAATTTTTTATGAGTTGGTTAGATCGAACCGAGTGCGAGTTTCTTAGTATTTTCCATTCTGGTCGAAATTGTACTGATCGGATAATTTATAATTAAGTAAATGTTTAATTTATAAGCTCATGTGTGATTGCTGTAATAATTATGAGGAATTTATCCCTAAGCGGGCGGCGGGCGGTGCCCTGAGCCCTCGTGAATGCCCGCATTAAAGAGGCCATTGTGTTCCCTTCGGCGGCGGCTGCGGCTACATTTAAATGGCTCGCTCGGGGCGAGCGGCACTCGCGTGTGACGCCGTTAATCGGTACTAATAACATTCTGTTGGCAGATGTTCCTCGTCAAATATTCGAAATAATACCTGTCAACGCCGCGCCTTAAATACTTTCTGAAGTTATTAAGAGACCGACGACTCGAGAATGGGGATATGAAATAGATTCCGCGGTCTAGGAGTAACAAATGGAATGCTTGAGCCGGCATTGTCCGTTCGCCCGCACCTCTGCTGCAGACCACTATCTTAAAAAGATTGAATACGGTCAATTCGCATTCGCCTTGTCGGACTACACTTTACGGATATTATTAGATTTTAGTGACATAATTTTTTCGCACAGGTTCACCCTCGTCGTTACCAAGATTACGCGATGCTAAATTCATTTATGGCATGTGTTCAGGGAAACATTATCTCGCTGTGTTCGCTGTAATCATTAAAGAGTGCAGATATACATTCTTTGTTCAGTTCGATTAATGATCGCTCGTGTATAGGGGATGGCGTTTGTTGTGCGTTGAAATGTAAACATCGGCCGGGTAAACGTTTCGCTCGTATACAGAATGAAGCGAACGAAACAGACGACGATACAATGGCCAAATTAATATGGGACCTTTTTGCTTTCATCTTGTGTTCCGTAATAAAAGATTATAGAAATGTATTCGAACGACAGAAAAATTAATTCAGATTCCGAAAGGGAATTCCCAAATTGTTTGATGTATTTAAAAAATACGGATCAAAATTAATATCTTAGGAGATTTTTTAAATACTTTCTCTTTGGATTTGAAATATATAACTGGTAATAAATAAAAAACATTTACAAATTTTATAGTTTTATTTGTAAGTGTGTAAACTGTAAATGTTCTTTGACAGTATGTGTACCAAACCGTATTATTATTGGAATCACTTATAAGTTTTGGCTGGCGCTGATAATTTTTACTCGATTGCAACAAGGCTTGAAAGCAGGATGATATTTAAAGTAATAATAATGGTCACACTTTACAAAGGCCGCCAATCGTTATGTACCTAAACTAATAAAGTACTAAATAAACATATTATATATAATTCAAAATAAAAAATGGAAAATCTAAATCATGTTAGCGATTAATATAAAAATAAAATTAAAAAAGGTTAAAGTGACTGATAGATATCATTAATAAATAACATTATGACGACGAGGTCGGTTTTCTATAGTGAAGGAATTTATATATATAAATTCCTTCACTATAGAAAACCGACCTTGTCGTCATAATGTTATTTATATATATATTTTATATAATAACACATATATAAATTATTGATGCTATAGGGAGATTAATTGTTGAATCGTGTTAACTAATCTAATATTACAATTATTTCTAACATCACAATAGTAAGAAGCATATTTATGTTTTATCTTCTTCTAACGTCTCACCGTTCGTGTTGACAGAATTATCATTACTTTCCAAAATGTCTTCTATAATCCGATCTTCGTCTTCTTTACTTAATTCGTCACTGTTTTGTAACATTTCTCCAAATACACCGCCGTCACTGACCGACGTATCTTCTTCTGGTTCCTCTTTTATTCTGCTCAGATCCCCGACTGCTGTGCCCATGTCATTTTTAATCGAACCATTCTTAATTATACCATTATCCGTCGATCCATTGTAAAATTTTTCAGGTTTTTTTACGTCATTTTCTGGTTGTTTATCCGGAATTTCATTCTTTTCGCTAGCTGTACTGTATAATACGATATTTTCGGTATCGATGGAGTCCTGAAGTCGAGGCAACAATTTGTCACTAAAAGGAAAAGTACAATACAATTTTACAGAAAAGCGCATGTTTAAATTTACTTATTATTTTACTAGCTCAACCGAAAAAAGTATTGCTTTAGTCAAATCACCTGTGTTTAGTTTCATATTTGCTAGGTACTAAATAACAATTGGATTCTTTGTAAATAATGCGCCTCTTGCTCACCCACGGCCACTGAAGATTCCAGGCTTTATTCTAAAATAAAGTGAAAATTCTGTAATAAATACATATAATCAGCAATATTTAAATTAAACAGTCATTATATATGAAATTCATATTTATTACCATTTTTCTCCAAAAGTTTAATTTAGACAGGTTGACAGAAGTCAGTCACTCCAGTGTGGTTTAAAATCAAAAATGAGTAAATGAGAAAAGAAAATCATTTTCACTGAGTGAATTAAGACTGGACTCGAAACTTAGGGTGGGACTAGTAACGAAAAAGAAAGGGAATTGGATATCGAAACTAAAACCGGAACCAAGATCGGGATTTGAATTGAGAAGTCGCTCGGAAGGAGTTCTAGAATAAAATAAACACAAGAGATAAAGGAATTATTTCATGTTAAAGCTTGCGGAGGTGTGGCTGCCCGTCTATTATTAAAATTAAAGATGCTTATAGTGAAGATATGGATATTTCCCTTTGTAGTTTTCAGAAGGTAATATATTTATACTATGGTTTAAAAAGCATTTCATATCGATTATAAGGCTAAAATACAAAAGTTCGATCGCTATTATAAGCTATGAGTTAAACGGCAATGGTTTCCAGGGAATCAGCTTCGAAATTATATTATAACACAAGTAATGTATATCGAAATGTATATTGACCGACTGTATTCATAATAAAATAAAATAAATATCACGTCAAATTAATTTTTTTATGTAAGAATTATAGGACTTTGAGACACTAACAGCGCAATACAACGTTCTATCGTTGTAGGCATATTTATTGAGCGCTTAGTGTGTGTTGTATACTGCAAGACTTTTTTAATTATGTAAGCATTAATTAATTTGATACTCATCCTCAAGGAGGTTCAAACATGATTAATTAAGTTTTCAGCTTTAATATTAAGTTTTTGTGTTTTACTTAAATTGTTACTGATAATGAAAATAAAATGTAACTTGTTGATCTCGTCCTAAAAAGGACGCTCAACATTTTTTGTAAAATATTTAATACTTTAAAGTTAAAGTCTATTATAAAACCCACGAGGGGATATCTATCTGTATCCTCGAAGGCAATCCTAAAAGGTTGTTAAACACGAGCAGGCCCTGTTCAAACACGTCACGCGCCCTACCGTCCTGCAGCGAACAATACGTCTCCTCGCTTTCTCCTCCTCGATGCGCCTTTCCTCTTCGCTGTCGTAATCGTCCTCCTGGAATTTAAGAGGAAAAATTTATTTGCACAAGAAATCAAAGGTTTAAGGTCAACATGTAGGAAAATCTCGTTCCCTCGACATTTCCCGTCCTACCCATCGATTTATGGACCTCGACAGTGTGTGCTGTGTAACTCTCGTTTGGAGCGGTGCCTCGAACTGAGTTCGATTTTTGAGGACGAACTCTTCTTTGTTTGGCTTATTGGTTTCTGTATTCGAATTACATTTGTTACGATAAATGGTTGTTGTGTTCATTGCCAATTTTTATTACAATATCTCTTTACTTCTTCATTTTGTCTTATTTTAACATTAAAGTTACGTTATCCAATTGCATACATTAATACCACTTTTTTGAAACATTTTTTTTTATTACCCTCAATCACTCGTAAAAAACTTAGTATTGTAGCCAGTTGACGAACAAGACAAATAAATATTATAATTTTTATAAATATATAAGTTGCCTCTAGACATTCTATCAGTCTCGTATTTTATTTTCATTACTTATTTTTTCATCAATTTTAAAGTGTTTGTTTCTAATTTTTAATGCAAAAACACACAAATATCGTTAAAGAATCAGTTAATGTATAATGTAACTTAATATTGCAAAAGGTATTCAATAAAATAACTAACGCATTGCAGTATTAATCACAATGATCTATGAGAAACAATGGAAGATTATCACTACAAATTTGTGACTACAAATTTGTGACCATAAATTGATGCGGGCTTAAAACACTCTGGATTGGCGTCGTCCGCCAACTTACGATTGGATCTTCCCAGCAGTGATAGCTGTCTTCCAAGTCCTCGGGACTGTCATATATAAATAAATTAATATGTTTTAATATAATTATTTACATGTATATATTAATATCATTTTACTAAATATTTTATGACATATAGATACTATTTGGAATGATGAGACATATTTTATAGGATTACTACAATACTAATTGTACCACTTTCGAGTTGAGAAAATTTTAGTCAGCAGTGGTGCGTGGTTAAGTAGACAGAGGCGGTGCTCTCGGACTAGCACCGACTCTGAATTTTAACCGCTTTAACCGAAGGCAAATTACCCAGTTCGTAGTCAGTTCACGTCATAAGTAAATCACTAGTTCCGCACCTTCGAGGACACATCGAGTTGTCGCTCTGGATTGTCACAATTTGAAATAAAATAAAATAAAGCAATAGAGTGTGACAAAGCTTTGGACACGACGACTGTAATACCAACAAAACGAATGTCCCTCTAGACGTCCCGGATGTCCGAGGTGTACGCGGTGAACTGCGGTCCCGATCAGTTAAAAATAGCTAAATCAGCAAAAATGTCACGAAGGATAATTTTCTACAGGGAGCACTTCTAAGTGTAACGACGCGGATATCGGACGATCGCCTTGGGTTCTTATAAAATCTAGAAGGGTCATCATATTTTCTATCAAAGGGCAAGGAAAGGGCAAAAGGAAAGAGCCCGAATCTGATACAGGTATAAACTTGATTCGTAAGTACGGCCGAAGGTTTTTTGTGCCTCGCGTTAATATTCCGACACAGCCGACGAGCGCCCGCGGAACATTTATCCGTTGTAATACGGTTCTTCGCTTTTTCCTCACAATAAAAAAAAACTAAATACCTACGATTTCATTAGAATTCGAATGTTTCTAAAGTATAAATATGTATAGTTATTTAAATCTTAAGAAAGGAACAGTTATTCGCAATATTTTCTCATTCTTCATTTTTCATCATTCAGTTCATATAATAAAACTAAAAAAGAAAAATCATTGTAATAACTGCGAAATTGCAACATTATTGTTTATGTTTTTATTGTAAAATAGGATATTATGTGCATTATAACATATATCTATGGCGTTATCTAGGAGAAAACAGGCGTGCGTGCGATCAGGGTATTAGTGGTCATCGCCACCCATCGACACTCACAACTCCAGAACTCAACAGTGCGTTGTCGGACTCTCGGGTAAAAATTCATGAATGGAGCGTGAGCTTATGCAAGGGGAGCGAGGTGATGGGAAGGAGAGTGGGGTCTTGAGGGGATAGAACCAACGGAACTCTTACTCACTGGACGAAATGAAACATCGGAAGCTTTTATTTTATATCTATATTCTGTGAGAGTATGATATTCCATTGGTCAGGCCGGCCCGTTTTCATTTTACAGCCAAGTTGGCTACAGCATGATTCTATCACATACATATGACAGTACTGGAATCTGATGAGATTTAATGTAGGGATTAAATAAAAACTGTATATTAGACAATTTAGTTGGATATAAAAGTACATTACAATTATTTAAATAAAAGTTTAATACAAATTTTTTTTTCAACCAAATTGATTTAAGCATAAGCATTATGTATATAAGCAATAAAGACAGTTGAATAATTAAATAGAGAATTAGAAAAGGTTATAAGCCGATATTTGTTGTTAAGTAAAGTAATAAGGAGACATATGATTTGGCCGGCATGTGTTACTTTTACAATAAGCTTTTTAAATGTAGGCGGCGGATCCGTCCCTTCGTTTATTTTTCATTACTTCTTTACGAAAACTACACGACGTTGATCTAACGATGATCAATGGCATTAGCACCAGCTGCAGTACAAACATGAGCCGGCTCGATCCGTGAAATACGACACTTACAGAATACGGATATGAGTAGTGGCTTCCGCTGTTACGTTTCATTTAGTCGATAAAAGTTCCAGTCGCTCACTTCCCCTCTTCCCTGCCATCTACCCGATGCCCCCGCACTCGATATCCTATTTCCTTGCAAGAGGCCGGCGACACACTGGTGACTCTTCTGGTGTTGCGACTTCCATGGACGGCGGTGACTGTTTGGTCTCTGATGGTTCCGTCTGTTCGTTAGCCCTTCGACTATGCTGTTAAAAAAAATCCGTCTATTTCTATGTCAATGTATAACAGCAGACTTACGCCGTGACCGCCAGCCGCAGATGTATGCCCGACTCCTTGATGATGTCGTGCGCCTGCTGGATGGTGAGCTGCGCGGAGTCGATGTCGTTGATGCGCAGCAGGCGGTCGCCGGGCCGGATGCCCGCCTTCTCGGCGCGGCTGTCCGGCTTCACCTGCGACCGCACTCGCATTCTTAACGACGAACCACCGTATAAGCAGTCAATGCATGTCGCAATTAGGTACATTAAGGCTATGATTTTTAGATATTTCAGGCCGAGAAGTAATCCATATCAACTCCTATGTTAGTGTCAGTACGTTGGATTTCAATGATTGATTCTTAATTACTTCGTTTTAGAAAAATATAATTTGTTACAAACAGCTATCATATATAAAGCGAATACAAATATTTTGCTCATATACTATGTTAAACCCCGGCCAAGAATCTATGAAATAGAACCAGAAAGCTGAAGAGCTGATTACAGGATAAATACTTTTATTTTCTTAATTATCCAAGCTCTTCTCCTTCTCTAAAATAGCAAAAAAATTTAAAAATGCGCTAAAGTTTGAAAACTAGCTAAACTATAAACATATTAACCGTTCAAACTGATGATAACAGAATTCGACAACTTCTGGTGTTAATTTAACAAACAAATATTTCGACTACTTGATTTATTTGCGAGAAACTCATTAACAGATGGATTGTGCAATTTCTATTCCTCAAATTACAGTTTTCAAATTTAATTTATTTTATAAAAATAGCTACTCAATGAATTTCACTTATTCATTCTGGGTCACCATCGATTATAGCAAAAGAGGTTACAATGATATGTATTAAGCGGCAGCTTAGGGGATGAAATGTACTACGAAGACAACCGGCGGACGTTAAAATGATACTGAAAAGTGTTCCGTTCTGTCCTGAACATTAGTGTCCCCTTGCTATTGGTACACATGCGCATGCGGCGAATATTCTGTATATACTAGCAATCATCGGCGGCGCATGCGCCCGCTGACCGATGGCCCGGCGCACCCTGTGCCGTATATCGAACATGTATTTTATTAGAACGTAGAAATATTGCAGTCACAAACAACGAAACGAGTTCGGCTCAGCGCCATCGAGATTGACGGGAGGGTGAATTATTGTTCTTCGAAATTGCAAATAGGCTATTTGACTATTTATTTTTCAAAATTGTGTTAGTTAACACTTTTTGAATTTAAAAAGAAGTCTAGAATAGTTATTTTTTAAGAAACTATAACAATAAACAAATAATTAACTTGTAAATTATCAATGAAATAGAAAGGGCACCGGTAACCTGTGTCGTCCAAACTACATAATGTCATGCATTATAATTACAAAGCTGTATTTTTCAGAAATACACAACAAATAAATTTGAACAACTTAGTGTTCGATGTTTCTTGTAACAGATTTTAGTTTTATTTTCCTTTTAATTATCATGTTTAGTTGATTTTAATATTTAATGAACAAACATTATCAACATATACAGTATCATCAACTATCCTGCTTATTTTTGTAGAATGTGTAATTTATTACTTACGATAGTATTTAACTTATAATTTGGATTACTTGAAATTTTTGATATAATAACTTATGTTATTGTTGTAGTCTTATGACTACATCTATTTTCCATGAGGGTAGGCAGTGAAACCACAGATATCCACTCGGTGCGATAAATTCTTACTGTGCCTCACCGACATTCATAAATGGTTTCATACAAGCTTGTGTTTGGTTTTGCGAATGAATCAATTGGTGGTTTTCAGTTCGCCGGGTTTCTTTAGTTAATCCGGTTTTATTCGTTTCCCTCATTATTTCTAGATGGCTAAACCAGTTTCTTTGCCATTTCCTATATAACTATTTACATATTTTACGTCATCTACCTCCAATTACACTATTCTTTCACAATAATATTCATATTTGTATTTTGTCAATAAGTACTAACGTGAAGTAACAACTACTTTGAGCTTTAGCTCGTTAAATTGTTTTGTTTTAAACTATCTAAAAAAAAATTACTTCAAGTTAACAAAAAAAATGTTTTACTATATATAATTCATAAGTGTATATATAACATTTTAAAGGACAGACATAGGTCGTCCCTAACCGACACACGTGTCGGGCTCTACATTACGCGTACCAGATGGAAATCGATGAGTTGTGTGACATACTACTTCTGGTAACTTTACACTAATTGTTACTTCAAGTTTCAGCCGACAGAACTTTTAATTGGCCCGAGTTACCGAGTTACTCGTGTGTCGCTCCTGTTCAGTATTTGTGTTGCCACACATCACCTGCGTCGTGTTGGCACACTATATTTGCCAGGTTGTGACATTCTGTAATGATTTCGTATTTTTTTGTGAATGCCAACGATAGAATTAAAAAAGAGCTAGCATCAAAATCCTCGGTTGTTTTTTTGAGAGAAAACTGCTTTTCGAACGAATGCCAAAGTGGTAAATTCATAAAATATTATAAAATTAAAAATATTTTCAAATTTAAAATTTTCTTTTTGATTTTGGAGTAGCATCATACGCGTACGTTTAATTCACAAAAAAAACGCGAAAATGGTTTTGGAAACGGAAATGATTGTCTAATATAAATTAAAAACCCTAATAAAAATCTGTAATTTGTAAAACCTCTGTCGACTGCACTTGAAGTGATAATAAGCAATAAATTATCTTCAACTCCAGTTTCAGGGTATTTTACTATCTTTTTTAAATTACTGAAAATTATAACTATTTTACTTGAGTAAGAGTATAGTGAAGTCGTTTTTTTGATAACTATAAAATACCCAAGTAACAACTTTTTTAAATGGCTAATTAGAGAGAGAAGGCACTAGTACCCGGTGACATCATTGTTTACTAGCGCCATATAGAATAAAGTTAAACTCACTTTTGCAAGAAAGAGATAGCATATAATTTTTAATGGCTTATAGTCAATTGTTTCTTCAACCGATTTTAATTTTGATTCCACTTTTAATCATCATACTTAGTCAGCCAACATAATTAATGAATAAATGTTATATTTTAAATATCATTAAAGTACCCTATTCGGACTCCAAGGCCGATAAAGTCCACGTGTCTGAGACAGTTTTCAGCATTTTCAACATCAATACGGCACTCCGAATTTAAACAGCACGAGTGTGGCCGAGTTCGCGCCGCAAGTTGACCGGTCTGCTTTCTCCATTGTTCCTATATCATATTTTAATGTTGAACGAGTGTGAGTTTTCCACTAGGGATATTGCATTTGCGTTTGGTATTTGTATATTTTATATAGTGAACAATGATGTAAATAATATAAACTCACACACATTTTTTAGGAGGGTAGACAAAGACTTTTGATTTCCACATGGTATGTTCTTTGCATATCTCTCTCGCCTCACGACATTCATTAATCTTTTCATGCAAGCTCATCGATTTCGGGTGTTTAAAATTTGGCCCTTCGTGTGTAACGCATAGACAATAGAGTAACGTGTGTGTGTAATGTGTAACAAATAATCTTACAAGCGGGTTCAAATTATAATAAACGCTAACTGGGCTGTATAAGTTAAAAAATTTTATTTAAGCCCTTGTCTGTTTGAGTAATAAGTTAATTAAAGCTTAGGCAAGAGATGTGGTCGTGTTACAAGCTACATCAGTTTACTTCAATTTCTTAGCTTTTAGATTTCAAATATATTCAACAAATAAAATCGCGTTGAGTATACTAATCTTACGGATCTTGCTGTTTCACAACAATATATAAGTTCAAAATACTAAAAAATCTTAAACAATGCATCTCTTTAATGCATAAGTGCTACTACAGATATGATTTCTTAACTATTTTATAGCTAAGTGTAGAGGCTTGAAGGGCTTTTAATTGTTTCTTTGACAATCAATTTTAAAGATTTAATATAAATATAAAGGAAAACGAAAAAGTCATGAGTTATTTTAAAAGGGACCAACAAACGCATCTTCCGTGCTTTCTTAATAATGCCTCTCAAAATTTTAATATGGCTTGAGCATTGATCTACAAAAAAGAGAAGATGCACAGTCCCATGCTCAAAAACGGCCGCAGTAAATGAGTGCTAACAGACCGTGTAGCACTCATTGCACTCAATGTAGTTTTGTCGCACCTTCCATTGTGATGCTAGTGTCCTGTTAAAAAATGCAATAATAACACGTAAAAGCTATGTAAAAGGATGGTATTTCTTATTTTTGATAGGCAAAATTTAGTTTATTCACAAGAGGTGCCAATAATGTATTATATTGAGTATTCGATGAGTATTTTGTATTTCTTCATTTAAAGTAGCATTAAAGACCGAGATATAAACCGTCTTAAAAGAAATAGACCTAAGCAACACCGGTCTCGTATTTCTTGTGTTGTTATATTATTTGGTAGCTAAACATTTATTTTGGTAGCAACTGTTATTATACTAATGGTGTCACCTTTATTAATTTTAATTTTAACATTTTTTGTATCTGTGCAAATCTAAACATGAGCTTTAAAGGAAATCATACAGTACAAGATAATAAATTGTATTTGAATTTGTTTTTTAGCATATTATATATAAGTATTATGTTCATCAAAATATGTTAATGTTTAACGAATCGTCATTTTATTTTATTATATAAATAATTTGAAAGTTTTATATTATTGTACTATACAAACATTAGAAATTATTAAGTTTTTTCATGTATATTTTCACCGACATTATGAAGTTAAAGGTTCATATTAATTTTAATCTTAGGTGATTATTACAATAAGTGAGAAAAACACACTATAATTCTTTTCATACTTTCAATTAATAAATAATTATAAAGAATTAAAATAATGTTATACCACTCCATTTATGCCTTGTTTTAGAAGAGCACGCGTAAATTGTAAAAAAAATAGGTTATATTGTTTTGCAGTAACAAAATAATCCTTACTTACTCTCTTTTCATTTAATAATGAACTTTATATTATGACTTTTTGGTTGAAATGTAAGATGATAAGTAATTAAATAATATTCCTTCCCTTCTTTATCTTTAGTGCTGCAAAATAGTACCGTAAAATGTGAGACAGAGATATCAAATATACTTTGAGCCATTTGTCGCTGTGAATGTAGTACGCGATTGTGCATCTTCTCTTTTTTATACGTCTATGGGGTCGAGCTGTGTATCGATAGACAGTCAGTTAAACAATTTTTCTTTCATTTTTTTATTGAAACTAAAACTTAATTGAAAAATATTTGTGCAATTAATATTTTAAAATAATGAAATATTCATTGTCGGAATTAGCAATGATTGATGTGCTACTTGAGCTAACTCCGTAGGCCTATAATGAACTATTTAAACATATTCCAAAGTTTCAAAGCTTCCCACAACTTTACCGTGGAGTAAACAGAAAGTAATAAAATTACATCGCGCGAACTTAATTTAACGGACGCTATTTCTCGAACGAGGTCGCGCCGACGAGAGCGCTCCGCTACACTGACAAGTCTCGACGCAGCTACGCGGAATTCCTTTCTCTTATTTAAGAAAAGCCTGCTTACTGTGGACAAATCTGATTGTACGTGAAAATAAATGAATTTATCCAGACAAAACGAAACGTGTACTCGAATGAAGTAAGTAGATGCCATACGGCGCGGCCGAGTGGCGGGCGGCGGGCGGCGGGCGGCGCAGTCGAAAGTGCCTGATCGTCTCTGCGAGGCTCTTCCGCGTCGAGCTTCTCGCCGAATTAGCGGAAAACGGAGCGGAAACCGGTAGACGTGAAATAATGAATGAGGTCGCTGAGCTCTCTGCTAAAAAAGACATTTATTTAATTTAACCACTCGATGGAATACCGGTCGGCGCGGGAAGAGCCGGGTACTTTTTAATATATAATATAGATATGCATTAATGTAAATTGAGAAACCGTCACATTATTCATAGTCCTTAAACATAAAGTTCTATATTAATATTTACTAAAGTTTACATAAATATGTTTTAAGAATACCGATTAATTGAACGTTTGTTAGCATCAAATTATGCGAACGGAAATTCTTATTTTTAGTAAAATAGACACTCTTTTACGTTTTAAATTTTAAAATAAAAAGTATTAGGATATGTATTTAAAATTTCTAAAGATAAAATCAAATGTCGACTCAATCGCGCGGCGCGGCCGAGGGCGGCGGCGGAGTGCCGCGGTCGGATCGTGGCCGCGGTCAGTTCACCGTTTATTTTTAGCCTACGTCAAATCAAACTACTCGCCGCGCCCCGAGAGCGTTAAGTGGTCGAGTCCACGATGATACTGCGTATGAAAAAAACAAATGGAAGTTAATTCCGCTTCGACGGCATTGCTCTGTGTCTTTTGTAGTCCGTTCGCTTTCGTCCGTCCTCATCCGATTTAATTTCCATTAAAGCTAAAAGCTACATTCCGAAATTGCCCGATGTCTTAACAGATATTAGAAACGGTTAAGAGAAATGGCTTAGTAAAGACTTTTGAAACTTATTATTCTTGATTGTGGACTGGAAATTCTAAAGTCATATCAATATTATAAATACGAAAGTGTCTTTATCTGTCAGTCTGTTACGTTTTCACGTCTAAATAGCTTTACCAATTTTAATAAAATTTGGCACAGAAATAGTTTGATACCGGGAAACTGGTCATAAGCTACCTTGTGTTTGTTTGTCTGGCTGTTAGTTTATATATTTGCCTGCAGCTCAATAATAGTTTAACCGGCTTAATAAACTTCGGGGTTCTTATAGAGCACACCATTTTGAAATACATAAGCTACTACCTGTTTATTTTTGTCTCTCTTTGATTAAATGTCTACCTTACGAAGCGATAATGATTTAATGAAATTTAAATCAATGTAAAAACTGAGAGAACTTGATGTCACATAAAATATAGCTTCATATTTATTTGTAGGATTTCTTATAAGAAGTATATTTAAAAGTCATCTATATAATATTGTAAAGAGGTAAAGTTTGTGAGTTTGTAAGATTGTAGGGGGTAATCTCTGGATCTACTGAACCGATTTTTAAAATTCTTTTACCAATACAAATCCACATCATTTATAAGTGTCATAGGCTATATGCAAGCTTTTGATGCAATTATTGACAATGCGCTAAATAACAGGAGTAATTTTTTTTTTTCTGGACGCCCCAATAGGTAAAGGGGAAAACGTTCCACGCAAATCTGCTATTAGCAGAAGTAAGACAATCCGGGAAAAATAGGCTAGCCATTGCTTCTTCAGGATTTACCGCAACTCTATTACATTATGGGAAAAGAGCACACTCTACCTTTAAGCAACCACTGACAATATCATTGAAACAACAGTCAGTGTGCTTCATACGTACAAATGGACCGCTCTGGAAACTTTCACAAAAGACATCTTTGATTATATGGGACGAATGTATCATGAGTCATAGAGCTCATGTTAAAGCAGTAAATGCTCATAGACTCAGAAACTCAGGTGCTGTTGTGGATGATGTTACTTTTGTATTTGCGGGAGATATTCGGCAAACACTGCCTATAATAACAAAAGGCACACGCGCCGATGTCCTCAGAACCTGCTTAAAATCATCTCAATTAAGGAGTTCCGTTGAAAGTCCTAATTTATGAACAAACATGAGAGCCCATTTGATCATTTGAGCGACAACTTTGATGACGACTTTCCACATCAACTACTGAATCTTGGAGAAGGAAAAATTGGCTATCCTAACACCAAAAGTACTAGCAATGACATTAAACTTGACGATAGATTAGGTCACATATTAGATAGGTTAGAACATTTGATAGATGCAATATACTCCTGTCTTGAAAATTTATTGCAAAGAAATTATTATTGGCATTATTCTAGGGCAATTGTGTTACCCAGAAAGATACAGTGAATGAGACAAATAAACTGATTTTAGAGAGAAAATTGTCATGGGTCCATTAACACAGTGTGAAATATTGAGGATACCGAGCACTTACCTCAAGAATTTTTAAATTTTTTGAACCCTTTTTACCTCCTCACGACTACACGTTAAAAGTTGGCATTCTTATCATGCTGTTAAGAAACTTGAGATCCTCCGCCAATATGTATAATGGCACAAGGCTCTGCTTATAAAAAAGTTACGGGAGAATATAATCGTTGCAACTATTCTCACAGGCCCAGCAGTGGGACAAATGGCTTTTATTCCACGGATATCCATGATTTCGACGGATTTACCCATACCGTTTAAAAAACGCTACAGTATCCCATCAAAATCTCTTTTGCCTTCACTATTAATAAGACCCAAGGTCAAACATTCTCTCTGGTGGGCATTGACTTGAAAAAACAGTGTTTTTTCCATGGATAGTTGTGTGTTAGCTTATCTCGGGTTGGAACTACTAAAAAACAATGTATTTTGGTACCAAAACATAACATTACATCTACTATAGTTACAGAGAAATTTGAACTATTAAAATAAACATGATTTATTCAATCATAATCATTTCATTCACTCATTTGAAAAGAGGTAATATAACCAAATTGACATGCAAATACATACGTACATATGCAGTGAAAATATAACCCTTCTTTTGGCAGTCAGGAAATAATTCATAGCACTCAGTACTAACCGAACCACACTCATAATTTCATAACAAATAAAAATGTTTACCGCCCAACGGAGTGGGCACGGGTCAACTAGTCAGTTACATTTTCTTTTGTCGGCTGTGCTCGTTGTTAGCGAAGAAGCGATGTTAGAGTGAGCGATGAAGATGGAGGGGTGGAAGAAAAGGAATGCATGATGTGAGAGGGCGCGGCAGGGCGAAGGCAAAGGTAAGAAAAAGTGTAAAGCCGATTGTAACTACATAATTAACAATAATGGCTTAATAATAAGTGAGTCATAATTAATTAAAACGAAAGATAGCATTTTTGAGCTGCATCTTTTGTCATAATTCTATTCCATTTCTATAATTTTACAAATGTGTTACTTCATGACGATGTTTGGTTGCTTATAACTCAAATATGCATTAAGGTCTGGATGGATTTAAATGAAATTTAACACAGAGATAGTACATTTTTACTCATAATGGCTTCTGTTATCATATGCATATTTTATGCCTCTCGCTAATGGGTTCTTATATAATGATAAGAAAATCAGGAGTCGATATCAGAAGCATAATCGATATCGAAATGGAAAGCGATAGCGCAATCAGAAAAGAGGGAGGCGCAGGATTTAAATGGAGAACGAGACTGAATCGAAACTAACTTTGAAATTGAAAACCGGATCGGATTCGTATCAATGACAACAAGACTACTCCACATAGAAAATGAAGAATTATATGTCCACGTGAACGAAACGGGGGGCAAAAGCTAGTTGTCAATACTTGTTTGTTGTATTTTTACACGGCTCACTTACTAGACCGCACGCAATGAAATAAGTGCAAATTTGGACTGTTATTTTAAATATATACGGGTAGTAACAAAAATCATGCACCATGTACGTTCTTCCCAGCAATGTGTATTGTCAATCTTTATTTCTTTTGTTTCTTTGTGCCTCATTTCATGGGACGTACTGCATACGTATAAACAACAATGGTGTCCCAAAGCGACTTAAAACTGAACTTGATATTATGTTCTTGTATATTTGACGATTAAGATATCATTCACCAAGGTTAATTGTGTTGGCAAATGTTGTACAATTTGTATACTGCAAGAAATTTAACATGGTTTTCATTTAGAGTAAAATTATTTTACTGTATTGTCTTTGTGCAAACTAAGTGTAAACTCAGCCTTATGTAATTGAACCAAAACGTTCTTTCGCTAACTCATCATCGAAAATTCGTAATGAATTACAGTGAGTACATAAAAAAAATACAAGTACTTATGATTTGAATCATCGTTCGAAAGTGACATAAATAACTTACAAATGTAACTCTCAAAGGCGTTTTGTAGTAGGCGCCGCCCGCCAAGTCGAATCCCCATATGGTGTCCTCGAAGCTAACCCTCTCGTGGATGCCCTCGTTCCTGGACTCCCAACTGGGCTTTTCGACCTCTCCGGCCAGGAGTGCCGCCTCCTGCGGCTTCAACACGGGAGGCAGGTGAGCCATGGTAGCGTGACCTACGGAGAACCATACTGATGTTGATAAGATTCGTATTGGCTTGTATTTTTCCTGTTTGATATCATCACAAATCTATAAAATAGTTGCCGATGAACAGTATCTTTTCAGGTGATTTAGAAGTAAATGAGAATACCAGAATCTTTATGGACGCGACATCTCCATTCTGAATCATATTAAGTGTAAATATATAATTTATGTCAAAGTTTGTAATTTAGTTTTTTATGAATGCAAACGAACTCGTATAATGATGGCAGGAAAATATTTTTTTGGTTTTTTCTCTTTGCGGGTTAACAAGAATTACTTCTGTCTACAAAAACAACTACAGAAATTACTTGTTTTTGGAGTCTTTTCCAGCTAAAGCTTAGTAAAAGGGCATATAATCTATAAACATTAATATGCAACGTTAAATATCGGAGTCAAAAAGGATATTTTCTAAGGAGACACAGCTGTGTCTCATTTATATTCAGCTGGAACCGACTTAAAAGACAACTAACTGATTATTTTTAAAGCCTATTCAAACAATCACTTAAATAGGGTTAAGAAAGCTTTTTTAATTTAACAAGCTCAATTATTGAGAATTTCTCCTGAGCTCTCCGAGCGCGGGCCGAGGCCGTGCGCCTACTCCGCCGCCGTGTGTATGTCACCATCGATGTTGATATCTCATTTTACACCCAATTCAAAAGGTGGAAAACATCGTAGCGAGAAGTGGCAGTGAAGAGTCCCTAAAATATAACATCTCCTTGCTTCACAACTCTCTGCAGTTGATTGGTTTTGTGTATTGGTTACGTATAAAGTTTATGTACTTGTCTCACGTTGACTTGTTTTACGATGTCATAAACACTTTCTACGGCAATACGCATTTTGAAAATCTCATTATATAGCGGCATAGCTTGGGGAGAATGTCAAACAATTAATAATTTTTTTCATTATAAAGTATTAGAATAACAATGATTCGCGCTCTGAATCCGTCTATAATGCTAGCTTATGACAAATATTTTCTTAAAAAATTGCTTCATTTTGAAAAATCTATTAAGCTAGGTAAATTATAATAAATATTGTATAATTAGAATATTTCTTGTCTGTCATAAACAAAAAGAAAAATTACAACGGGCCAGCTCACTCTTGTCGCAACTATTATTTTTGAAATCATTTTAAAATATTTAAAGTTCAGAGGGGATTCCACTCGAAAAGAAAAAAATGACAATGTTGTAATTATCAATACATATGATTCATTATATAAGATATGTAATACTATTTCTGCGTATTTCATTACAAAATTTGTTTTGGAACTAAGAAAAGTTTTCTTCTATTTTATTTAAAAGAAAGCAGACAAATGAAATATAGCCCACAAAAAGGTTACTTTTTGTGCGTGTACACAGATATACGCATGAGTTTTTCTTATATTTTATATCTTGGATATTAATACAAGATACACTAACGTTCTTATTAGATTTAAGAAAAGTCGTTCAATGGCAAGTCTTTTACGTAGCGATTGAGATTTTGAACGGAAGGTGAATACGTTTTTTATCCGACAAAAGTTGAGAGAACTAAATCTCCCTTGCGATTAAATCTAAAAAGTAATAAAACTATTTATTATTCTAAGAAAATTGATGAATACTGAATCGTGAAGCGTGGGCGGTGTTCAAATTTAGTACGGCAAATGTCGATACCGAGGAGCGTCTGACGCGGATCACCGGGTAGGTGAGAAAATAATGAGGTCAATATATTTCAAGTTTGTACCTAGAAAGGCGATGTTAGTAACTTCTTAGGTGAGTTTGCGCAATAAACATTATTAAGACGGTCTCTTGAGCTCGGGGGTCTATGATTAGCCGACGTATTTGCTACTTAAAAAATCATTAGAATGAGGACGAATTTTGGTTGCAAATATTTTTCATGAACACATTCAGAGCGATACGCCTAAGCACAAAGCCGGGACAGGCAGTGTAAATATTTTTCGACTCGTCGCTTAAAAGTCGTATTTAACAAAAAAAAATAAAATGCGAACATAGTCCCATCTCTATGTACTGTAACGTATTTAACCTGATGTAGTTGTCCGAAAAATATAGTAATTGAAATTTTAACGTTTATTAGAACGACAAACCGTAAACCGTTAAACCGCATTTCAGAGGTCGAACGGAAAGTGGCAGAGGAAAGCGGACGGGTCAGCCGCGAAATTTCCGACGCATCACGCGTTTCGCAAGCTAACGTGAGCTTTGCTCCACTTCTCGTGGCGGTGAGTCAGAGTGTGATCCAGCGACGTGTGGGCGCCGGGATACGGCGGAACAGAAGCAATCGTTAGGCAGAAACTTACAAAAAAAATTGTACTCCGTGAGAGGATACATTTAAAATAAAAAAATGTGAATTTTAATGAAATCGAAAAACGTAAATAAATAGTCAATCAAATCAAAAAAAAATTATTTCGCACGTAATAGAAATTGGACTTGCAGTACATCATTAAAGACTGTTTTCCACTTTAATATTATGACCCCGTTCCAAATACTGATTCACCTTGAGAAGAATGGGAAAGAAACTTAAGGGTTGTTCTTTTTCTACTCATAAATAGAAAATCATGAGTAATTACCTGATAGCCGAGCAGTTCAATCCCATGGTTTTTTTCATTAAAATATTCATACACGATATAGTAGCCCTTGCCATATAATTTCGGTTTAACAAAAAGTTTAAATTCATAAAATTGCAAGTTATGAATTTCAGTTGGGATCTTATTATAAAAGTTCACAATTGCCTTTTACATCATTTGCTAACTTTTGACGGGTTTAATGATGCAGCAACATCGTTTTATGTCTTGTGTTAACGTTATAGATGTCGCTCCTTTTTTGGAACTATTCTGTAGTTCTCTTGATTTATATCAGGTATTGTGATGTTACTGTTAAAGCATCAATTTCTTTAAAAATAATCTCTAACTGAATGGTGTAATGCGCAGGTTTAGCGTTGTCCGACCCTTTTTTGTTCTCCCTCACATGACAAATTTCCGCCATTGCGATGCTTTTGTGACTACTTTCACAGCGGCAGAGTTTCGTGCGCTGTACTGTATAGGCGCGCGCCTCATGCTCTACAACGTTCACCTCCACCCCCGGTAAGTATAATTTTTAAGTATGTATTCCGTAGTTATTCATTCATTTCCAGTCTTGTTGCATTTATTTATTATACTCATAATTTAAATAATACGAGTACCGATTTAAAATGAAAGATGAATTCGATCTAAATTATTTTTGACCTACATAAATGCTATGGGACGTCGGTATAATTACAATACATTTTATTTGTTTTATCCTTTTAAAGCTTAAAGCACTTCGAGGAGAGCTGTCTTAGATATTCAGAGTCACTAATATAACCTGGCCAGATAATGTAGCTATGAAAAAACCACTAAAATATAATAAATGGGCCTCGTGTGAATCTGACTTAAGTGAGAATACGTTTTAGTTTTTATAATATATATGGATTAGGTGATTAATAAATTAATATGTATACACAAAAGGTTGCGGCATTTGAGCAATGCATATAGGCCCGCTAGTGAATCGATTCGCGTGCGAACGCTTCGTACTACATGAATAATATTCTGCTAGCCCGTGCCAAGCGATTGCATAATGTAATTAATTAATTATAAATTATTGCTCAATACGATTGATCGATTACAAGTCGTCTACAAAGTGGCCTAGCGCTTGTCGTAATGAACGGTGTTCATTGATGTTACACGCGTAGCACTTAACCGGGAACTAGTAGAACTAGGGAAGTAGAGGTAGTAAGGTTTTCTTTCCGAGCGCGGTTTCAAACTTCGCATATTGTGAAGTTTCATAACTGGCTTGTCTTTCAAGTTGCGGAAATCACTTGAAATTTCAAATTGATGTTCGGCTAAGGGACGGAAAGCACTCCCATCTATATGTTGAGTTTAGTTATGTTTAGATCAACTGGACCTATTAGCGCGAACGGTTCTGAGTATCATTTCATTTATATCAAAGGTCCGGTCGGTATCGCATACCACAGAACCGGCTCAACACCTCCTGCCGGCACCTCGAGGTTTTCGCGAACGATTCGGTATTCGGGGCGGTTCTCCCTCTAAGTATTTCCGGCGCCGCCCGCGCGCTCAGCCGACGCGCCTGATTTATTCATTTTCTCGCCGGCTGATCTAATTTCATCCGCTAAATCGATACCCACAATCCTCTCCCCGTCGGAGAGCGTTCACGAAGCGCTAGAACGCTAATGAAAAACCGCTTTGTACGACAACGTATGACCATGCTTATGTTTTTTTATGTTAATTTGTTTTTTAGGGTTCCGAGCTAAAGTGACAAAAACGGAACCCTTATATCTTCGTCACATCCGTCCGTCGGTGTGTCACAGGTATTTTACTCAAAAACTACACGGATGTATATTGATGAAATATGGAGTATAGGTGCCCTGTGTAAGCCGCTACTTGGTTTCGTAGTTAAATAATAAAAATCTCTAGGGAGGCACTCTATACAATGTAACAAAAACTAAAAAAGTTTGTTTTCAACAAACATCAACGTGTGTCACATACTCCGACAGTTCTTTTAAAAACACTTTAAAGTTTCTAAGCAATATTTATGACTAATTAAATATTTTCTGAAATAATCGCTCCGAAATTTGCAGAAATTGTGTGTGTTTCTCTTTATTTTATAAGCTGTATGACCAAAAAAATATGAGAAAAATATCGAAGGTAACGCTTAATAAATAAGTTCAACGAAAATTATTTTGAATATGATCGAATGTATTGCTTTTGAATTATTGCCGAATAACTGCGCTACTTAAAAAAAGAACGTAAGTGCCATAAAGATACGCTCTTTTGGTGGTGCACTTTAGTTTACATTATTTTAAGAGTGATAATTGACATATCTACTTGTTTCTCTAGTCATAGGTGACTAAAGTGCTTATAATTATTGTGTGCAGAAAACATGGAGAAAAGTGTAATAACGTGGTTTTTTTGATCTGTAGTGCATTTCTTCCTAGTGACGTCTTCTGCACCCTACAGTGAGAATGGCCCGACATGCTCTTAGCCAGTTTTTTTTTTTATAGCAGTTTCGAAGGATAAACGAAAATGCGATCTAACAGAAAGTACATGGTTACCCCTGCCCATGGACATTTACATATACAGGGGTGTAATCAGTGCGTTGCCAGCCTCTTGGGTAGGAAGAGATTATGTGGTGGAGGAGGAAGTGGTTTGATGGAGGGAGGAATATCGCGATGGAAGGGAAATGCGGTGATAGAGGGAGAAGTGGAGTGATAGAGGAAGAAGTGGTGAGATGAAAACGGGAGGGACGTGATGGCGGGGGAATGGGCTATTGGAACTCTCACTCATAGGACGAAACGCGATAGTGGAAGCTGTTATTTCACGTCCACATCCTGTAGTCCGGTATATCTCCGGCCGAGCCGGCCCATTTTCGTGCTACCACCAAGTGGACTATAGCATGGCTCTACCACAATAAAACTGCTTTATTCTGTAATATAAAAGTAGGTTGTATATTAGGAGCGCTACGACAGTAAGATGACATAGGATATCACATTGTGAATACATATTCACTTCTGCGTTTAGTAAATTTCCTTTTATGGTCGGCCATATGGCTGCGACAGCTGCGAGAGTGATTCGTTGATGTCTATAACTGAACGACGTACTTATATGAAAGGGCCGCATTAGAAAATTGCTTTATTCGGATGACAAACTGCCAGTAAATTAAGGGACAAATGAATTTTTAATTATTAAGTTCTTGACTTATCGTTTTGCGATCCACGTATTTGTCTCCGGCTGTCTCTAATAAGTGAAGAAAAATATACGCCATCATTAGATGATTATCTAATACGTTTTTTTGGTTTTACTCTTCTCGATGTAGTCTGTGTGCAGAGTAGTGTTTCTTGAAGAATATAATCTATAACGATAAATTGGAACAATTTATATTTATGATTGCTAAAATCACATTAATAAAGAAAAGGTTTAACTTCTAAGTGGATGACAGGACAACATATATCAAACAAGTGGCTTAAAAAATAACCTTCTTTGGATTTGGTGTAAAATAGAAAAAGGAAAAAGAAGCATAAAAAACACAATAATACTTAACAATATGAAGAGAAAATTGTTTTAATATCGAAATGCATGTTACGCCGTATTTGAGTCACCGAAACATTGCATCTAAGACCTTTATCCGACTGCGGGGACTCCCGAAACGGGCTCAGCACGAGTACAGGTACGTATTGTGGTTATGTGGTGGTGTACCTACAGCGTTACCGCAACGACGGCACTGGGCAAATGAGTTATTTATTGATTCCAAAAATGTAAACTGGCGCAGACGGCTATGTAAAACTCCTTCTGCTATTGTTGGATCACTATTTATGGAAAGTTTCTAGGTTTGTAAGGTATGTTTTCATTTTAATGTGTCGATGCGTTGTTTATTATGAAAATAGGAGTAACTGTGCGATATATCCATCAAAATATTAAATCATATGTTGATCATATGTCAAGATCGTATGCCTAGATGGAGACCCATGTAGGGTCCCCATCTAGGCAATATTTTTAACTTTGTCCTAACCTTGGGATTTTTCTGAACTTAATCGACTTCAGTAAACTAATTACTTTATTTTTATTTAGAAAATAGACGTAAATCACAATTTTTAGCCCAAAAACACCTCCCCAGTATTTAGCAAAATATTTTACAAAATTATTATTCATTAATTCTACTATTATTATCGTATTTCAATTCCAATAAATTACTTCATTCAACATTCAACAGTTTGGTTTCACTAAGGGTAGATTCACAAATTATTCAGGAGCCCATTTGATTAAATACGTATCGGAAACCTGAGCGGGTTTTATTGACGATTGTAGATTTTTCTCTTGTTTTTTTCCAAAGCATTTAACAACCTTTTCTCAAAATTCTGAACAGAAAAACAAAGCATTCCAGTTTCAAAAATATTGCACTATATGCAGTTCTGGCGCACTTAATCAGAATCAAAAATAATGCATGTAAAGGGGCTTGAATCTTTTGGATAATAATGGAGACTTGCACGGATCTATTTTACTATGGAATAACGCTTCGATGTAAAAAACTATTTTTATACTACAGAACAGGACAAGTCGCACGAATTATAATCTCACGTAGTTCTCTTAGACATGAATTGAGAGAGGTTAGCATTTTACTTGTAACATCGTAGCACAAGTATGGCAATATTATTAATGTGCTGCAATATTATTAAATCAGAAATTATTATTTGAAAAAAAAATAGTAATATTACAAAGAAAATAAATGTTTTATATTTCTGGCAAAATATCGATTGCACCATTACCATTTCTGACTACAGTTTGTTAAAGGTTAAAAATTCTTTTGTGAATCAATCTATGCAGGTGTATACAACAAGATGCTTTAGAAAATATTGAATTTATCACAATAGTAATTTAAGTTGTGCTTAAAAATAAACGATTTACAAACGCTTATTACACCGCTCGGCACTAAACGAAGGACGAACCATCACGGAGTTAGCACCTAAAGGCAGCGCATCGACAATTTAAACTACATACTTATACTAATGTTTACAAATTAACACTTTGCATATGTAAATTATTTAATTGAATGTTCAGACATTAAACTAGCGACTTTCTGGTGCTATTTCTCAATTTTTGAAGCTTCGGTACTTTTTGTACCGTGTATGCGTACTTTCATGGCGCTATGCATTAAATAAAAAAAAAGATTTCATTTTATATCTTACACATTTTTAAAATTTGTACCGACTCGACGAATGTCATCAGGCGCTTTATTTATTACGACTTTAAATCTCATGCCGCTGGCGCCAGTCGCCAGGTGGCGATCGAAATTATATGTTATTATAGAGGATGTTCGACGCGAAGGGAACGTCTCTGTCCTTTTCGTCAATAATTATAATCCAAGATCTCAGAGCGATCAGACATAACTTATTTTCATACAGATAAAACCTTATGTTCCCAGTAGCATCTCATGTGCTTTGAATACCTGGGCGCCAAAAACAACCAACAATTTTTACTCCTGAACAAAATGCGTGGAGGTTAGGAGGAAACCAGTACAACTTTCATTGGTTTGATGGTGACCATTTACCAGGAGACGTTAGTGAATCCCTTCAACAATCAGATACTATACTTTGACTTCAAGTTTAAAATTTATTATATTTTTAATTTTATGTTTTTTTAATTCTTTGAACTGTTTGTCTGTTTTTGGTCACCATCAAATCAATGAAAGTTGTACTGGTTTTCTTCTAACCTCCACCCATTATGTTCAGGAGTAAAAATGGTTGGTTGTTTTATTTGCATCATTTAATTGCAGAAGAAGCTGCCAGCAATGACAACATCACTGATAACGATGAGGATGATGACTCGAATAGACGGTATCAGGATTGGTTAAATGATGAAAAGTCTAACGATTGTGACGATGATTATGATGATTAGAAGATGTACAAATACTTACTGTAACTAATCATAGTGCATTTTTTTTATTATCCCAAATGGTATTTATTCTACAATAAAATAAAAACAATTCCTTATGAAACAAAATAGCTCCGAATATGAATATGAATTATCCCAAATATACGCAACAAATTAATTTACTTCAATATATAATAATTTTGAAGTTTATTCTTATTGAAATAGATATGCGAAAATCTTGAATCGAAAGCAGTAAGTATTTTTAAAATATTTAAATTTTTTACTCTGAGACGCATACGCATAGTGCTCTCAAACTCGTACTCCCGGCTGAATATTTTTTGTGTTTAGGGGATGTATGATCGTTACAATTTATCTGACTGATGAAATATAACTTTGTAATATTAGCTTAATAACGTATTTAAAAATCAGACATGTGAAAATAAGTAAAATTCATAAATTTTTTTGTGGAGCTTTAAAACCTCTGATAAAATTTCTAGTTCATGAAAAGTGTGTGACACTTAAGATACTATTTCAGAGTAATATTATACAAAATAATTTGAAAATCAGCCATACAAATTTAAGTAAAATAACACTTATTTCTAGTTACCTTTCTCACCCGGCGCCTGCCCGGGTGTCACGGGGCGAGCTCCACAAGCGCGCAGGTATTCAAAGCAATGAGATGCTACTGGGAACATAAGGTTTCGTCTGCGTGAAAATGAGTTATATCTGATCGCTCTGGGATCTGACTCTATTAGCTCTTCAGCTATATCGTAAGAACTAATATACCTATCTTGCTCTACGTTTTCCAAAATGTCGTCGACTTTATCCGTAACTTCAAAATGTATAGAATTTCTGCCTTAGATCCATTTATTTTGGTGGACAGAAAACAATAGAAAAATGGCGGTACATTGTTTTTTCTTTTTATTTTTTTTTAATGTTATTTATTTATTGGTAATAAAACTAGCTAGATAGAAACAGCACAACCAAAAAGATTTTGCTGCAACTTTTTGATTATAAAACACGAAAAAACCTTTCGCCGACCTAATATTTGTGTTATATTTAACACATTTAATTATTATTAAAAGGAATTATTTTCATTCATTCATTTAAAATTGCACTATAATCACGTTAAGATTGACGCTTGTATATGTTACTGCTTTTATGAACCGACTGCGACCGACGGACAGACAGAAACATGATTCCACGTGTAGCGGCAGTGGAACTGAATTAAAGTAGAGAACATGAGCGCTATTGCAATCGAATTTGATAGTGAAATGTTTGCTTGCTCCACAAGGTAATAATTTAAAAAAGCCGAGTTCATTGCATATACGCCCGCGCCTGCGAGGCCGTGGACAAACAAAAGTCAGTATTTAAATGAGTAACGGTAATAAATTACATTTGGGTTTTGTAGTAGTTTTAGAAGTATCACTCTAAAAACGCTGTATAAACACGGAGGAGTCGCCCTCCCGCGCTGTACAAATACGCAACGAGCGGACCCTCCCTAAATATATCGCTTCAATCCAAATTCGGCTGACTGGTGATAGCTGATACTTTACGAGTAGATCGTTCGGTGGAATGCGCGCGCGCGCCGGCCCGCGCGCCGTCCGCACCTCCCGCTCGCTTCGCCCGCGGCGTAAACTCTTCGATGGAGCTCGTTTATTCGGCTATTTATTGGCCCGCATTGTTTATGCGCTCGCGACCCCACGCACTTTCGTACGAATAAACTTTGATAAAATATCTCTATGATCGCTCTAATTTTTGCGAATACAAATGCCGGAGCTGGCGCCGACCGAATGCGCGTTATGTGTTTAACGAAAACTATATTTTTTAAGCGTTTCTGTTTTTCTTTCTGAATCGCGGTGTCTGTTTCTATTAGTTATTGACGTAAATACATATAAATACATTAATTTCGATATCTCTTCTTTTCTATTTCACAATAACTTCCCACGAACTGTTAAATCGGGAGTTCACAACATCTTCGTATTTTTTAAAACATCTTTTGTTTCGATAATTTGCTTGACAATATTTCTTTTTTATTTCGTCAAGCAGATTACTCAACAAAAACACGGGTTCAAAAATACATGCAATATCAAAGTGCCACATGTTGCCCTATCGCAAATCTTATGCAATATTTAGTCAGTTTTAATCCACATATATTCAAAACTCTAAATCAAATTCGCACCGATCCGGCTTAGTAAAGTGTATTGCTCAGCGACGACAATATATTTAATTTTTTTCTACACATATTAGAATATTTTTTTCTAATAATTAGTTATAGTTAAGAAAATATTTGATCCTGCCGTTTCTAATATCGACTCGGACCGGTTAATCAGCAACAACAAGCCTATCTATCGCTACAGCGCCGTCCGGTCGCCTCTGCCTAAGCTCGAGGTAATCTCTAACGGGCGTGGACTCACCTCGCAGGTGCGGCGGCGGCGGCGGCGTGCCCGAGCGCGGCGGCTGATCCAATTAATATTGATCGAGCGCGACGTGGGCGAGCGCGGGCGACGCGCGTGTCGGGGCCGGCGCCGCGCCCGCGCTCGCCTGAGCGAGGCTTAGGGCCGACACTCGCTGTTGACTGTTCTCAACATCGAATACTAAAGCTAACGCAATACAAAATCCCATATTAATTAAAATGTCAGTACCGTCATCTATGTAAAAAGTTACGGGTATTCGAGCGATACTATTATTCGCTATAGAAATGTGATTTATTTACTAATTATTTATATTGTACCAGAGCTATGGTGTCCAATTTTGACCAATAGCAAGAACATTAACTCTAATATTTTTTCTCGATTCAGCAAAGGTGACCAAAACGAAATTCGCAAAATGGCAAATAATTTTATTATTATATACCTATTGCTTTAATGATTTATGGGCGAATTTTGATGAGCAGAAATAAAATGATTATTATTTATACATATAGTTTACAGTCTACATATTCAATTTTTATAAAATGAAAACCAATTTCAAACCGTGAAAGCACAGTCAAGTGCAACATACCAAATAAAAACTTTGGAGCGAACTTATTTAATTTTGGCTGTCCTTTACTGTTATCTTGAACAATAAATATTATCACCAATATCATTCTTATTATTGTCATTCTTAAACAAAAGTTTATAAATCGTCAGTATTTTCATATGTTTATTTAAACTGCAGCCCATTTACTTATTCATAATAATATTAAATAACAATTTTTGTTAAAGGCATGTTAAAAAATATTAGAGCAAAAGATATGTAAACTTTAAGGATAATTGCATTATATAAGCACTATATTAAATACAACGTGATTGTATTCAATAAATTAATATGTATTTTGCAGCTAAGTTCGGTTTAAGAGTCACGGTCACCGGCCTCAACACTAGGGCCCGTATGAATGAGCATTGGCGCGATCTGGACGCGTCTAAAACGGACCGCGGACGTGACACGTGTCGTCGCCGTGACGGCGCCGCGGCCGCTCTCGACCGACTCGGGCCGCGTTCACTGCGGTACCCTAATTTTCATAGAGGCAAAACTAATCTCATGATAGACACTAAGTGGAGTCCACGAGACGAGGATCTATACGCATAATCTAATGGTTACTTTGTTGATAACAAAAAAATAAACTATGTTGCGATTGCATGTTAATTTTTCGTATGTAAAGCAAGTGGTAGTGTGAATTTAAAAATCTACCTAGTCCTTCCTTAATATTTCTCTGGTGCTTAACTCTGACCATGAAGCATAAAACTACCAATAAAATATATTATATTGCAACTAATTTCAATTTTCAATGTATTTTTTATCCGATGACGTCGTCAGTAAAAACTATAATGAAAGTATTGTATACTAATTAAAACATTGGATCAATAAATGATTGAGCGTATTTTTTACGTGGAAATGGGGAAATTATTGTATTAAAAAGATCAAATATAATTCAACGCTGGCTCTATTTATCCGGTTACTGTACGAATTATTTTATTTTATTAATCCGGCTATATTTGAAATTTTATATTTATGCATAAATTATTTTTTTTATTTTAACCTAAAACCTGTGCTTTTATTATTTTTATACAGTAAAAGCTGTTTGTCTAAAAATACAGTAGGTAATTCCATTAAAAAAAAATTAAAACGAATTTGACCGGATGACTAATTATGAATTATTCGTTCAGTACCCGGACTAATAGTCACTACGATGATTCAATCTCATTTCTTCGGTTCAGTCTGTAAATATTTAGTTGGAAGATTAAATGTCTAGTTTATTAAGTTTTTTGTTTCGAAACGAAGACCCTTATATTTTAATTACTTTTCCAAGACAATATTTTAGTTTAAAAACTGCTTGTGTTGTTAGCATCTGGTCGATCTACGTTTCAAAAATCGGCAAGAACTCTACCACGTGAAGAGCACCATGCCATAGTTCAAATATTTTGTATGTACTCAGTATTTTTATTGCCCTATATTTTGTACAAAACATACAGAGTAGGCAAATAGAGAATTTTTTTTAATCCATTTTGTTATTGAAAAACAGTTATAACCTCAGTGCAAGCAATCAACGAAACTGATCCGGAGCTGTTTCCAGAGTGATCTACCGCACGTGGCCAACTGCTCACTATGCAAATTCTTTATCGTTCGTTTATGTCATTAGTTTCGCGTGAGCGTCAATACCGCGCCGCGTGCCGGATGTACGACACATCAAGTTTTGCTCCATCGGTCCCCTCGGACGGAAACGTATATTACCAAACAACTTCTCAAAACTTCCGTAGACACGATACCGACAAAATGTATGGAGAATACATTATTACGTGGAAAATAGGGCGTAGGAGCGCGCGCCGTCCTCCCGCTGCGGCCTGCGCGCTGACGCGGGCCCGAAGGGTAAAAGCCGCAAAAGCGCGAGTCCTAAAGGCGACGTGAAATACAATGCGGTGTCGCTGCCGGCCAGTCGATTCTACGGAATCTTTTTATCAATCGACACTTATCAGACAGGATTCAAAATTATTAAGTTTATGACGGGCTCACCACGGCTTGCTCTATATCGGAGTCAGATTTTTCAGTTTTCTAAATTGATTTTTTGTGGTAATTAAATCTAAGTAAACAACGTCTGAACCTATATATTTTTCGATTACAGCATTGAAATGCTACATAAAAATTGTAACTTAAGTGATTAAGAGAATAAAGGATATTTTGCGTTCAACGTATACAATCATAATATGCGCTTGACAGTTAAAAATATCATTAGAAAGGCAATGATTTAAATTTTATAAAAATGTTTTTTCGGCGATAGTTAAGTTTTCGGTATAATTAAGTTTTCGGTATAATTCAGTTTAACGCCATAGGTCCTTTGATCATTTTTTATTCATTTTCTTATTAAAATAAGTTAAAAAATACTTTTAAGCGTCACGGGACGCCCGATAAATGTGAAACATTTTAATATAAAGTCTTAAAAACAATATTTTTTCAAATAATTTCTGAACTACTCTATCGATTGACTTTTCCTCAAACAGGTGAATCGACTGCAATAAACTGCATAAAGATCGGTTGAATCCTCCGAGAGATATAGCTAACGACAAATATTTTTAGCAATTTTTTGTTAATATTCCCTAATCTGCTCTACCGAAAGATTTCAAAACCTATTAAGTTCTCCTTCTTAAAAAACAACGTCGATTATCGCTAAATACATCAAAATTGGTTGATATGTTCAAGAAATATTATTGTTGACAAATTTTCAAAAATCTCTATTTTTAAATATTTTTTAAACTACCCTACCGTAAATTTTAAAATCTATTTAGCCTATCTTCTTAATAAATGATTTCGACCGTCATAAACTGCATCACAATCGGTGGTAGGTTCTTTCAAAAGATATCATGAAGGAAATTTTCGAAAAAAAGGGATTTTTTCAAAATAGCGTGTGAAGTTATTAATGAATTGATTTATCATTGATATTATAATTTATAGCTAATAAATACCAATAAGAAAAATATGTAGTAAAATAAAAATAATAATTAAGTTTTTTAATAAAGTCTATATATTTTTCTTTTCATTTTAAATATAATATTAATTAGAAAATATTATATTTATAAATAGAAAATATATTTCGATTTAATAATATATCACAGATTCGAATTCTATTAAGCACTTTAAAACGAATAATATTTTAACTTTGACCCCCGAAATCTCGGCTCCCAGCGGACCGATCTCTGCGACAGAGGTGTTGTTGAGCCCTTCTCAACGTCTTCTTTTAATCGGATCTGATTTCATGAATGTCCGATACCAACTTTCAAATTTGGAAGCTGCGTTGACGCCGCTGAATCAGAGAGGTCGGATTTTTTTCAGGCTTCCCGGAAAACCCAAACTCGGGGGAACCCTCTCCGTTCAGGATTTATGCCAGAAAAATAAAAATTAAGTCGTCAGCCTTAAAATCGGTTTTCTCCACTTCTAGTGGGCAAACTTACACGAGAGTGGGTTCAATCGATTTGTTTCGTCGGGTGGCACAGTTTCGTTTTTTATGTTTTTTTGGGCTCAGTCCGAAAACACCTCTTAGGAAAGCCAACTCTCACGATTTAACAAAAATGGAAGCGGAGAGACCGCAATAGAAATTAATTCTGTTAAAATATTTCAAAAAACATTTTATTAAAATAAGTCTGTTAATAAGAAAAATTGAAATCTATTTCAATAATAATTATATAATGATAAGTCGAGAATTGTTTTTATTTATTTAGATAATACAATATTTTCAATTTTTCTATAATTTACAATTCTGTCAATTAATCAGCGATAATAATAAAAAGTTTGAAGTCAATTTTATTAATTTTAATAGTTATAAATTATGATAGGGTGATGGCACGGTAATTTAAAGAATAATAATAAATTATTGTAGAATACTTTAAATTGTATGCCAAATAAATAAATGAAATCAATTAAATTACTAATTAAAGTCAAACTTTATTTCGGGATAACAAATTCAAAGTCTATCAATAACACAAAATAATAATATTATTAAAATATTTCCAAGTATTTATCATTAAGTTATTATTCGGGCATTTAATGAATAAAAATATTAAATAATTTATGCAATGTCAATTCCTTAATTTAAATATTATTTGAATGTAATGCATAATAAGGTCAAGTGTACAGTACAGGTATGTGCGCGCGCACAAAGCAGTCGAGAGCGGCGGCCAGCGGGCGTCCCGGCATTCGAGTCGCGTTATTGTTAATTCGTACCAAAAGATGTTTCACATTAAAAATACTTGGAAATTTAAAACCATTACAAAGTAATGGAAAATGGTACATTACACAAATGAAACTAAAGTTTGTTTAATTTTCGTTTTAATTATTGACGGTCGCGTAGTGACTGCTGGTCGCTAGTGCTAGTAGTGATATAAAGATAAATTGACAAGATGTACTTCAGAGCGCGTTTTAATTTAACTTATAGTTGATACATATATGTATTTTTATTTCATATATCTTTTTAAATCGTTTACTTCACTCCGTAAAGACTTCAAGACAACACTTTATAACTATTTAAAATGTATGTTGTTAAAATCGTTATTTAGCATATTAAATTTAATACATGGAGTTCTATTGTATTCTTTTTAATCCTTCTAATCAAACCGAATGAGGTCTATTGGTTCCAGCCTCTGCAAAATGCAATACATTGTGTTTCGACTCCAGACCACTATAAACGGACAGCATTTGACAAATGACAAGACCTTAAATAACAACATAGAGGTTGCTAAGGCCTTTGAAAAACTCTTCACTGACGTTCCTGTCTGGACTACCAGGTCTATCAATTCATCTCCCGCTCTTGTCTAATCATTATCCAAGGACAGTATTCTGGTTTGTAAAACATTTATTTAGAATTTAAATATGTGAGTTCAGAAGAGATTATCAAAATATTCAAGTTCTTCGATAAGAAGAGGACAGCTGCCCTTCATAGCCTTTCTATTATGATGTAAACCCCATCAATGATTGTATCGCGTCATATTTATTGTTTTTTTAATAAGTGTGCAGATGAAGGCGTTTTTCCAATTTAATTTACATCAAACCCTAACAGCTTTTGCCGTAGATTTATATTAAACCAATGTTTAGCTTCTTTTTTATAGTAATAATTCAATATCTAAAAATATTTCATGTGATTGAAAGTCGTTTGACATCCATACTGACGTTATGCGCAATATTTTTGGGGCCTGGGAGAATTAATGTAAATATTTTTCTATAGAAATAAAACCTTATCTATTTATACCCTTTTGCATGTATTTCGGTTGTCGTATGCTTTATTTAAAACAGTGCAGTAAACCGTTTGCGTATAGCATTTTTTTATTCTTACTTATTGACCAGATAGAGCTTGTAAATAAAATATTGTTTTACGAAACCGGAATTTCATTCCAGTGGAGTCCAAGTTACGGAGTGAAATTTTTACTATTCGTTTTATCGAAAATCTTCCCTATGTTTCGTTTGAGACGAAACTTTTAAAGCTCAAAATACGAGGAGTATAGTTATATGCTCAGTTATCTACCTCTTTCTTTTGATTTCATACTTTCCCGTAACCTGTTCTAGTCCTGCTATCATCGCCTAGTTAATGAATTTAACCAAAATAAATCCAAGTAACGATCGGTCCATATACAGTCACAAATCAAAAATACGATTTGCGATTCATGTATCGTTGGACGACGCACAAAGGAATTATTTCCCGGTGAGTCGGCGCATACCTCTCAATCAGAGCATCAAGATAAACAGTGACGTGTTACTGGTATTTTTATTTTATATTCTATGCATTCAATAATACACATTAATTCGTTTGTGATAACACCAGCCACTCTTTAAGGGTGGCCGAGAGAAAAGAGCGTTTGTTGCCTTCGCATCCCGAAAGCGGAGGGTTTAAATCTTAACCCACAGAGTAAATTTAATTTTAAGCACTCATCGGTGGAGTCGTCGGATCAGTGTTTAAAGCCAAATTAAAGAGCTCGCCTCATACCTCAAAAAGTACGTTAAGGCTTTGGTCTTAGAAACTCACTGCATAAAAGTTGTTAGCAGTCCCCCCAGAGTGTATAATAAAACGGTATAACACGATGTTTCTGTACATTGAAGTTATGTTTGAATAATGGAAAGAGACGATAAGAGGAAGGTGGTATAAAAAACAACAACGATTTGATAGCCTGTTTGTCTGTTTGCGTACATCTTTGAAATTGTTAAGTGAATCTTATTTCGGTTTTCACGAGTAGATAGAGCTTGCCTTGGAGCAGAATTTTAATTTATTTAAATGTGATATTAGAAAAATCGTAAGAAAATTTAAAATCGAAATATCGTTAGAGGAGTAGTTAGTTTTTATAAGGTACAATAATAAATTTACATATAGAAAGCTACACTATCCCAGAGTAATATAGTCTACTTTTATACTACCATTATTTCTAACTTTGTACAAACTAGAACCGTAAGCGGTCTCTACAATAGAAGTGGAACGGGGAAGGAGAAGGATTGAGAACGGGATCGGAGTGGAGCTGGTTGTCAGATCGGCGTTAGAGTCTAGAGCATGGCCAGAATTAATATGTACAATGATGTCGGAACCAGGATTGAAAGCGCGAAAGAAATTGGGATTTCTAAAAAGGTCTTTGCATAAAAAACATGAAGGAATAAATTCTATGTTTACGTGAGCAAAGTCGCGGACAGAAAGCTAGTTAGTAATATACTAAAAGTTTTGAAATATTAGCCATTTTTAATTTGAATATTTCTAGTTTGACGTCATATTGGAAATGCAAATTTAAACGCGGAAATTGAGTAAACAGACCATTATAGATTTTACTGAACATTACACCGCTCTTAAACAAATTTTCAATTAACTGCAAGTCACGTCTAAAGAAATTTTACTTTAAAAATAGTGCGTGGAGTCCCTCCGCGCGGAAGAAGTGAAACTTTGTAATGTGGAAATGAAAATAGGAAGGGGTAGAAATTGCGTTTTTCATCGCACGTTACAATTGCGAAAAACAAATGTGAGATGAAATCTACCGACTCACTCTCTTTCTCTCTCATAATTTCTATCTTTGTGTATCTTTCTTTCTCTCTCCCTCTTGAGTTGGAATATTGGACGCTACTCGTTGCTAACGCTCGCGCTGGCCTGTAACAGGTATTTACGCGCATGCGTTCGAGTGCCACGCATTCACTCTCACTCTACCTCTTTCTACTCCCCCTTTCGTGGAGCGTTGAACGTTTAATGCAACAGTGCTTTCATACCCCCTCCATGGTAGCGTTAAACGTTTAACGCAACCTTTTTGGAAGTCGCATTAGAAGTTTCACTTCAATAATATATATTTTGTATAAAGATTCACAATCCTATCGAATCTTATAATCCAAAAGCTACAACATTATGGGACTGAAAACATCACATAAATTTATAAAGTACCAAGCAAATCTGCCGAATTCATTTCTAATGACTATCGTTATTTGTTGGCACATCAAATCACTGGTATCAAGTAAGTAAACGTCAACAATGTGACGGGCGCACGCCACTTCCTGCAAACATGCCGAATGCCACGTCCATCATGGGCCAGGAAATGCAGCGGCCGCCGCGGGCGCGTGTCGCTCGAGTGATCGATGTGTCACTCCGCCACCCGGACGCCGTCGACCGCCTGCGCCGACGATGAATCACCTGTCATAGTCATCATTTGCATTGGTGTAACATGAACTTGACGTCATTCATATTCTTCTGTGACCTGACTTCGAGCAGACATGCGATGACTTCTAAATTTGTATTCATATCAGAAAGTAGATCGTCATCCCGGTCGTGTTCTCCGTCTCCGGTTTATTCGTAGCAAAGCCGTCGGCTCTTTCGACGGCGGCTTTTGACGGCCACTGTCTGCATGAAACTTCGTCTGTATTCAAATTAACCGTTCCGTATACATTATATTTAGGATGAGGAGAATGATTTTCCGCGTATTGTATACGAGTTGGAATGTATTTGGTGATAATCTACATTTGCCTTTTTCATCCATGACATGAGGTTATTTTGTAGGTAATATCATAATTACACTTTTATACTAATTTTAGGATTTTTAATTAGGTACTTAAATAATTGCAAAAAAAATTGTAATTTGAACTAAATTTGCATTTTCTTTAGATAGTGACCTTTTACTATCCAACGAATCTAAAATAATGTAAACGTGCAATAATCTAAAGAGGTAACGCCAGAAATGTAAAATGGATGTATCAAGACACTCCATCCGAGTCTTCAATTTTTGCTGAGTCACAATATATATGTGACCTCGTGTTGACAAAACACACCTTTTCCGTTTATAAACGCAGGCCGTTTATTTCAAGTGATTGCTCTGAAGTGACATAGTTCAACCAACAGAAGTCAAAAGTGATAGTCTGTCTCGACAATAAAAGTTCTTAAGCAACAAACCCTTTCAATCTCATTATAAACACACACTACCATCTCGTTTCGTGTTAAACCGGGTTTCACATTCTTATGTACAAAGATCTTTATACTTTGGTCAGAAGCAATTTTAAACGTTCTTATAATGATCTGCTTTTCTTCACTCGTAACCACTTGTTCCAAAGATGATTTGAATTCGTTTCCATTTAACTGCTTTAACTACTTAGACTTTAGCAAAAAGCATAACAGCACTTTGTGAAAAATATCAATTTTTTCAGTAATAAAATAACTTCTGTTGTGCCAATATTTTCGTCTATACAGAGGGAACCGATTTTATGCATAACTGAGTCATTAGAGCATTTTCGTTACTGACTCTAAAATTCATCGCCTTTAAATGCATGAAACTAACGCTATTGATACTTATTTACATCCTTATGGTGTACAGGTTTTGTTTGCGGTTTGTATAGTATTTTACTTTTTTTCGTAATAAAACTTTATAATCTACAGTGTTTTTTAAAAGGTTTTTTTTAAAGTATGCATTCAGTTTTATAGATTTAACATGTCAGAGTATATTTCATTTCTTTTTGCGATCTTTTAGTATTATCAATTAGAGCAAATTATAATGCCTGCAACTAAAAATGTTTGATTCGAATCCATACCTATAAAATACAAAAACATTTTTTCACGACCTAATTTCAGTATTTCTGACAGTTTCGTTATCGTGCCTGTTTTCACCATAAACCTTATTAATTAAGTAGAATTTAGCTTTTATTAAATTTGTCAAAGTACTAATTACTGTTCAGTATAAGTAAGTTCTCGAATACCTACCGTTCAACTCTTAAACAGCGATCGCAATATTATTTCACCCAGGGCCAAGAAGCAATCGAATAAGATCAAATACAGTTCTACCACACTTACATAACTTACAGTTTATAGTTTCTCATTATACAATCAAAGCTATCCCGACTACAGTAAATCAATTTATTCCAGTCTAGAATAATTTAATCTCACTTAGTCCTTTAAATATAAACGCTTCGTCAATTAAGATCTCAGTTGTAATTATCCCGTTTCAAATCAAAGTTTATTGAATTTTGCAAGTGGAATTACTTAAATTTACAATTTCGCCGTTAAAGTTGGACACAGGTAACTCGGTGGAAGGGACATTGTGTAGAAATACGTCGCCTTTAAAATCCCGGAAAACACCATTATGCATTTCCTAATACATTGCCACCACATTATATGAATGTATTTATTACGTTTCAGGTAATTCGATATATTTAATTAAAATGTTGTTTTTTTGGTTTTGACAAATTTTCTTAGATATTATATTACTCGTAGAGCGGATTAAAGGAGGTAAAATGTTTATCGGTTCCTATTTTTGTACAGGTTTCTTTGCATGTAGTGCTTTGAGGTCGAAACGAAAGATCTGATTGTATTGACCCTTGTGTTAACACGCCATAGTTAAGTACGTCGGAAATACTAAATGACATCTCAACGCATGAGATGGCGGCCGCAGAACGCCTGAAAAATAAACGTAAAAACAATCGCAGGAGGCGCCCTTAAATACATTTTCCGCCATTTTATTATCTACATATATCAAAAAAATTTACGTAACATCTCCCACCTTTTAGATAAGAAAGCAGGTCCTAAATCATCGCATAAATCTAAAAACCGCCATCTAAAAAGCTCTCATTCGTTGACAGATTTTACAGATATTTGTATGTATGGTATACAAAGTTATTCGTTGTGTAGATACAAAAATATTTAAATAACTGTGAAAGCGATTGTAGAAAAGCAAAAGCTAAAAATAAACACATATCATCATATGTTTGTACATTAGTATGTTGTACGTTAAACTTAAAGTGTATACATCCCATTTTTGAAAATTTACTCCATATATAAATTCTATTCCGTCCACAATTTATAGATTTGATATCGTTATATAGATAATTGTTTGCTGTACATACATCGATAATTTTAAAAAATACCACTATTATTTTTGTTTTTGTAAAATTATTATTTATAAGAACTGTATGTATATATTTACATTGCGGCATAGTGTGTTAACACACTATGCCGCATGTTATCTCTGGTGACACTATACATCATCACAAAATGCTGCCCACTGACGTAATCAGGTGGCGGACGTCCCATTCGATTTTTAAGTTTCCAAGTCCCTTTTAAAGACATCAGTTTTTCAAATCTGTTCAAATTCAAAACAAGCTGATATAATTCGTAAAGCATCTCTTATTATATGGTATGAAATTGACACGGTACCTAAATATGCTTTCAGTATTAGATAAGGTCTTGAAATACTTAAGGTTCAATTAGCCTTTGGTGGTAAAACGGTAATCTTTGGAGGTGACTTTTCACAAATTTTACTACATGAGAGCACAAAATGATATCGAATTTAGTAAATAGCTCTTGAGTGTAGGTGATGGTGATCTACCGGTACATGAAGAAATTTCATCAAAAAAAGTAATAAGGATTGTTACTGTTCAAGAGGCGCATTATTCGATAAAATTTTTGACAATAATCTTACAAATGATATAAATATACAATAATTTGTAAATATTACTGTTTACAAATTATTGTATATTCCGCGAACGGAATGCCTCTAAGTGGATGATTGCCTCTTTTTTTAATAAAACTGGACACCTGGCTACTGTCACTTTGGAGAATGATCGCACCATGAGCAGTGATTGGTACACAACCATTTGTTTGCCTGAAGTTATTGATGAACTCCGTAAAAATAACCGTAAACGTCGTATCATCTTGAACCACGATAATGCCAGTTCTCATACGGCCAAGCAGACAAATAAATTTTTAAAGGAGGAAACTATAGAACTTATGAGCAATAATAAAGAGTAATCAAAATTAATAATTACCGTAATTTTAAAAAGTAATAATTATTGTACATACATTGTGTGAATTATTCGCATGGGTACGGCTAGTTTATAAGTAATACACTTTAAGACACTGAGGTTATATCAATTAGCGTTTTATATCAACAAAAGCTACAATAATCTGCTTGATAATAATTCTTGGAACGAAATGATAATATTAGAAAGTTTGCGTTATACAAAAACTGGTGTAAGAAATTATAAAAATAATTCATAAAATGAACTCCTTCATTACATTCAAACCAAAGACTTATGGTAAAGCTCTACATTTACCCTAAGCCTTCAGGTACGATTTAAGCATTTGATTATGAACTCGATTATGAATTAAAAAAATATATAATGACAAACGCACTGAGAAGTCACCTGCCACTTAAACATACCTAAAGTAGGTTTGATGACTTTCCATTCCATTTCTGATGCTAGTTAATACGATTTTTGTCGGACTTTATCGTAGCAGAGCTGCACCGGAAATGACTCACATAATTACTTTGTAAATAAATTCTTCGTCTCTTAATTTTCTTTTTTCTTTTAAAAAAACAACAATAAAGTTGCTGCATCTTTATGAATTCAATATTACGAACTAAAAATATTTGATTGTTAATGAAAAACACGAGTAATATGATGTCAATATTTGGTTTTATTGGTCACGGCAATAATATCAATATAAGTCAAAAAATATTATATGTCAATATTTATATTTATATTTGTCACTGACTTATATCCGTAGCTTATCTTGCCTGAGAAGAGAATTTTGATTTCAATTTTTACTCTTAATAAAATTGAAAAACTACAGTGTTTATTAAAAAACATTCTCCTTTTTCGAAGAAAGGGTTAAAAGTTTCTTTTAAATATAAAAATTGGTCTGTCAAACATGAGCTCTTAATATTAATATCAAGATAGATAGCAAAGATACTTTTAGATTTTCAATTGAAAATGTATTGAAAAAATTATTTCTGCTTCTTTTGATTTTGATAACTAGCTAATGATATGTCATACAAAAATGTCTAGATACATTTTGTAGAGATCTAAATGTTCTTTAACCCAAATGGCCCCAACTAATATTTTAATAAATTCACTTATTAAGAAGTTATTTAGGTTCAAAGTCCGGATTAATTTGAATTTAAAAACCTTAAGCTACCATCATCCTTTCATGTAAGTCGCATTGACGATTTAGCTTTAAAAACTTAATAGACAAACATACACACATAGTTAATTTTGCATTTGCAATAGTACTGCGGTGTAGTAGTAATAGTAGTATAAAAAATTTAAACACGTTTTCATTGTTTTTATAAAACTCCCTATCCTTCTATCAAAAACGCATATCCAGTAAAACTTATTGGTAATTAATTGTATGTAGAGCAAATACATAAACGAACGCATCGCACCCATACGCATGCACGCATGCAAGCACGCACTCATTCCCACACCTATACATACATACTAGGGATGTTGCGGATCCACTTTTTCCCACATCCGCGGATGCGGATGCGGATGCGGATTTTAAGAGGCTCACATCCGCGGATGCGGATCTGTATAAAAAATTTAAGTGTTGGGTTGGTAGAGTTAAAAAAACACAGTATTATTTACCCTTTTTTATTTAAACACAAAGTAATGAATGAAGTACTAATAATATTAATTATTTTAGTAATTAAATTTAAATATTGGAGCATTATATTTAATGAAAAGTAGAATGGCCGCCTTTTCGGAGTCCAGTCTGTTTCGCAAGGGTTCGTATATTAATTCTGCGCTACTAAACAACTGCTCACTTGGAACACTGGCTGGTGGAGCTGATAAGAATTTGCGTGCCATTTTAGATAACAGTTTGTACTCGCTTTGATTAACACTCCACCATTTAAGAGGACACTCATTTAAATTAATTCGTTTTTATTGCGGAAAGTAAGTAACTCCTTCTTGAGAATTACGTCAGGGTTGTTAATTTCTGGTGTTTTCTGACTCTCATCGTCACTTGATGAATCGAGGATCATGGCAAGATCACTAATTAAACAGGACTGACGTCCTGTACCTGAAGTCCCTGGTCGTTCCGAATCCGTGTCCATGGAATCTGTCATTCTCATTTTCTTCGCTCTTTCGGTACTTGGAGATATTGTTCGAGAAGCCAAGATGTCTTCGGTGTTTCTGCTAATCTTCAATATATCATCTTTAATCTTTTCCTCAGTTAATGATGTGAAAAATTTGTTCTTATACCGAGGATCTAGGTAAGTGGCTATGATATATGAGTTTTCTTCTTCCAATAAAGTCGAAAATTTTCCTGAAATTCCAGCTTTAAAGTTTTAGCTGCATGGTAAATTGGAGATTCCGGTGAAGCTGTCAAATAGTTACTCACTTTTGCGTCAGCATCCGAATTATCGGAATCACTGATGAGATGAGTGTGAGAACTGCTAAGTTCACGTGTGGCTTCTTCAAAAGGTTTCAGTAACTCAACACAACATTCTATTATTTTCCACTCTTCTGGTAAAATAGGGTCAATCTCGCTGTCATTTATGTAAAGGTTTAAGGCATCTTTTGCTTTCAAAAAACGTTCTAACATATAATATGTGCTATTCCACCGCGTAACACAATCTTGAAAAACTTTGAGATGCGGTTGGTTGAGCTTGTCCTGGATTTTGTGCAGTTGTTTTTGGGCTATAGTAGAATGGTTAAAATGTGTCGATATTTTTTTACATTTTTGTTTGATACCCTTTATATTTTCTTGCGAGTTTAAAGAACTTTGAATGGCAAGTTGCATCTTATGAACTGCACAATCCAAGTCTTGCAATTTTGCCAATCGCATCGCTCTTTTCATATTGGAGCCTCCGTCTCGAATCATGCAATGCACTTGATCATTTGAGATATTCCACTCCGAAAGCATCGTGTCAAATTTTTCAGCTATTATGTCACCTGTGTGGCGGTCGTCAAAGGTCTCACATTTCAAAATAATTGATGACCGTTCAAAATCGCTAGCTATCCCATGACACTGACTTGTCAGCAAAGAGGCATTAGAGCTTGGATCTGACCAAATGTCAGAAGTAAATGACATGTGATCAAATTTTTTTAACAATTCTTTAACTTTGATAGCAATTTTGCCGTACAGCTCCTTACACACAAATTCAGTGAAAAAGTTGCGCCCTCTAAAATTGTATCTCGGTGCTATTTCTTGTATCAGTCTGCGAAAACCAAGTCCTTCCACAAAATTGAAAGGTAAATTTTGAAGCGGAATCATTTCTCCGATTAACTTATCAATTTTTTTCGAGTTTACGTTATTGACATCCCATTTGTTTGCTTTCTGTATTACTTCTTCTAATGAAAGCTGTTTCTTCGCTTCTTGAAGAGGCGTAACGCTTTTACCTTAAAACAAACAAAAAACATAATAATATATAATATAAATAAACTACTTTTATTTAACTATAAACGAAGCTCTCTAAAGTACATTTTATACAAAACTTGTACTGTAATCAACTAATTATCTACATCTATCTATATTCTATCCATACATATAATAAAACTAGCTGTTGCTCGCGACTCCGTCCGCGTGGACTTCGTTTATCGCTCTTTCCACTGGAATCCGGCATTTTTCCGAGATAAAAAGTAGCCTATGTCCTTTCCTATGTCTTAAACTATCTCCATACCAAATTTCATTCAAATCGGTTCAGCGGTTGAAGCGTGAAGAGGTAATAGACAGATAGACAGACTGGCGGACAGGCAGGCAGACAAACAGACTTTCGCATTTATAATATTAGTAGGGAGGGAAGTAGGGGTAGGGAATTAGGGATTAGCAGGGATTGTAACGGATCGATGTTTGTGCATGCTAATCTTAGAAAAGAAACGGCTGGACCGATTTCGATGCAGTTTTCAAGAATATATTGTGACAGGTTCTATTTACCATATAGGCTACTTATCATCCTGGGAAAATGTTTTATTCCGGATAAATTCGTCATTTTGTTTTTCTACAGTCCACGCGGACGGAGTCGCGGCGTCCACTATTAATATTTCACTATAAATTTAATGGTACCTACAAATACAAACAAATACAAATATTCTTTATTGAAAACCACAGGAACAAAACACAATGATCAAACTTTCTTGTACTACACTTTTAGCTAAATTCCAGTTTACTTACATGACAAATCTAAGATTTCGAATTCAAAACTCAGTTTTACAACTTGGTAGGATTGGACCTTATTAAGGAAATTACGTTCAGCCAAATTATATCGTTATTTTTAGATACCTATATAATTATCCAAAACTATTACAATATCCAAGGCTATCCAAGGCTATAATATACAATACAAGTATAAATAGTTAAGTAGGTACCTAACGAAACCTAACAGTACCTAACTAAATTAGGTGATTTTGTTTAAAATACAACTTACCGGCATCCGTTTTCATTTTCTGTAGTTCTTTTTCTTTATTCGCTTTTTCAAACAAAGTAAACTCATCAGGGTGCATTGATTTTAAATGATTTTTTAGCGACAATGTAGTTCGACCCTTAAATTCGAAAATATGTTTTACTACATATTTTACACTGAGATTTATCCCGGTCATTTTCAATGGGTTTAAAATAGTTCCAAATTTCACTTTGCGTAGGTGGTGGCATAATTCACTTGTCTAAGACATTAACAAAAGTCAATTTGAATTAAAAAAGCAGCACTCACTTTACTTAACGTAATACAATAACTTACGTACGTAAACAATACAGTTACTTAGATGTAGGCAATTACACCACAATAAAAACAAACGCGCGAGTCAGATCTTGTCAGTTGTCACAACAAAACAGAAGCGAGCCGCGTCACCGTCACCGATTCACCGAATTCCGAAACAAAATTACCGCGTTCTTATTGGTCGATCAGCACGCGCGGTCGACACGTGCCACTCGCCGGGCCTTCCCCTTTCTTTCATGTCGCGACCTGCTACACATCCGCATCCGCTTCAGCTCCGCATCAATTTATGCGGATGCGGATGTCGAAATTGATGCGGATGTTCCGCATGTGCGGATGCGGATGCGAATATTCGCAACATCCCTAATACATACACCCACACACACTTATTACAACCATAATATAAAAAAATCGGTATAGGCAGCAATCGCTTCAAACTTCTTTCGTTACTCTTTTAGAATTACGAGCCAGTTGCGGGTTTGTTCAAGGTCCGAACCATAAATTCTGACTTGAATGGACAAATATTTTCTATAATTAAGGACTAAGATACCAGTTAGCCGTGTTTATGGCTTATAGTCTTGTTCAACCAACTAATGTAACTTGTTTTTCTCTTGAGACGTGTACCAGAGCGTCCCGGAGCGGGACAAGCGGACGTTTGATATTGCTCGTCTTTAAAAGGCTTTTAAGAGGGAAGGACATCATAAGCACTGAGAGGCACTGGTGCTTGAATTTAAGGAGATGAGATTTGTAAAGGTCGACCCTCAACTTTGATCACTCAGCGGTGTGATAAAAGCATGTGTTGTTAGAAGGCAAACAGATTACCGAACAAATTATCATATATCATTCTATCACCAAATTTGGAGATCAGTATGGATTAAATTCAAAATATTACACATAATAATGTATAAATTAAGAAACTTTGTTGTCTCGGGGTTTCTTATGAACTCTTTTCGATACAGAAACGGGCACGGGCAATTGATGCAAAACTCGTTGGTAAAGTACGATCCCAGACGGTTAAATGTCATATAATAACAGTAGACACTGCAATAATTTATTATTACAGATAAGAGAGAAAACAACAATTGTGAAAAGAAGAACACGAAAGTCATAACAAATAATTAAATAGTAATGAAGCGGGAGATGCGCATGCATAAAAAATAGTTACTTTATTTTCTTTTGAACAGGTTATGTTTGTACAATTCTATTTCAAATAAAAAATAGTTAATTCTGTTTTGTACGATCATATATTCTTAAAAAAGTTTAAGAAAGTCGAAATTCATCCTACTACATTTTGTATGACTTCTCAAATACCTCGAATTAAACAGTCATTTTTCTTATCATAAAGTTCTGTCTCGCCCCGCAACCAGTCCAAACTTAGCTCCATTTGACATCTTTATTATTTCAGGAATCAAAGATTTTGTACAAAGTTCGACATTTACGGAGCTGTAAGAAGCCTTCAAGCATAATTTAAAATAACATGCTCTCAGCTCAATTTCAGTGTATAAAAAAATATGAAGTAAAGTGATTTGAAAAGCAAGTATTGTTTTACGTATAAACTGTTTTATATATGAACTGTAAGAAAATATGTAGGAAGAAGATCAATGGCTTACTTAATTTCATTGGTTGGTCGAACATTCGTAGTCGAATTTATGAAATAACAATTAGTCTCGTTTTGTAAAGGATGTATTCGTTTCGTATTTCTCCATAGCAATAAATATGACAATGAAACAATAATGGTATTCATTTTCATATAACAATAAAACAAATTAAAAATTAGATAGCTGATGAGTCCAACACCGCAGTTCGCTCTACGTCCGACCGACACGTAGCGCCGCTCGGGTAAGAAATGATAAGATCGTAGACATCGTGAATCAGTTGGCCACAGATGTGAGTATAACTGCCATTCCCATGTCCAGCGTTACATTATCGATCCAAATCATTAATGTCGTGTGAAAATTAGTAATTGTCACAAAAAAGTGGCGATGCCACTCGGCTGCTTTTGTTGAAACGTCCTCAAATAAATTATTTGTAAAGAAATAGAAAACGTGATGTCTCATTGTATATGAAAGTAACAACAACAATGATGATGATTTTTTTTTGTTATTATTGTAGTTGGGCTTTCCCATTCTTCACGCATACAAATGTTTTTGTGGATGCTTACATTACTGAATGAGCTAAATAATTTATTTTGGAACATATTTCTTGTCACTGGGTCTTTGTACAGAACCTAGTATCACTTGGATAGGACGTTATTTCGCGTCAGAACATATTGTGATGTGTTATAAAAATATGCATTAATTTTGTTAGGTGCGTGAAACTAAACAAACTAGCGAGAGACTGGTCAGCGTAAAAGAGTTTTTAAGAGCGCAAACGTAAAAGTGGAAACGACGAATAGCAGAATATCCGCCGGGACTGATGTAGGTAAGTACACATCGATTAGAAGGAAAACAATATATAATCTGACCGCAAGCAAAAAAGTATGACATTCGATTACGGGGATTTTTTATTGTGTATTAGTAAATAGGTAGAGGCACGACGTTTTAGTATGCCTCCGTCAGTGCATGTAAAAGTGTAGCGGGGGTATATCGAGAACTTTAACGCGTAGACTCACAGCCTTTGGAAAATCAGGAATTTGGAGTCATTCTATTAATACTGAACTAGTTTAAAATTAGTTCAATATAACTGAACTATTCTACGAAAGACGTTGCTGTTAAAGATTCGTAAAAATATGATATGGAAATAATACAGTTTTCTTTGGGTTTAAGAAATTACATAATAATGAAAATAATATATATATATATATATATATATATATTTATTAATCTCCACAAATCGAATAAATCTTCATGTTGTGCGGCCCAAACATGAGTTTTTTTTCCATTGTATGCTAAAACTGTTATCCCTTCTATAGGCGTACACAAGATACATTTTTTTTGAGTATTCGGTTGGTTTGAACAGTTTGAATTAGTACAGAACCTTCAAAATTTAGAGTTTAAAGAGAATCTTCAAAGTTTTACACGACGGTGTCGCTTTTGTGGCAATTTTTGTTACAACTTAACGATAAAGTTGTGTTTTAATAAGCTCAGAATCTTTTCTTTTGATTATCAGTATCATGAAGTGCCGTCTCCTAAGTGGTTAAGTGATTAATTTCATCTTCTCGGAACATTTTATTGTACGAGGTGTAAATTCGCGGAAATCTATATTTAGATGTTTGACTGCAACATGCGTCATCATGCCTTCATGGAACCTACTGTTGACCCTCAATCTGTTCTTCCATTATGAAAACCCAATTCAACGAATTGAATATTGATTCGAAAAAATTGACAGATATCGAACACCTAAGCAAATGTTAATAGTTTATTTATCTTAGTCGGCTAAATAGTTATATTATTATTTCTAAGTACGTTTCATGTCGACTATGACATCCTCAGTAAAATGCAGACAATCACATCTACAAGGGCGTAAATAGTGTTAAAACGACCGAAAGATGAGCTCCGAACCGCTTGATGTGACATGCAGTCATGCACTAGGTAATAAGTCAAAGGGTGCCAAAAGGCCCTATATCAACAGCCACAAATCATCACTAATATCAATGCCTGTCAACTGTCGACTAATCATCACCGACCATTACCTGAATAATTGTAGATAAGCGTCTAACAATTGCGAAATCTAAATATTGATTTGGTCACTAAGTCAATATTTATATTCATTATATTGTAAAATTTCAAAAGATTCCAAAACATGTAAACCTAACCCCTTCTTATACATATGTAAAACATCGTACTTGTGATCGTTATTGAGTTTATAACTGGTTTCTATCAAATGTTTAGAAAAATGAGATCTGTCTTACATATTATTTCTTAAAACCGAATATTTTCTTTGTATCTTGTTTTAAAACAACGTTCAGTTTGTTCTATACATATCGATTAACATTCATCATAATTAAATTTGTAAATTTTATTTTATAGATTTTCTTGCTATGCAATTTATCTTTATTGTTACATAAAGTTTTTAAATTGTTTTGTGTTTTTTTATTTATTTATTTTTTATTTGTTTTATTTATTTAAAACAATAAATTTAAATTGTTTTAAAATGTTTTAAAGACCATATTAATATTATTTTTCATTTAATATTTTTTAAATTCTATCCGAAATTGTACTATAATATATTAAACTAGCTACATATACTTTTTGGTCTTCTGTTTCTGTTTCTGTTCTGAACCGACCAAGAACTCTACTTGTCCGAAGCCCTCCGGGTCGGCTCCAGTTAATAATAAATCTCCCTAGAGCTCTCTTCTCAGTGAGGACATCAAGTCAATAGTGTCAATACTTCGCGTAGTTAAAAGCAAGGAATTTGGAAGACCGCTTAGTGGGCATTCTCAGCCACCAGGATATCTTGTTCCAACTAGCGTCAATAAATTGTCTGAAGCACTCGGATGCTCTGCTCATTATTAAGATAGACGCCTGAAACCAAAAAACCTCAATTTATTTTTTATTAATGCACATTGATTAATCAATAGTATAGTCGAGCTAGATATAATATTAGTACAGAAATCCTTTTTAAAACCTCACATACGCCGAGCATGTAAATAAAGGAATTACGTACAGTTACAGATAGACAGACAGAGCACTTTGGTGGTGGTAGCGTTGTATTCTAAAAACGCTCCATTTACGCCACACGTTCGATGTACACGCCACAGTTAATTAATTTAGAAGCGACTGCTTGTAAACTGGCTATGTAAGGTCACGAAACCCTGATAATAGATTCAGTTTATCTTCCATCGTCCAAAGAGTTGCTACGGAGCGACTTAGAATCTTTACTCGCACTCAGTGAGCACGTTATTTTATTCGGTGGCTTTAATAGTAAATTGGGTGAATTGTGTCTCCACTAATAAGAATGGACGGACACTCGTGGATCTCAGAGATACGTTAGAGTTTAACGTCATCGCGCCTCTTATTCTGACTCACTTCCCTGATAAAGATAGAGATAAACCTGGTATCCTGGATATCGCTCTCATGAGGGACGTAAATCTTAAGTTGGGTGGTATAGAGACGCTCCAGCGTCTATTCTCCGATCATCGTCCCCTCCTCGTGAGATTAGGGCCTACCTCCGAAAACCGTCCTACAGACATGAAAATGACCACCAACTGGGAAAAGGTGTCGATCGCGCTTAACCCGGCGTGAGTGAGGTCGGGTATCTCATACCCGCCTATTTGTAAAATATTAAATATTTCTTAACTGTACGATTCCTGGAACTCAGCTGGCTTAGTAGCTAGAGGTGGTGGTACGGAGAGTGATTTTAAGCGACAGTAGCTATGTTGCGCTGGCGCTGGAATGAACTATATATGTGCAAACATATAGCAGATACGTAATGCCCGACTCCACACTCGGTGTAACTATTTTGTGTTTTGGTTACTTTTTAATTTTATGCTTATAATAATTAAATTTCTTTGTTAAAAAAGACAGAAAGACAAAGTGCCCTTGCATAACATGCGAAAAGCCAAGATGTATGGAACAAATTCGTTTTGTTTGCGAAAACTGCTTTAAAAAGAGCTGTTTCTGTAGGTAATAAGTAAAAGTAGATATTAGAATGTTTTATGTTGATTTTATCGAAAGCTATATTATATAAAACAGATTCATTCTTTAATTTTGTGTACACAGTTGATCTCAATTCCAAATTTTTACATATTAAGCCATAGTTTCCAATTGTTACTGATTTATGCCAAAAAATTTGACTTTGTTTTTCATAGAAATATAATTACTTTTATAACTAAAACTGAATTATTTTATCATATTACCTAATTTCCCTAATGTTAATTAATATATTACAGTATAAGTATTATTCTAAGTTCATTTCAATTATCAAAATCGACAATTTTATTTTATGGTATATCATACCCACCTCACAGCTGATGTAACAATTTTTCACTTCATTCACGCCTGGTTAAGGAAATCGACACCCCTGATCTAAACAAAATACCCAATGATATCGAATCAACAAACGATATTGACAATTCTATAGGTACTCTCACCAGCCATATCACGAAAGTGGTTAAGAACTCTTTGCGGAAGGTTCTGGTGAATTATGATTACCGAAAACTGCCCGTGGATGTTCGCAAGCTGATGAGAGTTAAAAATTCAGCTCTATGCCGCGTGAGCGATTTTTTCACTCCCGCAAATAGGTCCTACGCGCACGCCCTCCAATGTAAAGTGAGGGCGCGCGTCCAGGAGATTCGTAATGAAAACTGGAGTGCCCTTAAGGAAGAAATTACCCCTACTCATAAAGCTTACTGGCATGTGGCCAAAGCTCTCAAATCGGACGGCTATGAGCCCGTGCCCGCCCTTAGGAATCCCGACAATACTCTCGGGTTCGAAGATGTGGAAAAAGCTGAGCCAACAGCATTGAAAGGCAATGCTCACACACCTACCCTCCACACGACCCCTTACGCATACATCGGGTAAAGGAGAAAGTTCAACAGAAAGTCTCCCTCGACCCGAAAGATGATCTGGATCCAGTCACGTTAGACGATGTTAAAGGACTCGTTAAAAATTTCAAAACCAAAAAGGCACCGGGCCTGGATGGTATAAGCAATAAAGCCATTAAGTGCTTCTCCTCGCCACTTTTGGCCGCAATATTTAATGCACGCTTAAAAAATTGTCACTTTCCCGAGGTGTGGAAAGATGCCATTGTCATCGGTATTCAAAAAAAGGGGAAAACGCGCCACCTCTCCGCTAGTTATAGGCTCATTAGCTTATTGAGTAGTATTGGTAACTTGTACGAAAAAATATTCAAGTCGCGACAAAGCGACCGCCTAATCAAAAAAAGTCTTATTATTGACGAACAGCTTGGCTTTCGTCTCCACAATTCATGTCCTCAACAAGCCTTCCGACTGGTCGAATATATATCGGAGGGTTTTAAAAGCAAACACAAAACCGTGGCAGTATTTTTCGACGTAGTTAAGGCCTTTGATAGGGTTTGGTATGTCGGTTTAATTTATAAATTATACACCTTATAGGTGTCAGATTGCCTAGTACTAATTATACACAGATACGTTAGTAATAGACATTTCGTATTTCGCCACGAAAACATTTTCTCCTCCAGAAAAATCATTAGAACGGGAGTACCTCAAGGCTCCACGCTCTCCCCCTTATTGTACTCCGCATACACAAATGACATTCAGCGTCCGAAAACAGGCGTCCAGCTAGCATTATTCGCGGACGACACAACATTGTTTCTACGCAGCACTAGTTTCAATCATATAATACCCCGCCTCCAAACGGCCATTAACGAACTGACGCAATTGTTTGAACTCTGGAGGATTGAGGTGAACCCGGAAAAGTCAGCTGTCATTTATTTTGACCATAGGAATATTAAGAGGACTTTTGTTGTCCCCCTACCCTTCGCATATCAAATGCTCCCATTTCGTGGCAACATAACTGCAAACATTTAGGAATCACGCTGGATAAACATTCCATTTCAGGGATTCCAGCGTGCTAGGAAACTTGCTATTTTCTACATGTCATGCCTAAGCGGTATGATAGGTAGGAAAAGCAAGATGTCATTACGCAATAAACGTACGTTATATACGACGTGCATATAAGGCCAGTAATGACATACGTGTGTCCAGTTTTTACTCACGCCGCCCCGACTGCACTTCAAGACCTTCAAGTCACTCAAAATAAATTTTGCAGAAGAACGACTGGCACACAATGGCATTTCAAGAACTCTGTCCTTCACAGAGACTTAGAACTCCTTACACTCTTCAAATATATGAAGGACGCATCAGAGCCTTACTTCTGTATAATGGTTAATCACCCAAATCTGTTAATTTCAGCTGCGACCTCGTACGAGGCTCCTCCTGCAAACCATTTTCTTAGAAGGCCATGGAATGCTCTCTTAGACCCGTCAGATGACTTCACTGCTGAGATAGAAGAAATAAATAAAGTCCTTGAAAAATTAATGGAATAGAAGTAGGTCTCTAAATCAGTCAATCTTCAATGGTTAAACTCTTGAGTTGCTCTCCGCACACTGGTGTCACATAGAGGTTCCGACCCGTGTCGTGACCTCTCGTGAGTCCCTACGCCGAGGAGTCCGCAGATCCGAGCGGATCACCCGTAGGAGAGTCACGCGCCGACGGCATCTGTTTGTTGGTTGGTCGCGTCAGATGAGCTGACTACAATGTTAGCTGACAGCAAAAGCTACTATTATGTTTTTCGGGGGTTTTTTAGTCCGTGAAAGTCGAACACTCCCCATGCACGTGGGTGCGTGGATAGTTCATTACGTTTTATCCCCGCCGCAAAGAAAACCTCAAAAAAAAGTGCATCCGTCGTACAACTGTACTCTGACTGCCACATGTTTAGCTCGTGCTGCAATAAACAAGTCTGTCCCTCATTTTGCTCACACACCGCACGAATCCTTACTCCGAGGCGACTATGAAGAAAACCCAAAGTGCGGGCTAACGCCGTGATACTGAAATCGCGGTTGCAACCGAGATATTATAGATTTATATACCACTTATTTGTGTTGCCATGTATGACAAGGAGAAATGTGTATTGTAGTATTTTTGCAGGTGCGTTTTCTATGTATTTTAATTGAATGTCATGTGTGGTAGGTAAAACACATGAATATTTATAAAAATACGGTTGTGAATAGGCATGTAAAACACAAAATAATGCCTCATCGTCATAAAATCCTTATAAAAAGTGATATAAGAAACTATACATACGTTTGCTTAAAAGCCATTCTAACACTGTTTAAAATCGCTTTGTAAAATCGCTAAAAGTGGTATTTGTATATGATATTTTCTTGACAATATTTATCGGAAATAGCATTATATTGTTTAAGGAAAATACAATATTTACAGTGCAACTTCAAACCTTCATTCATATATTATAAGTGTAAAAGCTTGTTTTAAATACAGCACGTATCACCAAATCTGAGCGTACGGCAAGTGAGATAGTACAGTGATGATATTCGATGGCTCAGTCATAATTAGTATTAGAAAAATTGCCATACTACAGCAACAATAAAATTCTAGATGTGCGCACTCAAAAAACTAGATAAACTACTATTAAAAACAATTTTAATAGCATTGAATTGGACGATTCTGTTGGAGAATATTGAAAGTCGTCGGCTGTCAAAATTAGAAATTCCGGCCTTAGAATCGAAACAAAACAAGAAGGGATTAAAGGAAAAATAATAATTGAAGAGTTGGCGAAACAAAATCACTCAACCCGATCTTTTAACGGAAAATGTTTTCCTGTTGAAATTAATTTTCTTTTGTGCGATTGCCAGAACCCATTAAATTATCCATTTCAATAACTGTACATACAAAATTTCATTTCGATATAATAACATAACAAAAGTCCTCGCGAACAGGCGATGACAATCGGAGCGCCGTTATCTTTCAATATTTTTTCCCTAAAGTAAAACGTGATCGTTTGGACCGTATTATTCAAACCCTAGATTTTTGTAGAACCTAAATATATATATATATATATATATATATATATACTTGGAATAACCAAGCTAAGTTCAAAATATTAAATTATTGTTAGTCGATTGTATACTCAACATTCTCAAATCTTTAGTTTCTCGTCGAATAACCGCACCGGACAACAATTGTATTACATTTAAATTAAAAATATGTATATTTCTATTCCATTATCTATTACATAACATTTAAAATACGTTTATTTTTTATTATACGAGCATGCGAGTCACCAAGGAGTCAATGTCCACTACCGCCTAGCTGCTGGTCAAATAATGCATGTGCACGAGTAGATGTTTATTACCGCCTATGGACACTTGCAACCCCAAACAAGTTAATAGTGCATTGCCAGACTTTTAGAAAGGAATGAGACATTTATCTGATGGAGAGTGGAGTGGGAAGCCGGATTTTTCATTCACTGGACGAAATACAGCAGAGAGACCTGCAACTTCACGTCTGCACTTTGTAGGATGTGGTATTTCACCGGTCGAGCCGGCCGATTTTCGTGCTGCAGCCGAGTCGACCACAGCACAGCACTACCACATCCAAATTCGCTCTACCACGTCTTTATAAGTTTGTCATTCATCCGGAGGGCAATTTTCCCTTAAGAAGTGAACACGAAGATTGAGGGATTTTAAATTACTTTTCATACCTTACAGGGACAGGCCTTTAAAGGCTTTCGTAACTTTATACAGTCGACGAACATTTAAGCACGGTATACTTACTTACACGGTTTATTTGTACTATTTTTTATTCCATCATTTTTCTAGAGCTTTCCTTTTATTCACATATTACATTGTCAGATATAAATTGATCTTTCATTGGACTTTAAACAGAAACGAGCATGAAGGCTGCCAAAAGTAGATGGTCACCGCCACCCATGGATACCCACAATCTCAGAGAAATAATACTGGTGAATTTCCCTACTAGGATTACAGGTGTTCTGCGTTTGTCCGGCCTTACAGAAAGCAATACGATCATTCCTTGCAGACCAGGGGGTTGTACTCTATCGGAAATTATAATTATGTAGGATTAAGGTTTTAATTTCCATTAAAGTTCAGGTTTTAGAAATACTCAATATTTTATTTAACATATCGCAGAAACGGTTTCAATTCGTAATTATAAATACTGAGCCAATTTGTTCGGGGTCAAAATTCAAACCCAGTACCTTACGAAGTGAAGCTAACCTTCTGAAAACTCAGCCACCACCGCCGGGACCAATAAAGTTAAATATATCTAAGGCTTATACAAAGGTCCGTTGTTCTGCGTAGATGTCGTTGTTATTAATTATTACCAAACTATATGAACTTAACGAATATATAAATATTTGTCTGATAAAAAGATCTGTCTGTAAATATAACTAACACATAAGGAAACCAGATTTTCCTATCCGTGTTTTTTTTTTGTAAATAAACATCAACAAAGTTGTCGGCAAATGACTCGTCCCGTAAAAATATTATACAAGTAATAAGAGATTGATAACCCGTGAAATAGGGAAATTCGTCATGTGCATTACATTAGGCGGACGGCACTCGGGAGGACTTCGTAGGTAAATAAAATACAGATGTATTTTGTTTGAAAATATCATATTTCTGATAAGACATCAACATTTTAACTGTTATATTTTATTGGTTACGTGGTTTAGTTGCTAGCTTATATCATCTAGGACGAACGTGCTTGTTCACGTTAACTCCCGGGCGCGGGGACGAGTACGGTCAAGAAATATCAAACACATTATTATACGCAAGTGTTCACGTATAAAACGCAGGTGCGTTGGAAGTAGCGGGCAAGCTGGCGGCTGGCGCGTGTGGTGCGCTCCCGGTATTGTCAAACTTGTGAGCTGTTTGTGTGCTCACGATTAACTAGCGGCTGAGCGCGCGTTTGACTCGCGGTTTCAGCTAGGATCATCCAGTTTGAATTTGTCGCTGCAAACGATAAACGTTTTTATCATGTCCTTCAATATACAAGAGTTTATCAGCGCTATTCACCATACCGTTCTCCTTCTTAATTAATTTGGTGCACACCGATTCCAATTTTTTGTCATCTCTCACCTTACGTAAGAATTTTCGAATAAAAATAAAAGATCGTCGTCCATGTTTACAACCTCTGACAACACATCACACTCGCGCAAAGGCCTGGCACCCAATGTGGACACCGAGCTCGGCCAGACCAGCGCGCCCACTGTCGCCTCAGCGCCCGCGAATTAACGTGAACAAGCACTTACACGTCTATACATTATGGCAAATATGAATACAAAGAAACATTTTGTTTATATCTATAATTAGCTCTCCGCTCGCGACTTCGACCGCATGAACTAGGTTTTTCACATTTGTTCGAATTATCATGTCGGTGATGATATGAATCGTTAAAAACGTTAAAGAAGTTACTAATAATAAGATAATTATGAAATACAATGGTCAATGATGCCTTACGGGTGAATTCTAAGTCTTTCCAATAAAAAATACAGTCGTTTTAGAACATATTTTAATACTCGCAAGCTCACTCATCAAAACCTGCAGGATACTTACTCTAGGCTTAGAATCATGAAATTAAAAAAAAGCTAGATGAAACACAAAAAATATTTTTTTATTATTATAATATATTGAAATTTACAATTCAAAAATTGACAATAATGTAAACCTATGTATTTAACTGCCCGTTATAATAATTAATTGAAAATAATTTTAAAAATGGGAAAAGTAAAAAAAATTTTTGAAAAATAAATCTTGAAGGTCTCGAAATACTCAGGATCGATTTATTTTCAATATTACTATTGAAAAGAAGCAAAATGGGCGGATATACTTATATATACATACGTAATTAGCAGAGAGCCCTGTGAGCGTGAGTCGTACCCATTTGCCCAGTTATTTTCCCCGAGCGATCTTGCTAGCTTTCGAACAAACCATCATCAAATTTTCGTTTTTATTTCACGTTTTACAGTTAGTTCCAATCGGTTCTTGTTCTGAATTTCATTTCGAATCTGACTTTTTCTTGACAACGGTATCGCTCTCGATTCTAATGTTGATTTCTCTGGATACTGACCTCGTTTCATTGAAAATTATTTGATAGGATGCATTAACGTGTATTACTGATAATGCTGAAGGTATTTGGGATGACATGCATGCTAGAGCATAATTATATGCAATTTTAAGCACATTTATAATATTTATAAAGACACAATTATCATCGAACACAGAAATATGCCATATTTACAATGGTAATTTGGAAAACAACAACCCACAAACAACAAAACGAAAGAAAACAAAAGACCACATCCACACTGGTACAAGCACCATTGTTACTTTTAACAACTATAATCCTGAAATATAACTCGGTTTTACAGTTATATAAAATAGACAATACATTATAAATAATGTAATATCCACTACGGAAATTATATAATTCAAATTCGATCAAAATGAACAGTCCCAAATATTCAGTTCGTACTAAAGGGACAAAACGGAAGGGATATATTTAATTAATAACCTCAGTTTCTTGACCTAAATGTGCGTAAAACGCTATCGCTTTCCAAACCGTATCGCATTTCTCAAAAATAAAATCCCAATATGAGTATTGATTCAGCAACGCAATGGGGCAGTGAAAATTATCTTTGTGCGTGAACTTTTAAGCGTAGAATATCTAACTCATAGCACGACCAGGCAGGGTACGGGTTATGCAATTCATAAGCGTCATCACTGTTCACAGTTTATTTATTTATTTTTATATTTGGGCTTACAAACAGAGATTCATAAGAATGCTAGTGTTAAGGATGTATGTTTTTTATTTACAAATTCAAGATAATTTTTCATCATATATAAATGTTATTTTGTTCAACAACTTGCCATTTTGTAGGTGGTGACATAATCCCATTGGTGTAGAAATTTTGGGGCTTCTGATCAAAAAATTGTGACAAGTAGTTTTATATTACCTAAAGAATTCTGAAGAGATCAAAACAGGTAAAAATCTAAGGGTACAAGTTCAGGGCTATATGGTGGATACATTACCATTTCCCAACCAAACGCTCAATATTTGGCGAGTGGTTAAAGAAAGAAGAAAGACGAGTGGTCTGGCGTTATCATGGTGAACATCCACACTCTTTCTGTTGATAAATTTCGGCCGTTTTTTGTATACTTCTTGCTTGAATGGCATCAGCTGTTGACATTAGAGACCCAATTTGATGGATTTACCCAGCGGTTAAAGCGCATAATGAATAATGCCCTTTTAATCCCACCATACGCATAGCATCAACTTAATGCGAGTTAATTCGGGTTTCGTTATAGTCTGTGGAGCTTGCTTGCCTAATGACCATGATCTTTTTCGCACTATATTGTCGTAGATAATCGATTTTCATTGCAACTGTTCAATCTTTCCAAAAGAGTTTGATTTCATTATGTTTCAATAGAGAATCGCAAATGAGTACACGATTCATTAAATTTCTTTCAATGAGCTCGTGTAGAACTCAAGTATCGAACTTTTTGTATATCCAGTTTATTTTAAAGGGTCAAAATTGTTTTTAGTCAATTCTCAGCTCTTCAGCCATGTTGTAAGAACCATTGTGTCGATATTGATCTATTTTCCCAAAATGGCATAGACTTTATCCGTAACAAATCGACCAGAACTAGGTTCATCTTTGACATCAAAATTACCGGACTGAAAACGCTTGAGCCAATTTTGTGCTATTCTCACCGACACTGAATTAGTTCCATAAGCGGCACAAATTTTTTTCACGGCTCATGTAGCATATTCCCTTTTCTTGTAATAAAACTTCAAAATGTATTGAATTTCTTTGTCAGATTCACTCACTTTGATGGACAGAAAAACAATAGAACAATGATGGGCTATCGTTTTTACTTTTTATGTTTCTTTTAAATATCGTTTATTTATCGGTATTAAAACTATCTAAACATAAACAGTACAACCAAAGAGATTTCACTGTAACTTTTACTTATAAAGTATAAAACTTTCTCCCCGACCTAATTTAATAACGTCGTAGTTGTGGTATAAAATATTCTTATCTAAGATGTGTAGTTTCTTTGGAAATCCGGCTATTTATGAGTAGACTAATATTAATTGAATAATGTAGAAAATTATATATATATATATATATATATATGAAAAAGGATGTTTGTATGTACGGAATCGATAAACTCAAAAACTATTTGACCTATCATTATGAGTATTGGTATGTACGTGTATTTTTTTACGAAGAAGGTTTTTATGCTATCCCCATTGACGCAACTCGCCACCAGGTGGTGCTGCGATGCACCGACTTTCGTATCGCTCAACCGATGCATGTACATGCCAATATTCATAAGGATCGGTCAAATTCTTTTATATATGTTAATGCATGTATTATTGCAATAAATAAAATATGCTTGTAACTTGAATGAATTTAATATTAGAATGGATTTACAAACTTATTGATTACGACTTTGTGTCGGGTAAACTGAGCGAGTCAGTGGCTGCAGCGAGAGTGGCCGTCCCGCGCACCGCGCGACCGCTGCAATCCCCATAACCACTCGCCGCTGTTGATTTATGCGTTAACTATATATATATATATATATATATATGTGTGTGTGTGACTGGTTGCGGAATCAAATGCGATACGGGTATTCAGTTAGAAATCAATCGACACATAAGATGAAGGAATTCATTATACGTCCATGCTGGCGCAGCTACGGGCAGTAGTTATACGGGCAAGAGCAAACAAGAAAGGGCAGAACCACATCTGCCAGGCCAGCTAGTGTTACATAAAAAAGTGATTGTATTAGCAATATACGTTTAGTAATGCATAAATGTATACAATGCTATGTTCAAGTCGACGCGAGTTGGTAATAACAATGAATATTGGAGTCGCAATAAAATATTAAATTTGGTATACATTAATTTACAGATATAAAGCAAACTTAATGTAAGGTAAATCGCAATAGAATGCGGTAAATCTGTTGAATCTTTACGTACGTAAACTCCTTCTACATCAAGCGATAGTAACGTGTGACACCGGGGATGATATAAATAGAAAACGTTACAGTGTAAATTCAAATTCAAAGATTCAGGTGAAATATTCGGAAGAAATGTTATATGTATATCAGTTTTTATATTAGTCATGAGTAGGGAATGAATGTATGTTTTGTATAGCTTATAAATTTCATATCAATATGCGAGTTGTAACTACCCTCATCGGGGCGTATACAGCCATTAAGCGCAAAAAATATATAAAATGTAGAACTATGAGAACAATGAGTGTGTAGGATGTACGGCTTTCCACATATCGCAGAATTATCACAGTAACGACAATAATACAATACTGTACACGAAAAAATAAAACAAAGTATATATCTAGCCACTAACTACCAATAACTACCCACTTGTACAACGTATGACAATGAGATTACGTGTACAGGAATTCGATGAAATTCCATAAATCGTATAAGTGTTTAGATAAAACATATAAGCAAAATTAGTATGATAATTATTTTTCAATATTTGTAGAAATTAAAGTAGGCAATAGGAAAATCGAAATAATATATTAGTTTTAATAAAAACTAAAGTAACTTTTTTTGAGGACTTTTTCCGATCGCACCTGAAACACGCGTAACGTTTTATTCCTTCGCACAAGTACTTTTCAGTTCCTACTCCAAACAAAACGTAACCCTTGTTTCACGGAAATATTTTTCGCTTCCCATAGTAGTTTCTTATTAAATACAGCAAGATGTCCATTAACTTACTTTGCATGGAGTTCCTGGGACGCCCAGTTCTTCTGAAGATACGCCTTTGTTTCGACGTGCTGCTCATAACCTGTTTTCACGAAGGACACGAGTGCTTAATTTAACGACGATGTTCTTCTGGTGCGAGTTGGATGGATTTACACGAGTTGCTCGGTGAACAACAACAATATATATCTGATCGCTTGGATAATGTATGAAGAAGCTGAGATTATTGACTATAGCAATGAGATCCTCAAAACGTCTCTCTGGAAGGTTAGTAATTTCCAGAATACATTGACAAACTTGTTGTTCCTGGTTTTCAATTTTCCCAATCAATATTTTTATTTAATTTGACTTGGATTCAAAGATACTTTTTTCTTTCCGAACGTCGGAATTATATTTTTTGTAGAGTACCGTTAATTTTAAACAATTCATCACACTTGTCACTAAAAAATTGAATGCTCTTCTTCACGTCCTCGAATTCAATTAATATTTAGCTCATTCTCCCATTCTGCTTTTCGGATCAATTTTCCATTTTACCAATCATGGTATTATGAAAATCTTTGAAGTTTTGCAGTTTTACTAAACAAGAATTATCTGTTGTAATACGATTTCTAAGCATTACATAGTTAAGAGGCGATAAGTTGTTGGTGGATCGTGATTGATGGGTGAATTAACAAGACTATTTTTGATCGAAAGTTTTCAATATTCTTATCTTGGCTAGAAAAAATGTTCATATTGAGATTTTATTATAATACAAAATACGTTTCAGAACTAGCACGACTTGCATCTGTATGATATTAAAAATCGTCTTATAATAATGAAAATACCAATGCAATTTAATTCACCCATATCTCATGAATAGAAATCACTAAAAGAAATGTTTTTAAACATATCTCCACATATGCTTAAAAACCTCTTCTAGTTATTTTATTTAAGACACTCCTCTCTCAAATAACCTTTCTTCAAAAATTAACTGAGAGAGTTTGTACTTGGCGATCAAACACTTGCTTAGATGTCCAATATTTGTCATTCCTCTCGAATTCAATTCGTTGGATAGAGATTCCTTGTAGAAGAAGACGCGAGGGCCAGCGGTGGGTTGTATACTGCGTGATAAGATATCTTGCAGGCAAGTGTCCAAAAAAATATGTGGAAATTCGTAAATGACGTTAACAAGGTAACACACGAACCTAATGTATAATGAAGAATGAATGAATAAAAAAACAGCACACTAGTGTCTTAGTTCTCTTAAACTTTTATTATTAATCGATACCTACACCTAAAAAAATAAACATAAAGATTTCTTCGTTCACGTAAATAATGATCCATATTTGTTTTATTTTTCGAATTTTATCCGTACCTACTTGTACGGCGTGACTCGTTCGATCAATGAACTGACGACGGCAGAGACGCGGACGACAACGCGACTACAGTTACTGAAAAGTATGGCGATTTAATTAAAATATTATAGACAAATTTAAAAGCCTTTTATTCACATTTTACGAAAAGAAATTGTGAAATTTATTTCCGATATTTAGTTACAAAATTGCAATGAGAAACACACCTATAGCTTCATTTTTCCGACCGTGTTGATGGTAACAAGTGTAACATAAAGATGTTTAGGGTCATAAATGACATACCTGGACTGTATTTTAGCTGGTTTATTTTAATGTACAATGAAGATAATGTGATTTACATTAAAATGATTGTCAATACGGTAACGGTCGCGGTGATAGTGACGTGCCGTATATTTCCGCACGCCGCTCGCCTTTGTTGAGTAGGGATGTGTTAACAAAGAGCTCTTTCGGGATTATTATATTAATTCAATAAGAATTATGGATTATCATTGTTGCTTGCACTTTGTTTCTTTGACATGTCAGCCCAAAAATGACTTTATTTTTAACAATCAGCTTATAAAGTGAAGTATTCAGTGATTTTATTATAATTTAATTGTCTTTTTCTTATGTAATAAGACAACTGTGTAGAAAAAATTTAGAACCTCATAGTAGATAGTTCTTTCTTTTTCAAAGCTCATTTCCTTTCAACTTATCGATTTTCATTTAATGAATGGGCTTGTTACTTACTACTAACGTATTACTAACTTTAGTAATCTCTTGAAAGAACTGCTAGAGGTACGACATTTCCAGTGCTTTAAAACCTGTATTAACAGAGATAAAGATAAATATAACTTAACAGTCCGCTTGAACAGACTGCTGGTTCGTCAGTTAAAACTTTTGGGTAAATGAAAATAAAATGTATCTGTTTAAGTTTCTGCTAAAAAATTGAAAATATTCTTTAAATTAGGATATTACTCTTTTTAGTTTGATTTTTTAAAAACGATATTTTACCAAATGCCGACGTTTTAAACTTCTAAAAACCTTTTCTGACCATTGTTAGAATTATCTTATACGTGTATGTACGCAGAGGTGTTTATATATGCAAGTAAACCCTAAATAAGTTTTAACAAATAGACCAATCCCAATCAAATTTCGGAATTTGAAACAATTTAATTCAACTTAGATTTCCTGAATATTTAAGATCAATCGATTTCTATTGAAAATATTGTATATTTTTAAAATTTCAGAATTACATCTATTTTAAATAATCAAAACTTTATGGTAGTAGATTCGTCAGTTTTTTCATTGTGAAATCATTTTGAAAATTGTGTGTCGCTATTTCAATTACTTTGAAAAAAAATTCCCGATTATGATTTTTTACGATTATCGCTGTAGGCGGAGGCGACTAAAATGTTGCCAGAGACTTCATTTGACATTTGGGGATGAAGATCCATCTCCTAGTTCCGTGAATTCATACAATCAGGAATATCTGTTCTTATAAATTTAGACGTGGTCTTGATCACCTCTTTGACGACTTACCTGATGGTCTGCCGAATGCAGTTATTGAAGCTAATATTGATACAGTACGACTAAGAGAGCGTTAATAAACCACGTAGCTCGGCCAAGCGGGAGGGGGGTCACTTCGAGAGCGGTGCTGAGCCGAGTGAGGGGGCGCAGAGGGGAAGAGTCGAGCTACGGAATTTATTTAAGTTATGCTTCTTTGGCGCGTAACGAAAATATTATGAGAATCAATTTTTATCGGGGTGACACGAAAACTACAGAATGAAGTTCTCGCAAGCGGTTTAGTGAGTAATTTCAAACCACTAACAACTGATATGCCTATTCAGTCACTACCGGAAGATGCAATAGCAATTGACATAATTTAGAAATTATATTAGCACATTCCAATTTTAGACTTAATAATTGTTATGATATCAAATAAAAAGACGAAATTTATATTACACATTGAGTAAAAAAATAAACACTGATTTATTTAATTTTTGAAATTTAAATTAAGCATTATTGTTTTGATACACTAAAGAACTTCTTTCGTGCGTACGTATTTCACACATTTCATTTTGTTTGGCACAATGAAAATAATTGTCAGTACAAGTTTATTTTTATTTCCTTTCTTACATACTTTTATAAATCGATAATAGTATTTTCTCACAACATGTGCATGAATAAAAACTACGTACCTAGGCTAGATAGATGAAGGGAGAGAACGGGTTCCGAAAGGGTCAAAGTAGGGCCACGTGGTTTATGGACGCTTCCTAAATGAAACTGATAAAAATTACTTGTGAGAAAATTTGAACTGTATTAGGTATGCCAAGAGCAAAAGATTTTGCATGTACAAAAGCATCTAAAGGTTGGAAGCTTTGTACTCGATAAATACCGCATGATTTTACGAATGACCAGAAACGATTATGTATAAAGTATTGTCGTACATGATAAAAATAATACAAAAGAGGACAATCGATGGCTGTATATAACAAAGACACGGGCGACGAGAGCTGGATGGACTGCTTTGAATTTGAATGACAAAATCGATCGGAAGATTGGGTCTTTCCGTTTGAAGATTTTTCCGGATTAAGTTAAAAAAATGCCAAAGTATTGGTTAAAAAGTGTTTGCTTCTTTTTTCGCCAAATCAAGACATTAGTGTCGCTTGAAAACCAAAGGACTGCAATAGCAAATCGGCAAACGAACACGCGCTCACCGGAGTCTGAAAGACGTGGCGCGCGTGGACGCTACAGTCCCCGGTTTTTGCTCTAATGTTGGTTTGCAATTCAAATTATAAATATTAGTGGTGCAGTTCCGGAAGGTAGGTCTTTTTTAGGAAAGTTCCTGTTATTTAAGTGTCTTTTTTCTGATTGTCGATATTTGCGATAGTTTCTGATAAATTTTCAAAACGCTAAACCCCTATTTTTTACTAAATAATTTTTGTTATTTTTATCGGCCGTACTTCAAATTTTTTGAAAAGTTACTAAATTTCATTCTAATCGAATGAGTGATAAATCATAATTTTCGGTGCCCTTGAAGAGATTTCACCAAAATGGCTCTTACTGACTAGACTATAGCGAACTATTGCAGTATTATACTGAGTGAAGCTCTATGATATATGCACAAATACAGTAATTAATCTAAATGTAGTGATAAGGTCAAATGTGTTTTTACACATTTAAACTTATTGCTAAACTTATATAAACTGTATTAATACAATGTCAAGTGGTGTATAGCAAAGGTTTTCGAGGTCTTTGATAGAGCGTTCTACACATTCCGCTAAGATAAGGAATAAGTTTTCGAAAGCTTCAAACGTGGAACTAATGACCCATTCGTTATACGACCTCTTGAATTTTTTTAAATTTTTATACGCAAAAATTACAGATAACCTTCGAGGTATATGACTTAGAAGCCCCAAAGTAATGGTGAATGCGTTCGAGAGGCCGCCGAAGACGTCCCTAAGGAAAATTGGGCTGACTGTTTTTACTGTGGCGTCAAAAATACCAATAGAAATAAGTTGTAAACATAATGTGTGGTCTCTTTAATGAGAATCTTAAAATGTTCAATGTAGCTCACGTACGAATCTCATGTACATCATATTTAAAGCGTTAATCGACTGCCAACGAACGGATGCAACGTAACAATTATAAAACGAATATATAAATTGTTTGAGTGGTTTTAGTTCTTTATACCCAGTAAAGACACAGTAAAGACAGTAAAGGGTCTGGACACGGGACCGAGACGAAATCCATATTAGATCGCGGAAAGAGGTAGTGAGCAATCAGATCTGAATCTGAATCAACGGGATCGACGCCGTAAAAGAGGTCGCGTACTTGCATTTACACTGATGATTCATCACACATACGTAGGTGCTTTTCGGTACGTATCGTCTTAGTAATTAATACTGTTAAATAAACTATTAATTATAAGCTAACAAAACAAGGCAGTCCGCGATAAGCGCGGCGGCCTCCAGCCGGCGCGGGCCCGTGCGCACGTTCGACCGCCTCTTTAAGGAGCTTATCCGGATCTAATTTTAGTTTCAAATAACCTGCTAAGTGTTAGACCGGCCCGTTGGTCAGTGTTCCGCGCTGTAAATTTAATTTGTATGTAAAGTAAAGGACATACGTAACATTCTGAGCGACCTGACGCCTCCGGGCGAGACGATCACTCGGGACGCTATCGACAATATATACATATATCACCCTTATATATTTTGTCTCGAGAATATATATTGGTAAAGGAAAGAACTACCCGGCAAAGGTCAATTTGTAATATATTATTGACGAATCTTTATTCTTTAGATCAAGTATTGCTTAAAATGTAGTGTGTATGTAATGCTTTTTTACAAAAAAAAGAAAACAGAATTACAGTACTCGCATATGATGTGTAACTCCTGACATCTCACCTTAGTAATGAACAAGATTATGTCCTGAAAAAAATTATTGAGGTATATTTGAAATGAGTTTTTAACGAAGAATGATTCTTTCTAATGAAAATTGTGCTTCGTTTAATTGACACTAGAAGTAATTTAATTTTTTAGTGAAGATAGTTATTTTTGTTTAATTTGGAAGACAGCGAGCACAGTAGACTTAGTATAACTAAAATGTGAGATATGTGCTTGTGATTTCAAAGTATTTAAAAACTGTTAAAAAAATGCGTCAATAACAGTACCGCTGTTAGTTGTCGAAACATTTCCGTCTCCATTAATTTCGAGCTTAAGTTTATGATCTAAAAAAAGCTATTAGCTACTATGTTTCTGGTGAACCGAAGTTTAAGTTTAAATCGCCTCTTGAAATAATGGGAACAGAGTACCCGTTTTTTTAAAGAGCGGAATTATCTTCGGTATATGGCAAAAATACTGTAGAAAGTTTATTATATTTTGTAATTATAACTTTGAACAATTAACATATGCCTATTTTCTGAGACTTTGGTATTGTCAGTCAGTTTTGCCAACGGCACGAATTAGGTCGTATTTATACGACCTTCATACACGATTTACATTTAGGGAATCGTACGGTCAACAACACTGGCTAACAGTATCAACCTCTCGGAAAATGGGTTGGTACCATCTGACAACTCTAGCGCTACCGCGATCACAGGTCAAATCAAATAGCGCACGCTTCCCGACTTCCTGTTACTCACTTCGTCCCTTTTCATGAAATCACTCACACAGATTGTAGTAAAGCGTGAAGAAAGATGTCACACATAAAAAAAGAAAGTGAATATATCCCGAAATGATAGTCAAAACCCCTTTTTTAATAATAGCATTTTTTATACAAGTGCAAAAGGTGCATGCCGGGGCTCACCATATTCGTGAAAAGTCTCCTTTGACTATATTTTGTTATACGCCACCAATTTATTCTGTATAAGGTTTTTAGGGCGAACATTGCCGACCCTTTTGTAGTATATATTAATTCAGTAAATTTCATATGTCAGTTTACTTTCATAAAATAAAATACTTTATCAAAATTTGACTTTTTTAGCACAAACGGTTATGATCTTGGGCTTTAATAAAACAGCCAGGATATGTAATATTACACGCGTAGATAACAGTACAACAATCTATGTGGGGTCTGTTCCATGCGTGTAAATTAAGTTGGTCATGGTCTCGTGAACTGCTCTAGAAATCATAAAAATGAACGAATTTGTCATTTCACATTAATTGCCGGTCTTCATTTCGTCGGTGAGGCTCGCTTCTTTGTATATAAGCTAATAAGAATTCAGCCAAAGCATCTCGGTGACAATCACGAGCAATAATGTCGCGAATAATAATATCCCGGTGTACATTTTCGCAGACAAAAGATCTCCGTTGCGATTTTCTCGTGTAATATTTTTAAATATGTTTACAATTTCGCTTCCACTAAAGACATTTCGCAAATCTTCCTTTTATTTGAAAATTTCACATTAAGCTGTAAATTCAAAGTTATGAATATATTGACTTATTTTATAAAAAAAAATGATAGTCACTTTGTAAGTCAAGGCAATAATACAGTACGGGGCGATTGGTATTTTTAAAAATGGCACTAGCAAAGCGGGCGAAGCGATCACATCGTGGCTGCGCCGGGCGAAATGCAAATCGAACTTATTATCTGAGTGGGCTTTTTTGTGATGTTTATTAGTTGAAATACTTTTGAAGCTACAAAAAATTTAGAATAACGTAAGTAATAATAAATATTGGAAACAACACTCAACTTTTATATTTTACTTAATATTATGAGCCTCAAACTTACGCCTTAGTGAAGAAACCGCTCCTAGGTCAAGGATTTCATAAAGTTTGATCAGTGGCAGGTCGTTCGTGTGACATGTACCGGGGACCAACTTTCTTTCGTTTATTAAAGCGTATTCGCAGTATTAATAACAGTGCCCTTGGAGAAACATTAATTTGTTACGTTTATTAAACCACTGTGAAGAAACTGAAAGTCGAATGAATAGTTGAACAAGTCTTAAAATCGTTAACGATAAGAAAAACTTCGTTATTTTTAAATAGTTACAGTAAACACCAAGGTTTAGGGCTGTCGCGCGCCGCCCCGCCTCGGCGCTCACACCCTCAAGGACCGTGCCGCCGGCCACCGCGCAGGCGTATGACGGGTCTAAACTTACGTGGTGCTGACTGTAACTACGTCGACAATGAAATTTGGAATAATATAGGACACAGATGAGAGCCTTGCTGAATGCCAGTTTTAGCGTAGACTTGAGACTGAAATATACTAAAGTCGCACTTATTAAACATACTAGATATACACTTTTAAGTTGCATGCACTTGGATCATGACTGAAGTCTAGTTCTGTATTTACTTGTAATACAAATTAATACAAGATGTTCATAGATCTACCACTTCTGGTAGAAATTAGATACGATATGTGAGTATGCCTGTGTGCTTTTGGTTAAACAATGTTTAACCGAAGGATTGCTTAGCTAAATAGTTACAACCAAAGGATTGTAACTATTTAGCTAAGCAATATAAGGTGGCCATGGGCCTGTAGTTTGTTACGTCTGATTGATCACCTTCCTTTAAAATTAAAAATATGAAAAGTAATACTTTTATTCATTAGCATATATTTCCGCTTTTAAAGACTATTTAAATATTGCAAGGAAGGCGAGTACCACACTTTATGATGAAAAACAACAATACGTCATCAGAACCGGCTCCCTTTCAAGCTCCTTTTTGTGTGCCAAGATTATTAATAACGTTTAAAACTTTTGTTACAAAAAATTATATTAGTAATTTTTCTCGAAGAATGACTGACGAATGTAAAAATCTCGTTAAGAAACCTTATATCTCTAGGGCTATTATGTCGTATTTGAATATATTAATGGAAATAAAATCCTAATAATATATTTCTATCGGGATATTACATGTTATTTCTAAATTCAAGCGTCTTAGTCAAATAAAAGACTAAGGTCCGACAATAAGTGAATAAGTGAAAGGGCATGCTCAGCGACGCTATTATTAAAAATTTATTTTTATTTTTGTGCATTGATTTTGAAAGAAATCACGAATTGTGAGGTTGATAAAAATACACTAGTATTTTTCGGGACTCGAAGAACTCAACGACAACGAGGCGGTTTTTTTTTGTGTTTTATCATTTTATAACATATTATAATTATTCAATATTTTTATAGTTTTTTTACTACTTACACTCCTGCTTTTACCTCGGTTTAAACACAATTTTAATAAGCTTACTATTCTCCACTTTTTTCAGTTTTTTGGATATAGACAGAATCTCTCAAACAATATACAAAGTAACTGACGTAATGCCACTGCGACAGCTGCCTTCCCTTACACTGCGTACAGAAATAGGCACAAGTCCCGACGACGCTTGCCTGTAACTTGCATTAACCTGCCGCTTGCAACCCGCCGCTGATCCTAGACTCTGCCCTGCACTACTGATCCTCATGCAATAAATTGCATATTGATTTGAGAGGATTGACAAATATTGAATACTTCAGCAAGTGTTGATTCCTTTAACCCATCAAATTATTAGAATTAATCCAGAACTCTAGCCGTTTTCATATGGACTGCAGTTTTCAATAACTCATAAATAAAATTCTGTTGCACGTTCACATACGCTTTTAAGAGGTAAAATACTTTAACAACTAAAATGGTGTAAAATAGTTTAAAAAAAACTTACTCACGCCCTTTTTGAAATGATCGGTTAACATATGATAAAACTAAAAAACCGGTAATTTCTCTAAGCTTTTTTAGATTTATGAACTTTAAAATAACGGTACAACAATTCTTCACAAAGAAGGCCGAACTACTGAAAATGCAAGCTCAGCGGGAGATTACGAGACCGAATTCGACATATTTATGAGCGAAATTACGCTAAATCTATATCAAAGCTCGTACAGTACGAGGGATTCCGTTTGCCTACTTGTTATCGTAGCTTAACCTGACTCATGTCGTCTTTATGGTTTTTATTTTCGGCGTTTACGCAGGAAGTCCAAATAATTTTCTCGTGGAAAGTATACGATGCAAATCGAACGACCGCTTTGAAGTTATTGTCCTAAGGGATGGAAACAGTGAAAGCTCTAACAATTTATACATATATATATAAATAAATATACCGTTCAAATCAGAATAGTGCACAATGTGATATATTTACGTAACGTATTTCATTATTAAATAATATTTCCTAGGCAGTCAGCTTAAAACTCACTTGCACGCTCAATTGTAGCTCGTCTAGACCGTACACCATTGAGCCGCTCGTCTCACCTTCGGACGCAGACGATTTTCTTCTCTCGTCCCGCAAAAAAAATTATAATGTTTCCATTTACTCTTTGCGTATCGTTTCGTATCCCATTGAGTTTCGTTTGGTCATAGATAGCGATCGTGCACGCTGATGGAACATCTCATAGTCAGTGAGTCGAGTCAAGCCGTAGTCCGACTACTACGTAACCCTAGTACGTTACGAATGCGTATACATTTTCTAAGATCCTTTTAAAAAAGTAAGCACCCGCGTTTGCGCCGACTGCGCACGCGGGGCGGCCGGCGCGCCCTCTCGCGCTAACAGCCTCTGAAATATGCAGGCTCGTTTAAGCGAGCGCGCGTGGAGCGGCTCGCCCCAGACAATTTTCTGTCTTGTATGGTTATTTATTCTTAACATTTGGTGCGGTACAAATTTGTACATAAATCTCAAATTGGATTCTATTTGTTTTTTTTTTAATATTGTAGCGCTCGAAAATGTTGTCATCGGAGAAGTTTGCAGGTTTCAGAAACCGAGTTGTCTTTGTGTGCTTCAATGCAAATTCCTATACAAAGTCACAAAAAAAGAGTGTGAGTTCACACACGGTTCAAGTGAAACTTAGTATTCTGGTTGTTCTTGCCCGTCGCTCTCGAGTACGATCAACATTAATTTTCGGCATTATCCTGTAATATTTTAATATATATTATCAATGTTAATTATACACAATACAGTAGTTTTTAAAAGTGCACTAAACTGTGGTCACTACGACTTAAAAGATAATAATGTGCTGTAAATTTCAACGTTTCTCTCTTTCTCTCTCTCTCTCTCTCCCTTCTCTTTGTATATATTTCGAGTAGATTAAGAACATACTATACAGCATGGAGCCTAGTCTCCAGCATGCGGAGTCCGTGTACGGGCGGATTTCTTCTTCGTTACACTTTCGTTTCATAAAATACAATTCACGCCGTCCCAAGAGTAGTTTCACTTCAAAAACTCACTTTACCGGCTAACGATTCGTGAGCCGCGGACCACTCGGTTAGAACGCGCACTACTGCACGAATGGACCCGTCCTGTTGTGACGGTCGTGCGTCGCACGGACAGTGCAGCCTTAATTCTACTACTACTCCGTACCAAAACGGAGCATTCGTAGAACACTCGAGCATCCGCCCGCTGTCACGGCGACTTGGGACGTTTGAAAGAGACGGTTAAAATTCGATAGAATAAAAAGGAATTGGTGATCTAAATACAACCACACAGATTTGAAGTTTAACTTAAGATTCCTAAAGTTAGTGTCAAGGGGTAAATTATGAAATGCGTTTTGTTAATCTTGTTGAGTTGGGTACCAAACGAAAACTTCAGGCGTCACAATTACGAAAAATGTGTTTCGTTAAATTCAAAACAAAGTATAACAAACATAATGAAATACATATTATACACGAGTTTTGTTACTTTCTATCTATATTTAAGTACGTATAAGTACTTTAATGAATAATATTTTTAAAAATGGTGTATGTCACTTTGACGCGCGTCTAGTGTTAGTTCCGTTTGTCCAAATATGAGAAAACTTACTATTATATATTATATTTTTTACCACATCCCTTAGAATTCACTGATTAATAATCAATGAATTCACTGTGGTATGTGCGTACAGACCGCCTTCTACAGTATGATGCACTGAACTTTGTATAACTAAAGAATGTTTGTAGAAGGTTAGTCAAAACAAATAAAAGGATAATTGTCTTTGGTGACTTGAATGTAAATTTATGGATAATCCTGAGACTTCTTAAAGAAATAAAAACTTATTAAATTTTTGGTGCAATGAAACTGAATACTATTGATAACATATATCTATTACTATTGTACGATGTCCGCTAAATCAGTTATAAAAAACTCTTTTTCTGCCTTCTGCAGTCGACTAGCAACAGGCTTAGATAAAAAAGTTTACCATGATCAGGTCAGAGTATGAAGAACTATGTTTTGAATCGCTTAATCGAAATCAAATATCAAAACCAAAATAAAGTATAGACAATCAATTATTGAATGGATGATCAAAATAATTAATCTGGCTTATTTTTAGAATCATATAAAATGAATTTTATTATGATTTAAAGATTGAAGTCTTATCAAAAAACTTCAAAACAAAATTCTGTCATTGGGCTGTTATTAGAACTTAGAAAAGTAGAAACACATTCGCATGAAGAAATTCCTGACCTGATTTCGCTCAATAATTATTAAATATTATTAAAAACTAACGAAATAGGTTAGTACTATAGCAAAATCTAAATATTTAGTTAATAAAATTGAAAAGTCAGACAAGAAAATTAAAATAATGTGAAAGAAATTCAACATTGAAAGCGGAAAAATCTAAAATTGTAAATTTAATTGTGGTTTTTTAATTAACAATAAACTTCACAGTCGGATATAAAAATCACTGGTGAATTCAATAAGCTCCAGGGATTTGCTTTGCTTACTTCATATAAATAATCTGCCATACGCATTAAGTAAAGCTATATTGCTTCTGAATTAAAATTGTTTGTTTCAAAATTACTGGACAAAAAGAAGCATTTTACGACTTGAATAGTTCTCTCACTCTTTCAGCTTGGTTTGGTGCAAATAACTTGTTGCTTAGTAAAAATTTTATTAGTCAATGTTTAATTCGTGGATACGAAGGTATAAACACTACACTTGGCCCTACAGGCTCAAGGATGTTGTCGGATATCACTTTAAAACGTTTGCCCTTTGCGTCATTGGCCTGACAAAGTCAATTCTGCGGTTCTGCGGCTTAATGCGAAATTACACTTTGCACAAATATCCAAAACGCACGGTCGATGCGCCCTAGCGCTAGTCTCGCAGCGTGATCCTAGGTCCTGTAATGAGCAGAAGCACTGCCGATATCGGACCTATTTTGATGTCACAGAAAAGAACTCTTCGTGCAATTATAATCGGGGCTTACAAGTTTTTCTGAAAGATAAATTCAAAGAAAATTGGTATGCTGGCAGTCACCCGCCCGGTCATCATGGAATTCAAAATTAAAATAAAATAACAAGATGTGTTGTGGGACACTCGGCGGGAACAAATTCCATCGCAATTTATTGTTTGTTATTAAATAACAAGTACAGCGAGGGAATAGTAATAAAGTTGTATTTAATATTTTTTTAATATCTTGGTTTATAACGGTGTAAGAATGAACACTTTATATAAAGTCATTATATTAAAAAAATAACAAGCACAATAAAGCAATGGTAATAAAATTGCATTTAATACTTTTTAAAGTTTTTTTTTTTATAGTTACGAAAATATACATTTTATTATTAATTATCGTTATAAAAGAATAAAAAATATAAACCTAATCAGAACATTTAACACATATACAATTATACTGCTGACACGTACATTGATTGTCTACACTACTACAGCAGTGCAGTATGTACGCGTGTGGGTACGTATGTGTGTACACGGCTGACGCACGCGCCGCACGACTATGCTGCGGTAATATATCTGCGATAAACTACCGGTAATATAGCATAAATAGACCACACTTACGCGAGTAAACAAGCTATTTGTTAGCAGACGAGTGTAGAGGAGTGGTCGCTCGGCTCAAGTACGAGTTTACCCTCCCTCTTTCGTCTGTCTGTCTTAAAAGTGTCTGCCGAATATTTTTTCCCGTGTACCTTCCATCCGCCAAACGTGTGGTAAGGAACATATGGTGAAGGGTATACGACATTAAAAAATCGTTTTTAATACATACATATAAATTATTTGTGTATAAGACCTTAATTATTCATTTAAAAATGGTGACATTACTTACTATTAAAGAATAAAAACGAATGAATTGACTTTTATTTGAATCTGCTTGGAAAAGAGTAAAAAGTCTTTTGTAGTCCAGTTTGTTCACGTGTAGGTACAGTGAGACTTTTAGGAAAATACGGAAATTCGGAGCTTATATACCGTATAAGCAATTTAAAACATACATGAAAAGTAATTTATTTAACAAAGATGAAAACTATGCTCTGGATTACTCAAAGAATTTAGCAGTTGGCATAGAGTTGGCTAGCACTCAAAACATCCCTTTGTACTAGATCATCTATAAAAATTAAGTAATCCGATAAGTTATTCATTTATATAAAATTATGTAATTTTCCATTAAAAAGATTATATCGATGAGTTTTTTGACCTTTTTTTTTTCGAAATATAAATAATCTTTTGAAGCATTAGTAATTTTTCACGAGTACACGAAATCAGTCATTTCATTCTATTTCAGTAAAATAATAACTGTACAATATTAAAATAACCACTATTGATCTATCTCGAAATATCTATAAAAATATTATGTTAAAAACATGTGAAAATTTGAAAAAAAATAAGTTACTTGAAACATTATAAATTTTAACAATTTTGAAAAAAAAATATGAAAAATTAAAAAAAATAATAATTGTGAATAAAAGTCGAAATTTTGAAATTACATAAAAAATTGTTAAATTGAAAAAAAAATTAAAAGAAATTTTGAATGTTTGAAATTTTGAATAATTTGAAAGTAAAAATCTTAAAAACTTGTGTATGCCTCTACTATAAGTTGTACAGCGCAACGTAAACATATGTCGAGCACTAAATTTTCACTCAGTTTTGAATTCACCCAAAACAATGTAATACAATATAGACGTGGCGAGGGATTCATCCCTCCATCGACGCCATTCATGCCAAGAGGGTGTTTAGAAATGTCATGTCGCTAGAGTCAACCTCAGGTCGTCAATGCAAGGATTATGCAGTTATTTATCTGGTTCTCGGTTGTTTGCTGCCGTAAAGGCTTATGTAGGTTAAGACGCGCAAGGTTTTGGAATGGAATTCAAATGGAATTCAAATAGAAGGACTTAATTGCTCAGAGTTAACAGGAAAAGTTCCGTGTACAGTACAACGCACGAAACTTTGCCGCTGTGATTTGGCTGCGAATACTATAAGTCGGGGAGCGCAGGTATTACGCTCCCCGATCCTTCCGTCTTCTCCGCCGCGTTCCATTTTACGTCATTGCGACGCTTTCGTGACGAACTTCACACCGACAAAGTTTTGTACGTTGTACTATAACAGTGATACGCTGGATCAAATCTAAAGTTTACTTAGACATGAATGGTTTTAACTTAAATTCATTGCCGTACGTAATATGTTCTACAATCAGGGCTCTTGCTTATAAATACTGTTGATATCATTTTGAGACTTAAAATTTAAAAATTAAAATATAGTTTAAGAAAACTATAATAAGAGACAGGCTTTAATGATAAATCGAATTGAAAAGTGAAAAATAATGATATAGGAATAAAATAATGAATGAAAAATGTTAATATTATTATGGAAAAAAGCGTGGGATGCTCGATAAATCAATTTTCGAAAATATTCGATCGGTACGATTAGTTCAAAAATGGTACGAAAAATATGGCACAAAGCGCCCCACGCCTTTTTCAAAATACTAACATACTTCGTTCACTATTTTATTCCTATATTGAGAATTGTTTTTCACTTTTTAATTCGATTTCTCATGAAAGCGTGTTTATAAATAATTTTTTTGAACTATATTTTGTTTTCTTAATTTTTAGTGAAATTTAAAAAAAAACAGCTCGTTCCAAATTTTATTAATGTTGATCGTAGACCAACGCATCCCTAGTAGTTCGGTAAGGGACAAATATACCTACAAGGTGACGCCCAGTGCGCTCACTCCATGCAGTCCTCAGCGCGTCCACCTTGGTTCAGACATTAACACGCGATTTTAGATGTGAAATTGACTTCAAACTGCCACCCGGTAACTTGTATTTACAACATAATTGCTTTAATTTTGAAAGCCCAAACACGGTTACGATAAGTTGTTCTGTTTAAGAATTCCCGTGTCTACCTTCTGAATTTGTTATAAAATGCTGGATTAAAAAAAATATGTAATTCCAAAAATTTTTATTACTTCCAAAAAACGAAAAATAGCACTTCGGATATTCACATAGTTTTTAATCCAAAATTATAAACTTAAGAAAAGAAATATCTATAAGCGTTTAATCTTCATTTTTTTTAAAGTACAGTAAGTTTTAAAAGTAAGGGACCACAAAAGTTAGATTTGAACATCGGCCGATTTTTATGATTCTAGACTTAAACGCAAGATATTTCAATACTGAAGAGAGGTTTTGTCAAAATTACCATTTTTTAATAAAATACATTATTGTAAAAAATGAATTATAATTTTTGTAGTTGCGTAGCTCTTTCAATAGCACAACTTTTAATACCATTTTCATTCCCCTATTTTAATAATTGACGACATTAATCCTATGTCGCACTTTTATTGAAAACGGGTATCCCACTGTATAAATTTAAAAAGATTTTTCAATGCTAAAATGATTCTATCGATATTTATACAACTGTATTTGGTCAAGCGCAAGTTCTGACGAAAGCCAAACTTCCTACATGAACTCGATCGCATTAACAACACGAAACTGAACCAACGCCGGTTTGGAATATTTGATAGAATTTTCGAACGAAATGCCTTAACCATTCCTGACTATAAAAGTTCTCCCAGTAGACCAACTTTCACAATAAAGCAGTTTCTTTAACGGCCATCACTTCGCCCGATAAATACAAGTGCGGGCGGAGTGAGCGCTCTCGAGCGCGCACTCGGTTTTACGCGCCTGGAAACGCTGCGATTACCCTCTATCTCCTACGGGCAATTTGCTTGTGTAAGATAGTTTATGCCAGCGCAGGTGTCCTGTGGTATTATTATTTTTAAAAATAAGAACAGACGCTTTAAATAGACTATGTAAAAACACACGCCCTAAAGGTATAAAACGGCCCTGGTATCTTAAATGACAAACATCAAATTGGAACACTTTCAATAAGCTTTTCGGTGGATAGACGTGAAAAACGCATGTATTGTATATATGATTGTATTGTTGTGGACTTTACTTGAAAGCTAAAAATATATTAAAATTGCTACGTAAATTGCTTAATAATAAAATATTCGAGAATAATACTCTATACTTAAACACTGCGCACTCGCACCTACCCCTCTGTCACCGCTCCTCAAACGTGTTTACATTTTTTAATACATTTATTTTTGGGGTGGAAATTTTGAGAGTACAATAAATCTTGTTTATTATGTCAGACGAGACATACTCATGAATTTAAGAAAACTTATTTATATCTGAAGAACATACATACGTCTCACTGCTAACGACCAAGTGGTTCCGCCGCGATATATTTTAACTCTGTATTGCGGAATATACGCCTTTTGTTTTTGTACATATTTTTTTTTCGTCTAATCTCAATTCTCAAATACTTATGGGATTATTACGTAACAGTATTGTACCTTATAATAATGCATCTTAGTTTTAAGTGCTATGCGATATTAGAACGTAGAAGATTCAACGAGTTGGTCTCGCTCGTACATCTCTACACACGCAATGGATATTTTTTGCTTTTTCTTAACCAAACGTCAATTCCATATATTTATATTAACCCCTTTAGTGCCAAGTACACGCCGCCGTGGAATGATATCAAGCTACGCCCACGGCGCCGTGGAAAAACAATTCGCCGAGCACATGGCGCCGTGGATCGCGACCGTTTTATTTCGAAGCGCTAGTTTGCTGCCAGCTTTCGAGGCAGAGTCATGTTGCTTGTGCGGCCATACGCATGATTTTTTTATCTCGTAAAACCCGTTTACGGATTTTAATTCGCGTTTTATTTGTTTTTTATAGACGCTTGTAAAGAATACGTAATTTTCGCGCCAAAATGAGTGATGTGCCGGGTCCGTCGAAATGTTTTTCTACTGATAATTTTTTCATTTCCGTGGCTAAAAAACGCCGTAAAATAAATCAAGATAGTAGTTTGGACGAACGTGATTCCTCAAGTAAGGAAGCTGCTTATTCACAGCGTAATGATGAAGATCAGTCAGATACGAGCGAAGGTAGCGGTACTAGTATGTTCGATATACTAACCCAATCAAAAGTCATGTATAACCCATAATTACAGTTCGAAATAAGATAATCTATCCTCCCCACGGCGCCGAGTTATCGGTCACATACATGCTGCCAGGCCGGATACACGGCACCGTGGACCCTCATTTTTTTACTTAAATTCATACCTAATGATATGTTTATTAATAAAGCATCCTATAATACTTTATATTAACTATTGGAACATTAAAATCAATTGGCCCTTTGCCATGATCTCTTATAAAAAGCTGTAAAACTCACATACATATCAGTATTAAATCGGCACCAAATGGGCTAATTTACTTTCTAAAATATTCAAGAAAGGAAGTAGCAGATATTAGAATTTTTCAAAATTTTAAGTTATCATATAAACCACTTTATTTGCACACAATATTGTAGTATTAATCATAGTAGATTCAGAATTAAGTGTAACAGGAACACAAATTTTTATATGGTGACATGGTAGTGCCACCGTTAAGACTTTTTTAAAAGCAAAGAAAACAAAGCACGGCCATACTATATTTTTTTAAAGTCACTAAATTCATTTTCGACCTCTTTATAACCTCGTTATAGATACAGTTAAGAGCCTAATTTTTCAGTGACCAAAAGGACATACTATAACTAATAATATTCCTAGATCACCCGTCGTGTATTTTATACTTATATTATAGTTTACGAAGTATTGCCAGTTGACGCTTTTTAATTTTGTCCCCGACACACATACTCACTCACCGATTATTAAAATTTTAAGGTATGTTAATACCTTAGAACTTAGCAACACACAAACTTGAAATGTTAGATCAGTTAGTGTTTAACTTACAAAAAAGGAAAATCTGAAACATCACAAAATTTCAGGCCTATTTTTTCTGCTGGAAAATGATGTCTCTTTATCTGTCTGCGGTATGATGTGACGGATGCCGAACGATGAATAATTTTACTAACTCTAGGCGGGTTACATTAAATTAAGGTCGAATTCAGTAATTATAAAGCGCAGGAGTTCGGAATAGCTGAATATAATTACTTAGAAACACTTACCGTGCAGACTTCTCAAAAATTCTTACACCAAAGCCCCAAACAAAACCAATAGAGACCCTGTCTCTACTAGTGTACTGAGCTTTAAAAAAATTGTAGCTGGCGTATATGAAATTTTATCCGCGAAAGGGGTGGATCACGAACAAAAAGAAATGAGATTCCATTATAAATATAAAATGTAAAAAAATGCAAGTCTCGCAAAGTAGTCTGTCTACCGCAAAAAGTTGTAAGATCTTACATCAAAACAAGCCAGTTCGTTGAGTTCGTTGAGTTACTTTCGTTACTCGGTAATCGGACGGCTACATGATCACATGAGAATAATCTACTATTTAAAAACATTCCTCATTGAGCATAAAGCTAGCAGGCCTAATTTATAAAATACGAAAATAATCACAAATAAAGTGCTCAGAGCGCTAATATTGTTGCATGCGATTGCTAAGTCATTATATTTATTATAAAAATATTTAAGGCGCTCCTGGTAATAGAACTTACATTTTGAAGATGAAAAAGAGTCTTTATAAACAAGTTATAACGCCAATTTTTTACATTTATTTCTTTAATCCTTTATTTAGATTTCTACTAAAGCAAAACACGATTTTAGAATATTTTCTCGATCATTTTTGTTTTACAAACCACCCTTTCTAACAGACTTAAATCGAAATATCTTTAAACCAATATTAAATATCATCATAGAATTTACTTTGTTAAATAGCTATTAAGTAAATCTAGGTTTTGCAAAGCGATTTTTCGATATATGATATATGTCATTCATAATCATTCATTTTAAATATTCTCAATATGCGCTCGGCCTTTCGCATCTGCGGAGCGCAGTCAGTCAGCCATGACCATTGTCAACGACGGACTAGTGCTTCTTTGTTCGTGCGATCGTGCGTAAATATTGTATTGAAACTCTTAAAATTGATATGGGTAACCACAGTAAAAAAAAATGAAAAAGAGAACGCTTACATGCCCTAAAAGAACACACAAAACAATGAGAGAAAAAGACGGTGAGTTATGAAGTACTAAAGTTATTTATACATTATAAAAGTTATGGCAAATATTATCTATTGTAAAATTATTAGATGTACACTGAGAAATAATGCCTATATGAATTGACGAATATCGATGTACAAACATATTTTTGCCCGCTATGACTAAATAACCTGTGATGGGATTTTTACCGTGATGAGCTGCGTAATGCCAAACTCCATCAACGAGTCTAAGCAATTACTACGTGGAAAACACTTAACAACGAGCTGCACTATAATTCTTACAATTTACTTTACGTTTTAGTTATGCTTTTATCCATAAATTTGTAACAATTGCCTCATAAAATTTCGAAATTTATTATAGAAAAAGCAAAATAAAATGTAAAACATATCGTAATCAGAGCAACTATAGAAATGTTAACAGGTACGACTCAAAAATCAATGGTGAAATAAAGTATAATTAAAACGTAAAACGTCTGATAGTATACAAAGTTTTCATGATTTTCAAAAACCTTTTTGTTTAAAATGAACTCTATTTGTTATTTGTTATTACTTTTTTGTTTAAATTTTAGAGCAGTAAATAATTCTCGTATTGACGGTTCTGAGACAGCAGTTACACTTTCAACACCAGTTAATCAACCCTCGCTAAATACAATAGCTTTCCAGAAAACAAATTTTGGGTATGTATGTGTAAGCAATAGAAAATTTAATTCTGAAAATAACCTTAACCTACTGCAATGTACATTTGAAATTTATAGTGGCCCTGTAAAATAAAAATATATATAAAAGTAAAAGAGTTCGTAACAAAAATTATCTTATGCTTATAAATGTTCTCTATTTTGCTATTGAATTTATATATCTCAATGTTTTTGTTTTAATTTTAGAGCACTAACGGATTGTCACAGTGACAGTTCTAAGACAGCACTTACACTCTTAACACCAGTTAATGAATCCTGGGTAGATAAAACTGATGTCCAGCAAACATCAATTGGGTATGTATTAGTAAGCATGTAAGTAGGTCATCAATTAAAAATATAATTCCGGAATTCTAGGTTGTAATAAAATGTATGATTAATACAGAAAAGCAAAAGAAGTATGTAGCAAATCGTAGCAAAGGCAATTCGTCACTGCGTGCCCTCCTAGGATAACGGCTTGAAGAGAAATAGATAGGTTTTGAATTGAAAAAATTCCAATCCTGGAATCTTTAATTTACATATTTTATAAATAACAAAATGTTTTTTTATGTATGTGACAACCATACTTACCTACTGCAATGTAGATTTAAAATTCGTAACAACCCTGTAAAATAAATCAATCTTAATTACAAATAGATTTGAATTGCGAACTTCATGACAATCTAGTGCCTTGTTTATTAAAAACAATCTTAATTAGTATTATAAATTGCAAATTTTGACATCTTTATCAATGATTGGAAATTTTAAACCGATTTGGACTATGGATTAAACCCGCTCCAATTCCATCAGTAATACATAAGCTAAACTACTATTTTTAATTAGACACCGTCGAAACCTAACTCAGTCGAAACCTAATGTCGATTTAATAGTTTGATTTTAATATGTTTCAGAAAAACCGCTGAAGTTTTACCTTATTCTGTTGAAACCGAATGTCAAGAAAATATTCATACCAATACAGGGTCGAAGACTTGTAGATATTGTATACTTTACTCAGCAGCTTCAAAAATATCTAGTCATAATTCATTATTCAATTGCAGTTTAAGAAACATGTCACTTATTGGGAGAAAAGAATTGGTTTGATTAGTAAATTTAAATATAAATGTAACATGTGTAATAAAGACTTTATTGTCAAAGTGAAGATCCAACAAGTAAAAACAACATTGATGCGAATTTGGCTGCGGTTACAGGAATCACTTCCGCAGGTATAGGCTGGTCGCAATTTCAGGAAATAACAGCATGTATGGATGTACCTGTATTTACAGAAAAACATATGGCAAAATTCAAGATCTTGTATATGAAAATGGGAAGAAACAGCTATTGAATCTACTGAAAAGCCGCTAAACGCGAGCGGGATGCAGCGATAGCAGAAGGGAGAATTAGCAAAGAGGGTATACCTATCATTGATGTATATGCCGATGCCTGTTGGTCGTCACGGTCTTACGGCAATAACTATAGAGCATTGTCCGGCGCCGCAGCAATTGTGGGTCGCAGATTTGGTGAGGTGTTATTTATAGGAATTAAGAACAAATATTGCCTCGTATGTGCTCGGGCAGAGAAGAAGCAAGTTTTGGCACCAGAACACGCTTGTTACAAAATTATACGGGTTCATCTAGTGGTATGGAGGCTGAAATAATTTGTCAAGGATTTGAAACATCTGTGCAAATGTACAATCTTATCTTCGGAAGGTTGATTGCAGATGGCGATTCCGCTACATACGCAAAAATATTAGCACGTAATCCTTACTTAAATCATACAGTCATAAAGATAGAATGCAGGAACCATGTCTTGCGTAATATGTGTAATAAAATGAGAGCTATAACCAAAGAAACGAAATATCCATTAGCGTATAGAAAAACTTTAACAGAAGTAAAGATTATGAGTATCCGTAAAGTTGTGATTGCCTCAATAAAAAAGTACAAATTAGAAAATGACAAAACAAACACAATAATTAAATTTAGGAAGGAAATACAAAACTCGATTTATCATGCTTTCGGTAATCACCAAAATTGTAAGGATTATTACTGTTCCAAAGAAAAGTGGCACAGAACAATATGGAAATAGAGAACACTATGTTCTGGTTTAGGGTAAAGGCAATTATTGGATCAGTTCTTTCTAAATCAGAAAGTTTGCTTGAGGACGTAGATACTAATGTAGTAGAGCGCTTTAACAGTGTGGTAGCAAAGATTGTTGGAGGAAAAAGAATCAATTTCTCACTTCGCCGAGGCTACCGCGCACGTTGTTCTGCTGCAGTGTTATCATTCAATAATCCTCATCCAAGACATACGCTTCACAAGAAAATCTTAGGACAAAGTCCAAAAAGCATATTAAAAAAAATTGAAATACAACGATTAAAAAAAAGGGAAAAAAATAAAACTAAGCCTCATAAGAAAAACAGAACATTAAGAAAAGAGGGTATAGTTCAACATGATTATGGTGCAATGAGTACTACACCTGATATGACAAAAAATGAATTAAATATAGCAAAAGAATTGTTTCTTCTAAATTTAAAGCAGTTAACTTCAGACAAGGAGAAAATACAACAATCTACATCAAATCAGAGGAACAGCAACGATTGGATAGAACTAAGGAAGAACATGATCACAGCATCAAATTTTGGAACAGTGGTAAAAAGAAGAGAGACTAGCAGCAAAGCTAAGTTAGTACAAAATATTTTATATAAATCTAATCTGAGAAATATAGCTGCAATTGCCCATGGCGTGGAAAATGAAGAACTAGCCTTGCAGCAACTTGCAATGCAAGAAAAAGTGACAATTGAACCCTGCGGGTTGTTTGTGGATAACGAATACCCTTTTTGTTGGCGCCACGCCTGATGGCCTAATAAACCAAGACACAATAGTGGAAGTTAAGTGTCCCATAGTGGCTTTCAAAAAAGGTTTAGAAAATGCTATAAAAGAAAACAAGATACAGATATGGAGATATGACAAAAAAGGGAACTTGATTATAAACAAAACAGCAACTGGTACCACCAGATTCAAGGACAACTCCACGTGACGCGTAGAAAAAGGTGCTTGTTTGCTGTGTGGAGTGGTGAAAACAAACCACTTAAAACCACAATAAAAAAAGATGATCGTTTTGGGAGGAAAAGATGAAAGATAAAATATTGTCATTTTATACGGACTGGCTATTGCCAGAAATAGTTGATTCTCGTCGAGCTCGGGGAATGCCGTTGAGAGAAAATGAATGTCAATTAGTAAAACTACTGATACTTCATCTGACGATAATAAAGAAAATGAAGCATGTCGTAAGACACAACTAACTTCTGAGTCAACAATTCTTTCGTCCACAACTGTCGACAATAAAGGAAATGATTCTTGTTGCAGAAGAAAATTAGCTTTTGAAGAAATGTAACGAATAAAATACATTTTAATGTACTCAGGAACTGCCTTCGACTTATATAGACTAGCGATAAGTGGTGGTGGGAAATGAGTTCCTACAAATGATGGTCAAAGTATGGTTTACAATTAAGTGACCAATTTATGGAGGACATTCATAAAAATAAATTTTGGCGGCTGTGATTTCGTTATAGCCTCACTTTTTTTTTTATTTAAATGATTTCGCCGTTAAATATAAACAGACATAGTTGAAGTGATCAGGATTCCGAGAATTTGTTTTAATTCGTCTATATCTGCAATTGACAATTAAAATGTAATAAAAGAATTGAATTATTTGTTTCTTTTTTACCTTTGTAAGGTGTCAAATACATTGACATTTTCCAGTAATATTAAATTTAGGACATTTTGATAACTTAGTTGAAACTATATTCCTATTTACTTGGACCGAAAAAAATAACCTGCTTTTAGTATGTGTATTGAATTTGTAATAAAATTAATATTTTATGAAAAATGTAGCCTTTTCATGATTTTGTTTCATTTTGATTCCAAAAGTAAAGGGCATACCATATTGAATGGTAACGACATGGAACTAAAATAATTAATAATAATAACAAAAGAATTTGGACTATTTTCTTGTAAAATGTATGTGTTGGATGAGGATTATAGAGAAAAAGATCTTAGTGGTCAGACGGATAGACAATAAAGTAATTTTATAAGGGCTGTTTTACAAGACCCATAAATGTGAGAGACAACAAATTTGCTTACGGAGACAAAATACTAATAAAATAAAATAGTATATTATTTAATTAGTATTAAAATAGTATAAAATAACTAATAGAAAGAATGGGCATCATTCGGTCTAATGATCTAATATATTTTTATATAACCTTTATATTATTTTTCATATTTAATTCACTAATTTTTTAGTAATAGAAGTTGACTCGTTAGGATTTGGCATTACGCAGCCCGCGTTAGGATACCGACTCGGATTGACGACGCGCCGAACGTGCGACTGCGCCGGGAGCGCCCGCCATCCAACTTTAACTACGCCCACAAACTTTAAATCTGTGAACTAGGAGCGCCTTAATAGTTTTTCAATATTAGTGAACATGAATGCGTTATTGTTGAATAACTGCTTCCACAGAACTCTGAAAGCTAAAATAAGTGACTCTGTTTACGAAATCTCAGGCTACTGCGACAGAGTGGACCGCGTTGCTGGGCTTGCATTTTATTATATTTACGTTTTTGAAAGAATACATTTTTCTAAAAACTATACACAAATTCAGCTTAAAATAATGGATATTAGTTTTTTACTAAAGAGTAGATGTTAGAAAAGTTAAAACAGTTACAAAAAAAAGGATTAGTCTATATTATACACACAATTACTAATTTAATGTTAGATGACTCATTTAAGTCATTAGCGACGAATATATTTCATACAAAACACAATGCACTCAAAACACTCATAACACATATTCACTCTGTTCTCTAATAGTCAAATAACCCTTTAGCTTTCATTATCATGCACATCTACGGGGATCATTAGTTGTATTTTTTTAACAAACATAATAATTTTACATTATGACTGATTTAAAGGTTCATCTTCGGAATTCCAGCAGCATCCGCAGACTGGTTGATTTTAAACAACGATGCTTCTTTTTATGACCACCACATTGTAGCAATACATTATACTTGGCTTCTTGGCTGAATATCATTTAGGATCTTAGGACTAGGAGACAAGCGACAAGTGTTACGTGCTTAGATAGAATCGGCCTGCGATCGGAAGCTTGGAGTGGCGTGATGGCGGCGCGCGCGTCGTGGGCGGCGACGTCATGCTGTTGATGAGCTCAGCACACAAGTCTTTTTTCCGGTAACCAACTCGATTACGATTTTGTTAATATTGTCCTGTTTTCTCGCGTCATGCGAGTAGTACGTGATCTCAATGTTATTTGTGGTTACCTACCGGGTTCCGGCGCATTTCATCGTACATTGGTGGCGCACTTAAATATTTATATGAATGAATTTATTGATTAAGACCCGACGGAGGACTATTTCTTATTAGATTTATTGATATTTCCTAATATGCTAGATATAGAGGATTTGGGAGTGATGGTATACCTTCACATATCGTAAAATCATGAGCGGTAGAATTCTTTTTATATCATATTTTTTATCATCGCAATTTTTAGACGATCGATTGATAATGAAGTTTACCTCTAAAAAAATGGAAGGAGACCTATGTTACTCATATCCACAAAAATGGCTCACTACAGAATGTCGAAAATTATCAATCCATCTCTATACTTTTTCTTTTTGGGAGAATCTTTGAATCCGTCGTTCATGATCAACTTTACCCAGTCGCCGCGGCTACCATTCCAAGATCACAGCATAGTTTTATGCGCAAAAGGTCAATCGTTGACAACCTAGCCGTATTTAGTGACTTCGTCACACAGTATATGAATATAGGGTTCCGGGTAGACGTCGTTTATACTGACTACGCCAAATGCTTCGACTGCATCCATCACGATACTTTGATATTAAAGTTAAACACGGTGATCTTTTAAAATGATTGATCTAATATCTAAGAAACAGACTACAGGCAGTAAAAATAGGCGTTTACTAATGTAATTTTGAGTTAATTTAATTAGATATTCTAAAGGATTGACATTTAGGTCCCCTACTATTCAACATCTATTTGCATGTCATTGATACTTGATTTCAGCATTCTAATACATATTAATGTACCCTGATTATAAAAACATATATACCTATATGCGCTAGTGCTGATTGTGAAAAGACTCAGTCGAATTTTGATAGACTCGACGAATACTATTAAGGTGATTACCTGCATTTAGATATACAAAAATTTCAGGTGATTACCTTTCCTAGGAAACATAATTTCGTAATCCATAATCATAAACTTAGTGGCGCGGTAATTTCTAGGGTGGAATTTGCTCGTGATCTCGGTATAATATTAAATTACAAGATATATAAGTCTCATATCGAACACATAATTCTAAAAGCATAGAAATGTTAGGGTATAGGGTTCAAAGGAGTACAAACTGTTCTAAAAATGTTCAATCGCTTAAAATTTTACATTTTGTGTATGTTAGAAGGATATTACAATACATGTCACTTGTTTAGTCTCCTACTTACGAGACTCATATTGCCCAAACGGAGTCCGTGCAACATTGTTTTACACGTGGTTTAAATTATCGCCTTGGACGTGCAACAATAGACTCAACTTCATTCCCATGTTTTCTCTCGATGACAAGTGTAATGTTGTCGACATGAAGTTATCGCACGATGTGATGAGCTCAATACTGGACTGGCCGAAATTGACAGCACGGATAAATTTGTGGGCGAACAGAGCTCAAAGGTACGCACGTTCGTTGTTTGCTGGTGCGGCGCAAACAAATTACGCTAAGCAGTCAGTCCTGCATAGGCTGGGGACGCACACGAAAACACCTTCAAAGACCTCTATATATTTTTTCTCAGTCGCGTTAGGTTTATTAATATTATATGCAAAAGTTAATCCGTATCGTAAAATACTGGCGATTAGGCAAAGACTGCATTCCTTCTCACATTCGAACACCTCCACCCCCCACAAGTATTAATAAATACAGAATGCTCGAATAGGTAACTTTAAAATAATCAAGGTTTATTTACTTTATTCTTTTTATTATATTCAATCATCGTCTTACATTAAATACAAAATGTTTTCTGGTGAATTTGTAAGTGGCTTTATTACAGCCATTTTATACACACACGCGTACGCGCACGCACGCACGCACCGAATTTTTGATCACAAAAGGATATCTATTTAGTTACTTGCATTTCCGGCATTTAGATAATTAACAAAATTGGTGCCAAAGTTATGATATTTAGATAAATATTTTTAAGAGATTTAGAAATTAAAACTTTACAAAAATGCAATAAAACGCAGGCTACTTAGATCATGTTTTTATTGCTCTCTCACTGCCGGCTCATCTTCGCATCTGATACAATCTGAAAATAAAACCCCTGTGTAGATCACGCCATTGCCTGTTACCGGTATTCCAAAGTAGATGTATGTTTCCCAAGTGCGTTCAGTGTACTTTATCCGCAAAACGTGCCATAAGTTAGGAACCGTTTAAGTATTCAAAGATTCACTCCGTTTTTAAGCTACACAGAGCGAGGTACGTGAATGATATAGGTTTTATTATTCTAATTACCTAATTATAATCTTACGCTTATTTTTCAGAAGGGCACGCTACTTTGTATATGTCTCTTGCTTCGCTGACGTTCATTTATCTTTTCACGCAAGTTCGTCGGTTTCGGGAGCTTAAAATTTACCCTTTTTTACCCTTAATTTTTACTTTTTTAATATGTTACTAATTTTAGTGGCACAAGATTTTCTATGGCAACCCTTCTATCGCACACATTCGCTCTTTGATGTTTTGTCAGTCTACTTTTTTAATAGCATAAAGACTCAGACGAACATGTGAGCCATCAGCGAGAAGGTTGATATTGCCCCTCATGGGCACTCGCAACCCTAGAAAAGTCGCCTATGCGTCACCGGCCGTAACGTAATCCTATTGTTACTAAATAGTAGGAATAGGATTTGCGGAGAGGGGCGGAGAGATGAAGAGGAGAGTGGGATGAAAGAAGAGGAGTGGGCTATCAGACCTCGGATTACTTTCATACGTCCCATAAATTTTATCGTTCCATAGATTTTATTGTTTATAGAAAATCGTGTCCTTCAAATGCTTTTTCACTTCACTTTGTAAACAATCCTATATAAAGCGTACGAGTCTAAGACATTCTTGCCCGTCATTCTCACAATAGCACAAGCGTAACAGCAGAGCTCAACTTTTCCTATCTAGTTTGGGGGTGGCTCGAAGCAAGTTTTATCTGTTCTTACGTTAGTTGCCCGAAGTGAGAAGTCCAATTGTCTTAACGAGTCGTTAGTTAGTGCGCGAGGCCGAGAGCACGTCCTGCCCCAAATGCGATTAGGGCGGGCGTTGCGTCCGCGGCCCCCGACCGCCCCTCGCTCGTTCACGACAGGGGCTAAATGTTTAGTGAATACCAAATGTTAGGAGTCACACAGACAGATATCATTTTAATATTTGAAATTCTGTCACCCTAACCTTTGATGTTTTTCGCCGTTTTCTTATGCACAGTACAAGAGGAAGTACTAAAATGCATTTCAAAAAAGAAGCACTTCTGTGTTTTTGTTCTAGCGATGAAAACGGTAAAAGAAAAAAATTAGATAAAAATCATATCGTAATAACTATAGTCGATACATTTTTAATTCCATATCCACTCATATTTTTTATAAAAGTAAAATTGGCAATTTAATCCGCTTTACAAATATTCCATTTAATAGTACGTAGCTCGCGTCAACCACTAATATTAACTCTGAAAAGTAATTTTAGTTGAAGGATTGTTTTAATTAAACCAAAGCTTTACGTACCTTCGAGATCACATCAACAATAGTCGAAGGCACAATATTTTCGCTCAAGTGCAACGGTGGTGCGGGATTTGCAGGGGACGTAAATTTTAAAACTTTTATCTAATAAACCAATTATTATATTAAAGAAATTCTTGAATTGTTTAATTTATGTTTATTACATCTAATTTTTGCGGCAGATTTATTGGTTTCCTTCATTAAATACTGAATAAATATATATTTTCTTTAATTTTAACTAGTACTTTTATGTCGACTCGAGTAAAGTCAATCTACGCCCAGTGCTCGTATCATTCAGAGATAGGATCTGTATAAATTTGCTTTACAAATAAAAAAATCTCTAAAATGGTTGACCCTGCAGGCCACCCCGAAACTTACTACTTTGGAGCTCAAAGTATTTAAAAATACAGGAGCATTAAATTATTGAGTTCATTATGTTCAAAAGATCGATTGTATTGCTTTTAGAGCTCAAAAATATAATTCTAATCCGCTTTGAGCGCTTACATTTGCAAAATCTATATGCACTAAAAACAGATTTTTTGACTTTCAGCTATGAAAATCGAAAATTAACTTTTCACCAAATCTTGACGTTTTAGGTTCCTAGTAATATATTTCGATTATATTAGGCGCGGGTAAAAGCTAGTTAAATATATACTTACTGGAATCATAGATGGCCTTGAAGTTGCTAGATTTTAAATTTTTTAACAAACAATCATACCTGCCAAAATATTTTTTTTACCATTCGTAAAAAAAATAATAAAAAGTAATCTATGTCCTTTTTGATACCCTTGAGAATATGTGTACAAAGTTTCATGATGATCGGTTGAGTAGTTTTTGCATGAAAGCGCAACAAACAAACTTACATTCACATTTATAATTAGTAGGGATATATATCGATTTGCAGTACAATACCAATGTCTTCTTCATGGATGACAAGGAGAAATTAATATTATATAATTTGTGCAAGTAGGTTTTCTGCATATTTTAAGTTCATGTCTCTTATTTATTCTAGTTAAAGTCAAAACCATAGAAAAATATTGATTTATTTGTTTCTTTTTCGATTTTAAATTGGAATTTAGAAATTATGTTATTAATATAATTATGAAATAATTTTAATTTTGTTAAATTACCTAGCCAACATATGATAAGATCCGTCTATCTATTATTATTTTAATAATACAGGATATTATTATTATTTAGTGCATATTTATTTTCAATTTCATCCATTAAAAATTCCACCATTAATAGACTACTTAAAAGTGAACCCTCTTTTTGTTTGTAAAATTGATTATTATAACGGAAATAATTTTGAGTCATGCATAATAATTTTAAGATATCATCCATCTTCTCTGGATGTAACTTTTATCGTTAAGCATTCTCTAAAAAGTGCATTAGTAAACAAACTGTCAACGTCGAATGAGATCGATTTGACATTATTTGGAAAAACAACATCTTTAATTTTCTTTACCAGGTCTAAAATAATAATTAAACTATATTTTGGGTTGAATGTAATATTTTCTTTTATCATATTATTAATGTATTTAGCTAGCTAGCTACCTAGTTTTTAACACTCATTACGCCCTGGTGGATGTGACAGTCTGCATTTTTCCTAAGAATGTGCATAGTTGGTATAAAAAGTACGCAGAAATAACAACATATAATTATTAGCGGACTAAAATAAATAAACAACACTTGTTTAGGTGTTCGATATCTTTAATCCTTTCGAATCGATATTCAGTTCTTTGGATAGAGATTCGTAGTGGAGAGGCACATTCGAGGGTCAGCGGTGGGTTGCATGCTACATGTTAATGCATTTTGCAGGCAAGCGTCTAATTATGGATTTCCGCGAATTGGCGCATCACAAAATAGATTATATAAAATGTGTTAAGTTTTTGAATTATTAAGGCTGCTTTATTTTTACGACTCTTCTAAAAATATTCGGTAATAGTTAATTTGCTCGACCCTGGATTTTTTAAAATGACCCATGTAACTACCGCCGCCAGATGGCATCAAATACCGCCGTTTTATATGAAATGACAGGCGAGTGTGACGGGTCTGAGCTTTATTTGAACAAATATTTATTACTCGAATGAATGTTGCTAGCCCACATCCCTTGAAAAAAAATCTTTATTCATTATATTATTATATATGGTTTTTTCGTTATTCCAAAATTTCAATTGCAAAAAAATATCAGCGTTTGTAATGCTATTGAGTTACATTATACTTAAAGAAGTATTTAAGAAAAGTAGGATGATGATGGTCATCAATTATGAATATCCATTATTTTTATTAAAATCCTCAGCAATTTTCCTTACCTATGTAAGTGAAATCTAAAATGTCGGAAATTTATTCTGAAATGGAATTATTTTGAAACCGGATCAGGCTTAATGGTAATTTGCTGTTCAATATTCTTCAAAGTCAGCGTGACATTAAAATTTATGAAATATTAAAATATTGAGATCCTCGCTTTAATTGTACATAATATTGTACTTATTATTTTATATCAAAAATTGATAAAAACATTCAACCTTGTACCTTATCAGGTTTTAAAGTTTAAATATTGTCGAATTCTACAAACTTCAATATTTTCCGTGAGGCTTAAAGAGTAAAAATTAAGTCTTTTACAAGCTTTTATTTAGGTACACCTGTCCCGGTATATCTGTATCTTGCAAGTTGGATTTTACCCACTTTCCGATATTTAATTGAACTTAAATTTTACACACACTCAGATGTGACAATATCGTATCGTATCATGTTTTTTATTCTATCCATCATAATCAGACGAGAATATAATACAATTATGCCATAGCGTAGTTATGATCATGGTGAGCCGGCAGGTGGCCATAGGGACTCTTTAACGAAATGACGCAATACCGAACGAGTTTAAACTCGTTTATTTGGTCCCAATAAGTACTCCATCATATATGATATTCAGGGTTTAATGATAGAGCTAGAAGGTGGCTACAGGAACTCTGTATCGAAACACCCCAATAAGTTTAGACTCGTTTACTTCGCCTTGAGAAGTTCTCTGAAATTAGATGATGTATAAGGTCCTGTTTATGAAGCCGAATGGAACCAGAAACTCTGTAATGAAACGACCAACACTATCAAGTCACAGTTTGCTTTCATTTGTCTAGGCAAGTATTCTAGTCGTAAATGGTATCAGGAAGGGGGTGGTGTACTATGTATAAACACACTTATTCCCGTTGATCTCCGGCTCATTTTTTTAAGATCATCTCGGTTTTATGTATGAAACTTCAGTTTTTACTCAAATTGCACGATAGTATGGATTCATAATTTAGATTTAAATCCAACCATTTGCAATTCAAGAAAATAGTATAGTAAAAAGCGAAAATAAACGTAAAATATAAAATTTTCATTATTGAAAAAGAGCTAAAATTTATAAAGTAAACTTATTTTGTGTAAAAACAAACCGTTTTATAGATTCAACTTCGAACGACATTTAATTTCTTTCTTTTTGTCAAACTCATTCTATTACTAGAATAAAAGTAAGTTACACTCTCTTGTTTTCTTCCCTTCCGTCAAATATAACATGATTATATTATGGTAATAGAATGAGTTCGACAAAAAAGAAACAATCTTAATGTTGGTCGAAGGTTAAAATATAGAAAATAAATTAACTCAATTATTTTTACATTGTTAGTTTTTTTTTTAATAATTATAAATATGTATTTTTTTTGGAACTTTTATTTTAATGCAATTATAATGAAGCAAACAAATATGCTTCAAGCACGCGGAGACTCTTAATCACTGGTACTGGAGAGTATCAGCTGTTATAATATTATCTGTTACAAAATAACAATTGAAAAACATCTAGAACAATATGGTAGAATGAAAAAAGTTTCAAAGCTCTACAAACAAAAAAACATGTACTAAATATTTTAAGAGACTAAAAGGAACAAAATAGGCATACGGTGGCATTATAAACATTGCAAGAGACTTCTACAAAGACTTATATAGCATAACAAATACAAATAGGTCTATTAATGTTAGTCATTTAAAAAAAAAAACTTACTATAATGGTAGAAACGAATGCCATGTAGAGCCAATAGACTAAAAAGAAATCAAAGAATTCATAAAAGTACTAAAACTTGACATAAGCCCAGGTTCAGACAGTATTACTAACAATAACACAAAAATAGCCCAGTTTATATTGGTCGTACCTCTAAAAAATCTATTCATTATAATAGTTGAAACTTCTGAAACACCTTTACATGGTTCTTAATCGAATACTATTCTGCTCTATAAAAAGGAAACCCTAAAAAAATCGGCAACTAAAGACGTAGGTCTTTAGTTGCCGATTTCTTTAGGGTTTCCTTAAGAGCAGGGCAGAAGGCTTATGGAAGGCTATTGCCAAATCTATATAAATTATTCTCCCTGCCTATAAAACGAAGAAAAAGTATATCATCAGAAAAAACAAATCGGTTTTCCTACCATTGGCCACTTTAGAGCTTTTCATCGAACGATACGAAGAAAAACAAAGACTTCTATATATCGCATTAATCGACTATCAAAAAACTTTGGATACTGTTTCATACAATATTACGTGGGTTAAATTGAATGTCCTTAGAAAATCAAAAGCTGAGCAAAGTATCAAGTAGTATTACAGTTTTCAAAATAGTGTCCGTTGACATCATTACATCGCTACATTCGATGGAACCACTGAACACTTTGCCCATTCGCACTTGGGGACCGTTTCGGTGGCCTGTTCGTGTGGAGTCATTGCATTCTCTGCTTCCGTAAACCACTTTCCTTGAGGCTTTTCATTTATTTTACGAAAAAAATTAAAATCGCATGGTGCAAGGTCGGGGCTATAAGACGGGTGAGCCAGTATTTCTAGACCTGACGTCCCTCAAATTGTTAGTTGTTTGTCTAACCGCATAAGGTGAGGCGTTGTCATGATGAAGGAGAATTCTACTGAGAGGTCGTTTTTCCCAGAACTTTTTCCAAAACAAAAGGCAAACTATTGATAGTGTACCAGTTTGCTGCAACAATGCTTTTATTTTCTAACACCATTATTGTATCATTATAGGTTACTGCCTATCATTTCGGAAAAAAAGCTATCATCTTTTTTTTCGACGCTTCGGCCTCGTTTTACTTTAGTAGGCAACTCCTCTAAAGGAAAAACATACTGAGTAGACTGTCTTTTGGTTTCGGGACAGTAATAGTAAATTCGTCACCTGTAACCAACAGCATTTGAGTCACCACCAGCAAATCTCTGCATCATTTCGCGGCACTAATTGATACGACGGAGTTTTTGAACTTCGGTCAAATTATGAGGTATTCATTGAGTACAGAGCTTCCTGACCGCTAAATATTTACGAAGGATTTTGTGCACTTGACTCATACTGATGTCTAAGCTTGCTTAAATCTGCTGGTAAGTCACTCCTTTGTTAGTCTCTATTACGAGACACACAGCACTAATGTCTTCGGTTGTCGCTATAGAAGGATGTTCCTCATCTACAACTTTAATCATATTTCTACGACTACGTTTGAACTAGTTGAACCAGTTATAAACAATGACTAGGGATGGAGTATGACCATGAAAGGCCAACTGAAGTCTGTTATGACTCTTGTTGGTTTAAATGACAACGAAAATCATAGAAAATCATTGCACGAAAACATTGTCGCGTTAAACTCATGTTAATATTAGACAAACAATTTTTTTTTCTCCTACCAAATTGTAAAAACAAATAACAGATAAATAAAATATACGTAATAAGCTTGGCAAAGGGTTCCCTTTTTAAATTTAAATATGTTTTATAATTTTGTAGTTTCTAAATGGCCTATTTTAAAAACTTTAGGGGCGACCTACTTATTTAGAAGTCGCTAAGAGACCAAAATGTAGAGAAAAATACATAGATATACTTAAAAATTTATACAAAAAGAGCATTGGCAAAATCAAGTTAGAGACGTTGACCGACGCTTTCCAGTAAAAAAAAAAAGTATGCCGGGGTGATTTCTTATCCCCTAGCATATTTATTACAATATTAAAATCCATCATAAGTAAACTTAACTGGGAAAAGCACAGCTTACTTATTCAAGAGAGAGATACTTAAACCATCTAAGATTTTCAGACAAATTAGTATTTGTTTTCAGAAATTGCTAGTCAACTACAATACACAATTGATAATCTCTTCAAAACTAGCCAGTAAGTAGGTCCGCTAAATAAATATAATATAATATAGACAAATACAATGTCCGACTATGCAAATTCAACTATAACAATAAATAATAAATTAAAATACGTAGATCAATACATATATTTGATAACACAAGTAAGAGTTAATAGAAGTAACAACGAAATAGAAGTTGAAAGGAGATTAATAAAATATGAAATAAATATTGGAGCTATATAAAAGACTTTACAATCAAAATAGCGTATGTTAAAAAAAAAACTAATGAGTTCTTGTCTACTTCCATGATTAAATATGCATGTCAAACGTGGAAATTCACAAATAAAATAAATAATAAATAATAAACTAATAGAGTGCTAGCGCAGAATGGAGCCCAGTATGTTTAATTTAAAGAAAATGCAAAAGGTAAGAAACACCAGCTAATGATCTGTAACGGCGATTTCAGCTATCGCCGCGTAAGCCCGCACCTCGGGTTGCTTCTCTTCACGACTGCACGCTTCTGGTTCAACGGATTTCTTGCGATGTGGCGGCGATTAAATGATGGACAGCGTTTTCTTTCAGACTTAAATTCTTTATTCAGCCGAGCTTCACATGGTATGACGGTTGGCTGGCAACTGTACCGGATGCACCACTCCCGCTGAATTTTATAGGTGGTGCATCCGTTGCACATGTGAGTTGCATACATTTTAATTGGGGAGGCGTGGCCAAGCACTTCATTATGCATATGCATTGGCGCCACTAGCGCCCGAGACACCGATTAGCGGCCGTACCTTAATGACGGCCGCTTTCAAGGCCTACCATTGGTCCTCCCCACCAAAGCACAATTTCGTATGCAACTCACACGCACATTACATTTCAAATCGTTTAATATATCAAACACAAATAAAAAACAAACAAATATTTCTTCTTGAACAGTTCCGGTTGTTCCTCCGTTGCGATCGGTCGCCTTCGGTTCAGTCCCCTGAACCACCCGTTTAGTTTAGTGTGTTACTGCGTGGCAGTGTTCCTTCGAGCCGCGTTCCGTAGTGTCGGGCTCCGCGCGTGTACGAATGTGTGGGGTGCCGCGCAGTGTAAGTCGCGCGGCGGCAGTTAAGCCACGGGCGTCCGTCCGGGCGAGAAGCTCCGGCTACCCTGCCGTCTGCACGCCGAGCCCGCACACGTTTTCTGCGCCTAGGGTGCGCTCCAGTAGTTTTCACACTCTGATGCCGATCGCTATTTTAGTTATTTCGCGTGTTTTTACGCGCGTAAATGGTTTTTCCATTAACTGCGTGAGTGCGACCGCATGTTGACCAGCAGCGGCCCTTTGGGGACGGACTTCGCTCAGCGTCACGGCTAGCGGTCAAACTCTGTTAGTGATGGTTAATCTATTCCGAATTAAATTCAGTTAGTTTACGTTACGTCTTTACGTAACGGTTATAGATCATTTTTTGAATATTAAATTTTAAATTCAGTGATTTAAGGGCATAACGCCCTCAACCGGAACCGTTAGTTTTATAACCGCCTTTCGCGGTTTTTTTGCCACCTCCTCTACTACTCGCTTTTCAAGCGTCGTCTTTTTTATTATCTATTATACACGTAATAGGTAGTTTTAGTTATTTTTGCCTCTTCCCGGGGCAACACATTCACCCGGACGTTATTATTACGTCAGGGTAACCCGGAAGGGTTCCTGACCTTCGCGCCGTTGGCACCCCTGTGCCTTCTGGTCGCTTAGATGAAGCCTGAAAAGTCCACGGGCTTAACATCCTTTGGACTAATGGCAAGCGCCGTAATGCTTCAGGGGGTTTTTAGTCCGTGAGAGTCGGACACCCCGTGCGTCCGGGCGCACGGACTGTCCATAATGGATTTTTGCCCCTCCTTGCCCTTCGCACGGGCAGAAATACAAAAAAAAAATTCTTCTTAAAACTAGTCCCTACCCGGGTAATAAAAAACTAGACAAAAAAAACTCTTTAATAAAACATCAATAATAAAACACACGCAAACATAAACAATCATTACTAAATAATCCTTATCAAGCCCGTATAAGACACAATACAATATTCGAATTAACATTAGTTGCGCGGGTGTCCGTCACATGATCTAAATTAAAACAATAAACTATATAAAATACACCCAAGAACTAGTGTATATTAGGGTGAGTTATAAAAATCTAACTTTAACAATGCCTTGCGTTCGCTTTCATTTTGTTTTGTGCTATTAATTACTTAAACAGTTTACATAAAGGGCTTTCATTCCACATACCATAAATAAGTCTACAACTTCTGTTAGATGTAATATAACAAAGCCTACCATACTTTTTTTAGAGAAACTGTATATGCATATAGTGTATACACAGTTGTGTTTGTTTTTCTCATGCAAATGGATGAAATGAAAGAAATAGTAATTTATTATTTCATTTATTTCTTCATATTTAAATATATTTAAGAGTTTTCATACCCTCGCCTTCTAACCCGCCCAGCCATTGAAATAATCTCACATTTCGATTATCTCGTTCTTGTCACAATCCCGTAATATCTAGATGTAAATGTTTATTACCTATTTTCTTTTGCAATGCCCATTATCTACTTAACTACATTACTAGATGTGATTTAAAGGGTTATAATGCAACTGGATTCATAACGGCCGTAAGCTCAACAATCTGACATACGGCAGAACACCACTTGTCCTGCGACAGAACTTAACGCAGGATTCAGGACGTCAAGTTAACTGAGACGAGACGTAAAGGACGAACATAGGAATACCGTCAGATGGATTTGTCACCGAGTGTAAACGAATACCAAACTGACTGACTAATCACGAGATCTCCAAAACTGTAGGTCCAACTGACTTGAAAGGCAGAGTTACACTTTTCGGGACATAGACGCTCACTAAGAACGGGTTTTATACAAATCAAATCTAAAAAAATATTTCATCATTTTATATCCACGCGGACGATGCCACTGGCAAAAACTGGTTCTGTAATCAACATAGATTACTCAAATATTATTCTTAAATAAGTATAAGATAATATTCAGTATTTTTTTGTATGAAAAAGTTTGGAGACTTAATTCTACCGTACATCCGCTGGCCGAGAGCGTTTTTATTTTTCACGTTATAAAAATTAAAAATACAAAATATTAAACGAGTTTACTCACTTTCTTTTTTTAACAGTGCTATAGGCATAAGTTTTTCTTACGTTTTTAGTCCCACTTTATTTTTGTGGTTCCTATGTGTACAACACCAGCGCCGTCTAGCGTCCGCAACATTTCGAAGCTTATCCAATATATGCACTCGTACATAAAATAATAAAAACATTTGATATAGAGTTATTTATTATTATTATTATTAATGGACAGTTCTGTTCTACGGCACAACTTTTAGTAAACCGTAACAGTATCTCGTTTCGTTTCAGTTTTCATAATGAAAATAATTATTTATTTTTGCCGTTTTTACTAAAGACACGACATCTTGAGTTGAAAAAAATAAACTCTCTTAAAGTAATAACACAATTTACGCTGTGAATCTTTTTTAAATTCGGAATACCAAATACAACTATACAATGATCTCTGTTGCTGCTGTGTTAAATAACAAATGACTATAATATTTTCCCTTAAACTCAACGCAAAAATTAAGTGTAATGGCTTGTTAAATAAAAATTGTTTTTCCAAAAGTAATCGTTATAACACAGGCAAAAATTTTATAAAGTTCATTAAAATATTCTTCAAGATGTAGATCTGTAAAGACCGAATCGTCCCTACGTGGGTCACTATTTATGCACACGGAACTATCCACATAAAGAACAATATTTTAAAAGTAATTACAATATTTATAAATGGAATTCCTTATCTGTAGAATACAGTTTTATCATGTAACTGTAAATTGTTCTACCATTGTGGCGTCATTTTAAAAATTGCGTGTCTGAACTCGAGAAAATTTTCGTGCGATGATTTATTTACGATTTTCAGCGTGTACTAACTCAAAACCATTACATCGATAACTTACTTCGACTTTTGGGGATGAAGCATCATAGAAAACCTCTGTGTCTAGTGATAAACAGTGGTTATCGATGGTACTTCACCCACTCCGACCACAATTAAACTCACTAAACCAGTGGGCTTAATGAGTTTTATCGTGGGAGGTCTATGCTTACGAACGAATTTAAAGAAGTTCGCCCCAAATCGGTTGATGCACCACAAAATACCGATGCCGTGCTAAGCTAATGCTAGATCGTCATGTTACATATCGCGAGATAAAGGCGTCCCTGGGCATAAGTATGACGAGCATACATTAAACATTACACGAAAATTTGGCTGTACAAAAATTTGTTCGCATTGGATTCGCATATCTTGAGCATTGATCAAAAATTGGCTGGTGTCGATTTGTGTAAAAAAAACACAATTATGTTTGTTTTTGTTTCAAAAACTGTTTGTATCTGCACAGGTGATGAATCTAGGATCAATGCTTATGACCCCGAAACTAAACAACAATTAACGGGGTGGGTGCTCCAAGATGAGCTAAACTTAACAAAATAATTGGTGTTAAAAGCACTTTGAAGCATGTGCTTTTATATCTAAAAAACAGGCAAGAATAGTTGCCTGTTTTTTTAGTATAAATGAACATGAGGTTTCAATGCAAATTGAGAATGCTAGCTGTCACACGTCGTCCGAAACAACTTGGTTTTTGGAAGGTCAAAAGATCGAATTGACGAAGATCCACCGTACAGCCCCAATTTGGTACCTAACGATTTCTATTTATTCCCAACCGTGAAGAATCAATTACGAGGTCAACGTTTTCGAGCCGCAAAGAGGCCGTTGATGCGTTCAAAATGTACGTTTTAGAGATACCTCAATCAGAATGGAAAAAGTGCTATAAAAATTGGTTTCATTGTATGCAAAAGTGCATCAATCATCATAGGGAATATTTCGAAAAACAATAAAACCATATTAAATGATCGATGTTTGTTTCTTTTTGATATTCCGGATACATAAATAGCAGTCCTCGTAGTATCCATCGTGCCCTGACGTCCATGTGTTTTTAAAGATAATTCTACTTTAATTTGTCAGTTGCTTTGAACATCACTTTTCAATTTGCAATAATAAGCTTGTGCACCATTCCAATAATATTGATATTCATACTGTAGTTTTACTCAAAATTAATACAAAATGTACTGTATTTCCCGATAGTCTTCCTGTTTGTTTTACAGAGAGTGCTGCGGTCGATTGTATTTCCTTCGCACAAAGATGTATAAAAAAGAGAAGATGCACAGTCGTGTGCTACATCAATGACCAAAAATGGCTCAAACTCTACATTTTACGACACCCTCTTGTAGTTCCAACGAAGAAGAAGAGAAGAAACATTATTTACCATCTGACATTTCAACCGAAATGTCATGGTTTATTTTTAAATGCAAAGAGAACAAGTAACGATCGTTTCGTTATTGAATTCAATGAATCCTACTTTTTTTTACAATTTACAATTTGCAAAAACAAGTCACCAGTGGAGTGGAGTAATATTATTTTAAATCTATATTAATATTCTTTGGTTGAATATATGAAAAAAATCACGGTGTAGTTTTATTCATGATAAAACTTAATGTAGTACTTAATCACGTAAGATTAAAATTAATGTTAATTTTTAATTGCTTAATATTGGTGAAAATGTATATCAAGGAACTTGATAAGTTTTAAAGTGAATTGAGTACAGTGATATAAAACTTTCTTTTTATTTATGTAATATAATAAGATGACGATTAATTAAACATTAACATATTTTTGATGAACACAATGTTTATATATAATATGCTAAAAAACAAACTCAAATATAATACATTATGTTACAATCTATGATTTCCCTTTAAAGCTAATTTTTTGATTTGTACAGATACAAAAAAAAAATAATAAATTAAAAAATTAAAAAGGTGATTCTATTCGTATAAGAACAGTCTCTATTGATTAGCGACCGAATAATGTGACAACGCCAGAAATACGAGACCGGTGTTGCTTAGGTCTTTTTCTTTTAAGACGGTTTATATATATCGGCTTTTAATGCTATTTTAAATGAAAAAATACAAGATACTAATAGAATACTCATTATAATATATGATTGAGCACCTATTAAAATAATTTTTTTTTTTTAAGTAAAATGACAAATATCATTCTTCTTCATAGCTCTTTATTTGTTATTTTTACATTTTTAATAGAACATTTCGACGTCGTAACGAAATATGCGACGAAATTTTCTGAATGTATTAAGTGCTAAACTATCTGTTTTAGCACTCATTTACTACAGCCGTTTTTTAGCGTGGGACTGTGCATCTTCTCTTTTTATAAATCAACGCCTTCACCACATACTTCGCACGCAGCGAATACTTTATCCGTTTTTGTTTTAAGCATTTTTTTACTTTTGTATTGTTGTTTGTTTTTTCACTCTCTTGATTTATATATTTTTTCCTTTTAAGTAGTGGGTGGTGTAAAGAATAGGCGGCACGCCAGGCGTCCTACCTCTTTGACTGTGTTCATAAATTAAATTCAAAATATGATAATATTATTTAATTCGCAAAAGAAAAATAAAGAGAGAGAGAGTTGAAGTGTACCTAAGCGTATGAGCTCTGCGAGTAGTAGATCATAAAAAACTGGCCAAGAGCATTTCGGGCCGTGCTCATCGTAGGGTTTCGAAGCCCTATTAATACAAAGAAATACACTACAGATGAAAAAAGTACGTTGTTGCACTTTTTCAATGATTCCCGCACAGAATAGTTACAAGCACTTTAGTCGCCTGTAGTAGTTAGAAATACAAGTAGTTATGTCGACTATTTTTATTAATCTAGTATAACCTGAAGTACATCAGCAAAAGAGCGTATTTTCATAGCACATACGTGCTTTTATTGCGAAGGGTAATTTTTTGGCAACAACTTAAAACAGTATATCCAATCATGTTCAAAATTACTATACATTACTTTTAATGAATACACCTCTATGCATTTCTATGTATAGAAAGTGATATTTCTTATTTTGTCCATGTAAAGCTACATTTGCAATAGATCTGAAAATTTGATTTGGAGCCCGGTGTATTTTTGTGAGTGTCGTCGGCTCACAAACAGGTACGTATGGTTGGGCCGTCGGACCGCCTCAACCACGAGCGTCTCATCGACGATATTCAAAATCTCCGCCGGAGCGTTAGCGGGGAGGCCTTTACTGAGCTCATCAATTAGGGGCGCGGCGGTGCCTTGTACAGCTTAAAGCCATCTGTTAAATCCAGTTATCCGTTTTATTCGTTCATTAAATTTCTTTCAAGTTTTATTTTCTTCCTTCTGGATTAGCGCGGGCCGTTGGCTCGTACCGCAGATTCGGCAATCTGAAATTAATGTAATTAAGTATGGCAGATCTAATGAAAATATTATAACTTCAAACGTATAAATGTGGTTAACCTTGACCTTTGTAAATGTTTTTAAAGAAAAGAAAAAACTGCTGAATATACTTTTTCAGAAATTTCTGTGTATAAACATACCTATTGTTTTAAGAATAAGAAAACCCAAGACCTATAATAATTGTGGAATCATTGTATAATAAAGAAACAAAATTCATCTAGATATGAGCTTTAAGTTTTGTGATCATGTTTATTACACGAGTACGACATAAGGTAGATAGTTTCATGGCCAACTACAAGTCTCAAAGATATAGTTAGAACAATAAATTAAAAAATAAAAAAGGTGATTCTATTCGTATAAGAACAGTCTCTATTGATTAGCGACCGAATAATGTGACAACGCCAGAAATACGAGACCGGTGTTGGTTAGGTCTTTTTCCTTTAAGACGGTTTATATATATCGGCTTTTAATGCTATTTTAAATGAAAAAATACAAGATACTAATAGAATACTCATTATAATATATGATTGAGCACCTATTAAAATATTTTTTTTTAGTAAAATGACAAATATCATTCTTCTTCATAGCTCTTTATTTGTTATTTTTACATTTTAATAGAACACTTCGACGTCGTAACGAAATATGCGACGAAATTTTCCGAATGTATTAAGTGCTAAACTATCTGTTTTAGCACTCATTTACTACAGCCGTTTTTTAGCGTGGGACTGTGCATCTTCTCTTTTTATAAATCAACGCCTTCACCACATACTTCGCACGCAGCGAATACTTTATCCGTTTTTGTTTTAAGCATTTTTTTACTTTTGTATTGTTGTTTGTTTTTTCACTCTCTTGATTTATATATTTTTTCTTTTTAAGTAGTGGGTGGTGTAAAGAATAGGCGGCACGACAGGCGTTCTACCTCTTTGACTGTGTTCATAAATTAAATTCAAAATATGATAATATTATTTAATTCGCAAAAGAAAAATAAAGAGAGAGAGAGTTGAAGTGTACCTAAGCGTATGAGCTCTGCGAGTAGTAGATCATAAAAAACTGGCCAAGAGCATTTCGGGCCGTGCTCATCGTAGGGTTTCGAAGCCCTATTAATACAAAGAAATACACTACAGATGAAAAAAGTACGTTGTTGCACTTTTTCAATGATTCCCGCACAGAATAGTTACAAGCACTTTAGTCGCCTGTAGTAGTTAGAAATACAAGTAGTTATGTCGACTATTTTTATTAACCTAGTATAACCTGAAGTACATCAGCAAAAGAGCGTATTTTCATAGCACATACGTGCTTTTATTGCGAAGGGTAATTTTTTGGCAACAACTTAAAACAGTATATCCAATCATGTTCAAAATTACTATACATTACTTTTAATGAATACACATCTATGCATTTCTATGTATAGAAAGTGATATTTCTTATTTTGTCCATGTAAAGCTACATTTGCAATAGATCTGAAAATTTGATTTGGAGCCCGGTGTATTTTTGTGAGTGTCGTCGGCTCACAAACAGGTACGTATGGTACGGGCCGTCGGACCGCCTCAGCCACGAGCGTCTCATCGACGATATTCAAAAAATCTCCGCCGGAGCCGTTAGCGGGGAGGCCTTTACTGAGCTCATCAATTAGGGCGCGGCGAGTGCCTTGTACAGCTTAAAGCCATCTGTTAAATCCAGTTATCCGTTTTATTCGTTCATTAAATTTCTTTCAAGTTTTATTTTCTTCCTTCTGGATTAGCGCGGGCCGTTGGCTCGTACCGCAGATTCGGCAATCTGAAATTAATGTAATTAAGTATGGCAGATCTAATGAAAATATTATAACTTCAAACGTATAAATGTGGTTAACCTTGACCTTTGTAAATGTTTTTAAAGAAAAGAAAAAACTGCTGAATATACTTTTTCAGAAATTTCTGTGTATAAACATACCTATTGTTTTAAGAATAAGAAAACCCAAGACCTATAATAATTGTGGAATCATTGTATAATAAAGAAACAAAATTTATCTAGATATGAGCTTTAAGTTTTGTGATCATGTTTATTACACAAGTACGACATAAGGTAGATAGTTTCATGGCCAACTACAAGTCTCAAAGATATAGTTAGAACAATAAATGTCTGTATTCTGGCTATACTGATATATGTTATTGAGTCATTTTGGCATTTAGGTATACTCTAAAAACAATAACGATGCAAATGTGGAAACCAATCTCTTTTAATGTTCTTGATATGTACAATTGGTACATTAATTTACTTTGAAGCTTTTGATATATATCTATTAGTAATGTTTACAGAGGAGTCTTCAAAATCAGTAGTAGTTAACTATAAATTTTAACTATAATATTAAACATGTTATGTTATGTTTATAAACAATATTAAACATAAAATTTGCTTTAACATTTAGCAAAACTATCAAATTCTGTCGATTCGAAAAAATCACTTGTTCCAAGTTAAATGCTACCTGATAGATTGCTGTCGGTTACGATAAACATGTAATTCTTAATTTTATAAATGTCATAAGTTTTCAAAATGGATTATGAATAAAAATCCTGATTATTGTCTATTAATTATTAAGAAAATAATCAAATTTATACTAAAATATACCAGCTTACTCACATGTGCCAAAATGGCGGATTTGAAAGTTTGATTAGCATTGAAGGTTACCAGTTAACTGTCAATTGTAAAGTTGAAACAAAATATTTTAACATATTTAGCTTATAATACGTCAAATAAGTTTTTCGCGTGTACAAGCATAGAAACTGTATCGGATACCACAAAGCCAAACAAAATCTAACAACACGTTTTAAAGATATAGTAGTTAAAAATTTTAAAAGAAGCATTTTTTTAATGTGCATATATTTTTGGATTCGAAGAGCTCAACGCATATTAAAACTATATTTCCGAACTCCAAAAAGTCGAACAAACACTAAAATTGATCTTTTGAACATGATGAATTCAATAATTTATATATAATATATTTTTGAACATTTTGAGCTCCAAAATGAAAAAAGTTTCAGGAATGGCCTGCAGGGTCAAACATTTTTCAGAGTTATTACTGAGTGATTATTTGATAATGTTCTTAAATTAACGTTTATTTTTAAAATCATAAAACATTAGTTTCTTCATTTTTGTATCAACAAATGTTATTGTAAATATCAATCCCACCTTGCTTTTAATTCTGGTGCCAATAATGTTTCACTCCAAACCAACACCTTCATTCATTTTCCGTTACCAATTTCCGTCCCGATACCACTCACGATTCTAATCGCGATCAGTGGATCACGGTTCCACTCTCGATTCTGCTCTTTGTTTCACTATCAATTCTCATATGATTTAAATGTAGATGGAGACATACGCCAGTATCTAAGTAAAATGTATGATTATTGTTCAGAGATAGCGTAACTTTCTATGACTGAAATAAGTTTTATAATCTGTTTAGTACAAATATGCGGATAGAATATGTGAACCTGATCTTAATCCAATTACTAATTCTGACCTTAATTCTATGATGTATTTTAAATGGGATGTTATAAATGAACATACGAACATTTTACTTATCGCACATAGTTCATTATTGTACTTTTTTTATCCAAATTCAAAAAAAGAGGACATTATGTACACAGCTATAAGTATTTTTTTCATTTTGTATTTATTGTCCCATATCTACATTAATTAGTTATAGTCCGATTTTGAAAACTATTTTTTTTAAAGGGCATACTTCTGTGGTAGTTCTATTGTGACCAGGTCAGGATCTAATGATGGAATTCCGTTGAAGTCCAAGAATACTCTCAAATATTATAAGCATGTATAGGAGGTAAGCGTTCATTTTTAAGATGGTTTTGGTGTTTGCATGCGGAATCTCGTGGCTCTGCCTCCTTTTTAATTTGATGGTGTTGAACTGATGATGGAATCCACAGCACCTCTTAATGGTTAAGAGTCAGAGGACAATACTGCGATTTCTTGACATAAACTACGCTTCAATGGCTATTTGTAAAACCTAGTACACATAGTTCTTAAATTAATTATTAATATAATTAGATTAATAATAGTATGTAATAATATTGTTATTCGCTTAGATAATACAATGTGACAATTAGTGGCGATCATAAGAATTAGAGTCAAGTTAGGCAATCAACAGCTGAATCTTATATACGGTTCAACTATTGCTTGCTACATATATAACTTTATAATAAAACTTATCCGATAAAGGAATTCTACTGCAGGTCATCGTTGAAACTTCTTTGAACACCTCAAATATCTAAGTATCGGACAAACAAACCAACCTCTGGATAACCAAATACGCCATTTAAAAGTCGTTGTTATCACTCTACTACCATTTTTATGTAATAAAATTAAATAAAATATAGAATAACAGCATAGAGACTCTAACTGCAAATGTTTACTTTAAGATAGTCCTCAAAATGAATTATTTTACCTTAATACCATCCACCATTTAAAAATACTTAAAAACGTTGTCGTAAAAGCTTGCGAAACGTTTTAAATCGATCGACAGCTCTTTGTCAATAAAACTCATCGACAGGTTGATAAGCCATTGTTGTTCCTGCGTATTGCGTAAATAGGTATGTAGGCGTTTTAAGCATGAAAATGATCGTTCGGCGGACGCGTTAGTTGCAGGAACGGTGACACTACACTTAGTCGCAAAACTCGGGGAAAAATTGTTTGAAAATTGGTCTCATGCAATTGTTCCATATTACTAATATACATTGTGATTATTAAATTAAGACGATTTGTATATGCATGTTACCTCGTTTGTCAAACGGCCTAAGTCAAAATATGGGCGCTGTGAGCATCTACAAAATCATAAAGCAGACCATTAGGAAAAACAATCCTGAATGTACTGATACTTTAATATGAAAAAAATTCAAAAATCCATAAATCTTTTAAATTTCTGTAGCGGTCTTGGAACTCGCTAAGAATATTATCTATTATTTCAATAAATATACACTTTGATGTCGTCCTCTTGCATTTAGTTCCCCTTTAGGCTGGTCGCAAGTAGCCATAGTATAATTATAAAGGTCCAAAATTGTTAATGTGAGATTTTCTAAGAATATTTGAAATTCTAAGCTTTTGTACGCAGTAAGCTGTGTCAGAAGTTTTTTTTTCCTAGTTATTATTTTATGTCTGCGTAAGTGTTATAAAAAAAAATTAACAAAAGTTAAAATCAAATTCTTTGAAACCATGTGCGAATGACGTGCCTTGAGCAAATGTTCCCACTGTCCCGCTTGTCGACATCCTTAGTTATATCTTCGAAAAAAAATAAAGTTTAAAATTTCTTGTAAATATGTACGACATGCGAATTGTAACCGGAAGAAACGCGGTATTTTGATGAAATTGCTGTAATGAGCTAATCTTTTCGTATTACCAGGATAAGAATTGTACATGCTTTTATATGATAAATAAAATTTCAAATATGAATAGAACATCAAACAAAAAGGGCTAATGGACAACGTTCTTTAATTTCAGCTTGGATACCGTTTTGTGCGGAAGATTAAACTACCACATCATTATGAGTTTTTGATATACAATTATATTCTTCGAAGACATGCAAAAGAGCTGAACTCGGTGTAATAACTGTACGATCCAAAGTGATTTCCGCTTATTTCATAAATCAGTGACTACTTTGGAGTCTACCAAGTATCGTAGTAGAACTACGAGCTGATATTGACATCCAACGTTTCATCAATAATAATTGGCATAAAATCAATATCCTTTATTTATTTTTTGTGTTCTGGGTTAAAGACAAAATTTGAAATTAAATCATTTTGAACTCTACTGGGTAGTCCCATAAAAGCCTGAGAGGAAGTTTGTAAATAACTTTCCTCAATAATAGATAACAAATCTACCATTTATAAATACTTTTTTTTAACGAAGAGATTGTTTCACCATGTTCTCGAAAAGTTAATTCTTGTTTACCGTAAAAACATACCATATTGATTAAGCTTTGAAAAATTATACGGTTTCTAACTACTATTTAATTGTATTTTTAAATGCCTAATTTATGGGGTCGGGGAAAAAAGGTTTTTTAGTATTCTACATATGAATAAAAATAAATTTTACAGCATATTTTATTTACGTTTAATTGTAATAAATGTATGTCATTTTATTCAACAACTTGTTGCCATTTTGTAGATAGTGACATAATCCATTGCTGTAGATATTTTGGGACTTCTGACCAAATGCTTCGACAAGTAGGTCTGACAGTCCTCTGTTGATGTTAACTTGACACTACTTATAGAATTCTGAAAAGATCGAAACAGGTAAAAATCTGAAGGTTCAAAGTCAGGGCTATGTAATGGATGCATTATAACTTCGCAATCAAACTTTTTCAGTATTTTCTGAGTGGTTAAATAAAAATGTGATCGGGCATTATCATGGTGATAAATCGCACCCTTTCTGTTGATTAATTCGGGTCGTTTTATCTCGACTTCTTGTTTGAGTCTCATCTGCTATTGACGGTAGAGATCGTAATTGATGGTTTAGCGTGGCGGTAAAAGCTCAAAATGAATAATGCTTTTCTAATCTCACCATACACATAGCAGTACCTTATTGTAAGTTAATTCGGGCTTCGCTATAGTCTGTGACGCTTGCCTTTTGGCCATGATTTATTTCGCACGTTCTTTCATTGGTGGTCAAAAATAATCTAATTTTCACTTCAAATGATGAATCTTTTCGAAAACGGTTTGGTTTCATTACCATGCAATACAATTTTGCAAATTAATACACGATTCATTAGATTTCTTCCTGTGCGCTCGTGTGCGGCCCAAGTATCGTGCTAAGTTTTGCACATTCAACTTATTTCAAGCGGATTAAAATTGTTGTGCCATCAATCTCCAGCTCTTCAGCGACGTCCTAAGGAGCGATATACCGATCTTGCCCTATTTTTTCCAAAATGGCATCGACTTTAGCCGTAAGAGTTCGACGAGAGTGAGATTTATTTTGACCCCAAAATCACGTGACTGAAAATGCTTTTAGCAATTTTATTCTACCCCTTGCGGTCATGTATTAGGTCCATAAACAATACAGTTTTCTTCACAGCGTGTGTCGCATTTTTCCCTTTTTTTGTAACAAAACTTCAAAATGTATCGAATTTCTACTTTAGATTCATTAATTTTGGTGCACAAAAACAATAGAAAAATAGCGAGATAGCGTTATTATTTTTATTTTTTTTAAATATCGTCTTTCTGATGGTATCAAAACTAGCTAGATACAAACTAAAGGGATTTTACTACAAATTTTTACTTATAAAATAAGAAAAAACCTTTTCAACGACTTAATACATTAACTTATTTCGATGCGAGTACTACCATATGCATATGTAATTTTAAGCACTACTATAGGTATTTTTACAGCATTTGTCAAGATGTGAAAAACTAACGTACCTGTGATTATTCCAAACTGATTTCATAGTTGCGAATAAAACACAAAACCGTATAAGTAAACTGATTAAATGCGTTCGTTGTACCGTTTAAATTTAATAAGCAAACATTTTCACTGATCGCAAATAACAAAATAAGACAGATAATATAAAGTTAATTAAATTGTGGTTCTTGTACGAAAACGATGAATGATTACTGCGCGATGACATAACGGCGCAATACGCAATTATTGTAAAACGATATTTACGAAAACAACATCGTTCAGGTTACAAAACGATTAAATTTGTCGATGACTCTTAATAGGCTGTGTCTGAAATTGTGTTTCTGGGCTGATAGTTAGCCTGTATAAAATACGATTTTTACATGTGTGCTGCAGCGTAAGAGATACGTGTATAAAGCCAGACACAGTTTTTGCCTATTGGCTGTGGAGCCGCCAGGGCTCTGGAGCGATACTTGAAGCAGATGCACACGCACGCGCGCACGCACGCGGATACACACATGCACATGTATGCAATGAAAATAAACAGAAATATAACTGAGAATCTACGTACAGAGTTAAGAAACAGCGCTCTACGGCGCACGGGCGCAGCCCACGCTCCTTAACTAACTAGCGTGTGTTAGAAAAATAAAGAAAGAGAGACGCTGAGACTCGAATGGAAAAGGAATAACGCTTTTTCGCTACTTGCCGATTTCTACCAAGTTCCAGCCCCTTCAAACCGAGTTAAGAAACTTTATTGTAAAATAATATTTGCTTTAAATAACTTTTAACCCCATTATTTTTACAACCATTCCTTTAAATTTTCCTATTCAAATTATGTTTTTCAACGTATCGTAACGTACATAAAGAAACTGTTGAGGTTAGAACTTTGGCAAAAAACACCATAAACCCATAAGGGATAGCGGAAGTCTTCGCGGGCCTATCACAAGAGTTATGTGTTTTACCAGCTTAGTCAATTTTTCAAACAAGTGAAATTTACAGTTATCACGATTGATGTGGTCCTCTACAAAAGCGACACCATTTCACTTACTCTTAGATATCTAGTAGGGTTTTCGGCGTCTTCCAGGCGACTAAAGTGTTGTAGCGCTACCTATTATCTATTAAATCTATTAAAACCTACTCTAACCCCTTCTCCTACTCCTAACTAACTACTCCTAGAAACCTACTCCTAAATTAAAACCATTATCAATGAAAACTAAGTTTTTTTTTTAATTCAGAATAATCTAATTCTTAAAGAGTCCAGATAAATTGAAAAAATGCTAGGAGGATTTTCAAAGTACAGACATTGTTCAAATTGATAGCTTACCTAACAAAGTTAGTCAGTTTTTTTTGTAATACTGTAATAATTTCCAAAAATATCGGAACTGGGCAATTTAAGGCGGACGCGGTGATAAGCACAGGGTAAAAATACACACTTTGTTAGTGTAAGGAATAAGTCCCGTGTATGTGCCTACCTGAAACTGGAAAATCAAACAAAACCGGAAAAATCAAAATAAAAAATTGGGTGCGTGTACATAAGTACGCGCTTGAGAAGTTATACTTCTTTGGCATCATTAAAAACGAGCCCAAACTCGATGGGGTTGCGTCGTTTAATTACGGAGTTCCTATGGCCACCTTCCAGCTCCATCATCAGACCTGATTACCATATAGTATCAAAGTACTCGTCAAGACGAATCAAACGAGCCCAAACTCGATGGGGTTGCGTCGTTTAATTACGGAGTTCCTATGGCCACCTTCTAGCTCCATCATCAGACGCTGATTACCATATAGTATCAAAGTACTCGTCAAGACGAATCAAACGAGCCCAAACTCGATGGGGTTGCGTCGTTTAATTACGGAGTTCCTATGGCCACCTTCCAGCTCCATCATCAGACCCTGGTTACCATATAGTATCAAAGTACTCGTCAAGACGAATCAAACGAGCCCAAACTCGATGGGGTTGCGTCGTTTAATTACGGAGTTCCTATGGCCACCTTCTGGCTCCATCATCAGACGCTGATTACCATATAGTATCAAAGTACTCGTCAAGAGGAATCAAACGAGCCCAAACTCGATGGGGTTGCGTCGTTTAAATACTCCATCATCAGACGCTGATTACCATATAGTATCAAAGTACTCGTCAAGACGAATCAAACGAGCCCAAACTCGATGGGGTTGCGTCGTTTAATTACGGAGTTCCTATGGCCACCTTCCAGCTCCATCATCAGACGCTGATTACCATATAGTATCAAAGTACTCGTCAAGAGGAATCAAACGAGCCCAAACTCGATGGGGTTGCGTCGTTTAATTACGGAGTTCCTATGGCCACCTTCCAGCTCCATCATCAGACCCTGGTTACCATATAGTATCAAAGTACTCGTCAAGAGGAATCAAACGAGCCCAAACTCGATGGGGTTGCGTCGTTTAATTACGGAGTTCCTATGGCCACCTTCTGGCTCCATCATCAGACGCTGATTACCATATAGTATCAAAGTACTCGTCAAGACGAATCAAACGAGCCCAAACTCGATGGGGTTGCGTCGTTTAATTACGGAGTTCCTATGGCCACCTTCTAGCTCCATCATCAGACGCTGATTACCATATAGTATCAAAGTACTCGTCAAGAGGAATCAAACGAGCCCAAACTCGATGGGGTTGCGTCGTTTAAATACTCCATCATCAGACGCTGATTACCATATAGTATCAAAGTACTCGTCAAGACGAATCAAACGAGCCCAAACTCGATGGGGTTGCGTCGTTTAATTACGGAGTTCCTATACCTTCCAGCTCCATCATCAGACGCTGATTACCATATAGTATCAAAGTACTCGTCAAGAGGAATCAAACGAGCCCAAACTCGATGGGGTTGCGTCGTTTAATTACGGAGTTCCTATGGCCACCTTCTGGCTCCATCATCAGACGCTGATTACCATATAGTATCAAAGTACTCGTCAAGAGGAATCAAACGAGCCCAAACTCGATGGGGTTGCGTCGTTTAATTACGGAGTTCCTATGGCCACCTTCTAGCTCCATCATCAGACGCTGATTACCATATAGTATCAAAGTACTCGTCAAGACGAATCAAACGAGCCCAAACTCGATGGGGTTGCGTCGTTTAATTACGGAGTTCCTATGGCCACCTTCCAGCTCCATCATCAGACGCTGATTACCATATAGTATCAAAGTACTCGTCAAGAGGAATCAAACGAGCCCAAACTCGATGGGGTTGCGTCGTTTAATTACGGAGTTCCTATGGCCACCTTCTAGCTCCATCATCAGACGCTGATTACCATATAGTATCAAAGTACTCGTCAAGACGAATCAAACGAGCCCAAACTCGATGGGGTTGTGTCGTTTAATTACGGAGTTCCTATGGCCATCTTCCAGCTCCATCATGAGACGCTGATTACCATATAGTATCAAAGTACTCGTCAAGAGGAATCAAACGAGCCCAAACTCGATGGGGTTGCGTCGTTTAATTACGGAGTTCCTATGGCCACCTTCCAGCTCCATCATCAGACGCTGATTACCATAGAGTATCAAAGTACTCGCCAACACAGTCAATAAAGTTCAGTTTAAATTTTAAAATAATTTATTTTCTTATATTATATGTACATAAATTCTCTCATTATTCGAAATTCGAATTCTAAGCGGGCAGCTTCAATCTGTTTGTAACTATATTCAGTGTTGAAAATATATTTTTTTATTATTTCTATTCTGTGGCTAACTTCATCATGTCGTTTGTGCGCGCGCAGCTCGCAAATTCACTCTCATCCAAACGTGCCAAAAGAAGTATAACTTCAATATTGCTAAGTCAAAAAATTATCAGAAAATATTGCTAAGTCAAAAATTTATCAGAAACAAAGTATTGAATTTTTAAAAACTTTTATGACGTAATCTTATTAAGAAGTAAAGCATTAAGAAGAGCTCCACGAACCAAAAAAAAATATTTCAATTATTTAAACATTCTTTTAACGTGCAATGAAGACGAAAGTTGTAGAAAATTTTGTTAATTAACAATTATTTGACTTGTTATAAAGTTGGCTTTAAGTTAAATTTCCAACGGACATAAAATTTGAAGTATCTTAAATACACTATAATTTAATCTTATTTTTAAATTAATATTTAATACTTTAGAAAATTATTTCGACGCCGCGCGCGCTACCTTTAAATGCCGCGCAGAGACACATTTTCAACGTTAAAACAAATTATATGTAATGAAGATAGAGTTCCGGAAATTAGGGATTTTTTATAGGAAATTTCCTACTCTTTAACGATCTTTATTTTAAATTTATTATATATTAATGGGTTACGATGTCGGTGTCGGCGAAACACGAAATAGCTTTTTTTTCATTATAACTTTTGCAATTTTTTATGTGCTAATAAACGCTTTCCATACATTTTTTTAGACATTATCCCATCGAATGAGCTATCGCTTGTATTTTTAGGACCAGTATCTCTATTTTTCACCATATTAAATTTGTTACCTAGACTATCTAAAGATTTTCAAATATTGAAGATCTGAGAGTATCCTTGTAGAAATGTAAATAAGTGCACCCTAACGAACAGTATCCTTTTGTATGGGTGATTGGGCACGCGCTAATTCCTCAGGAATATGACTGGTACAAAACTCACAACGGTTCAGTAAGCAAAGAGAGGCGATTTACAACGTAAGCGAAATGATTGTAAAAGTTAACAATCGTAACGCAGGAGTCATACTGCAAGACCTCAAAATGACAATTAATAGGTTAATACCTCATGAGTTCTGTTTTTACAACTGGTTTTGGTCAGATATTTACATAAAAATGAATGGTACAGTTAAAATTTCGTAAAAAGACAAGCCTAGCCGAACCTCGGTGGTGCCGCGGACTGAGTATCGGATTTAGAGTTCGCCCAACGCCAAAGGGGTCCGGCGCAACACGGTACGAACTCCGTTACTTATGATACGTCTGAAGGAAAAATTGTTAATACTCTTTTACTTTTCGATTGCAACGAAATAAATTTTACCCGTTTGATTTCGTAAAAACTTTAAATTTTGACTCAAAATGGAAAAATGAAGAGCTACACTGAAAGTGACATCAAAGTCCATAACAACCGGCAATCCACGGCCATTGATGTATTTTACAAAGGGTATAAAATTAAACGACAAAATGACAGATATTTTGTCCAGTTGCTTTACAACATTTTGTCTTTATTAACGCGTTTTTGTAACGAGAAAATTAATTTTAATCAAGATGTCTGTTATAATGACTTCTAAGTCTACGTAAGCATTAATAGAAGTTGTTTTACTATCAAACGGCGGGTAAACTATCCGTACGCAGGAGTTGACGTCGCTACACGAAGACTGGTACTGAGCGAGTACCCTGAAACTTCTTTGCGTGCACTTTACGTAGAAAACAGCTTACGGATGGCTCGTGATAGTAGCTTTCCGACTTACGCCTTTACAGTTACGGCTTACACGCCAAAGATATTCGTAGCCTTCAATTGTTAATGAAAATAGTTAGCTAGTTAGTAAGGCAAGCTACAAATAGCTTTGTAGTTTGCCTTAATCTTTTATCCTCCCAACTTATAAACTGAACAAAATGTCAAATTATGTGTCTGTAATTAAATGAGTGCATGTCTGCTTTCTCTAACACTGATATTGGGATCTCGGTTATGTCCAGACTTTTTTATTTCATAATATCATTTTCTTTGTACTATTCAACTTTCCAAACGAAAAGAATATCGGAAACTCATAAAGTAGCTTCGTGGGGTTAAGGAAACAAAAGTCTGTTTTAGCTTGTTGTAGCACGACACCTCGCGGTCACACCCGCTCACGAGGACTGCGCGCGCCGCGGCCGTGCAGCGGGTAACGATGACAAAAGAGATTTTGAACACAGCAAAATCTACATATTTTCCTAAAAGGAAATCGGTTTTTTTAAGATCAATTATTTTAGGAGAAAAAGGAACCATGTTACATATTATATAATATTTAAAGTCCACTCATAGTACATACCGGTTGAATTGTACAGCTAAGTACAATGAAGCAAATTAATATTAACGTTTAAGTAGATTTAATTAGATTATTTTATTATTTTTACTTACATTATTTTTTTGGAAAATAACAGGCACTAAATAAACACTTTCTACTATTTTATGTTTTTTTTATCTGACTGCCCTGGAAAAAGGGTAATAATTTTTTTATTATTTAAAATACATACAATGAGTTGACGTGAAAAAAAATTTAATCTTGAATATTGTTTTTTGCAATTTCCCTTTGTAGGACAAGTTATGTGAGGCTTCTCGCAACTGTATCCATCTCTTCTAATTCTGTTATCTCTTTTTCTTTTTTTTCCTTTGTCAATTTGGGGTTGAACTGAAATTTATGTGAGCCATAAAACATGGTTTGAGTTTTTTTGCATTGCACTTCCTTAATTACAAGTGACTACAGCACGCAATGATATAAATGAACGATATCAAACAGTTACAATTATTAAGGACTTATTACTAAGTTTTAGTAAACATTCACTTCAATTTTATTAAACATTCACTGAAAACTTGTTTATTCAATAATGAAATAATATGTTTTGCATTCCTAAAATGAGCATGGTAATATGCAGCTTAATTTAAACAACTAGTACACGTGACCAGTAGCACGGCATATAGCTCTGACTTAAATTCAGGCAGCGTAATCTGTACATTTCTAATGAAGTTCTTTTTTTTGGCTCAATCTGTAGAAGATACTGATTGTGTCAGTATGAGACGGTGACCATTCGATGCGGAATCGTTTATAGATGCTCATAGGCCATTTATTAAGTATAAAATGTAAAAGTATGTTCGAGTGGATGTTTGTTATACGCTGATGGCTGGTCGGATTGTAATCAAATTTTACATAGAAATACATAATGTTCTTAAATACGATATAAGATTATATTATATTATATATAACAACATTACCTTATATGTAAAAAATGTATAAATATATATAAGTCAAATGCGATCGAAGAAAGGCGATCGCCTTGTTTCATGACGATTTACTTAGACTGTCTTTCAGAATATACGCCTTCTACTTTTCTTCGTATTTTCTTTCATATGATCTCAATATTCGAATCCATATTAGGATCATTTCGTAACAGTATGTTTTATAATGTTTTGTACAAAAATTGAAAAAGTGTGTTCTGAAAGTTTCAAGTTTTCTAACTCAGCCGCTTCGGCTGTGCCTAGATCAAACAGTCTTTTTTTTTGTACCTTTTCGAGAATTTTTTGTCTACATGTCGTTTACGGAAAGATACGGAGAAATGTTGCATGCAACGATGCAACAACAATAAAAGCAACAACAGCGCAAACGAAATGCAGCACATTTGCGGGCTGCACTCGAGGTGACCAGAGCGAGGCCCTACCACTCTAAATATACTATTTCTTCTTCCTTTTCATTTGCAACCCTCATATTTGAATAGTGCGTACTTTGTCACTATAACGATATCTCATATGTCGCAATCCATTAAGTCGTTTAAGTCATAGAGTGTGCCAAAGAATAGTCAAATGTAGCACATTCGAAAAATTATTATATATTTTACGATATTTATGTTAAAAGATTAGAAAGTGTTTAAAGATGATTTTTGTATCATATTTCGTACCGTGACTTGTTAGTTGATAGTTTGCCTTCTTATGAAAAAAGGTTGCGGTAATGTAATTTTATTTAATACTTTATTATTTCTTTTTAAGATATTTAATGGAATTATTAATAGTGACAAACTATTATCCAAACTTCATATTAATATTCCTAAAAATGTGCGTAGATCGAAAAATTCATGTTATTTAATATCCCGCGTTCTCATTTTAATCTTAGTTTTTATTCTTATTTAAATAAATTATACCTTCAATTCAATATACAGTCAAGACAAAGCTATTTTGGTCTGGATGTATTATATGTACTAGCGATTACCCGCCCGCTTCGCTGCGCGTAAATTTAAATTTACCAATTGTTTTTATTATTCAAATGTGCTCCCGGTTTCGCTCCCGTGGACACACATTAGCATGAATTCTTTCGTCTTCTATATCGGCTGATCTTGCTGTCAGTTTTGATCGCCATCACGGTCATATTCTAAATGTCAGTTCTGGTTCCATTGTCGGGCCCAGTCTCCGTCCCACTCTCGATTTCAATGCCGGTCACGATACCGATCTCGGTCCTCCCTTGGGCAGTTATAATATAAACTGGAACGGATATCGAAACGACAACGAAATGTTTAAACCATTATTACTGGTATTTTATATACTGATCTCAGAAATAAAACTCAACCTTTCCACACCCGCATTTCACTATTTATACCCGCCGACTGGCAGTGCAGAATGTTCATGAAATATAAATAAGTTCATAAATCATTCAGAATAAACGAATCGTAAACATATCGTGTCTGACATAGACAAACAATATTTATTGCCTTTCAAAAATCCACCCCAAAAATAAATTCATTTAAAAATAAAATGTAAAAACAGATCAAAAACGCCTATATTAACAAAGACAGGGCGCGTGAGACAGGTTGTTTATACTCAGAGAATTTTATTCTCACATAATCTTTATAGGGGAATCAATTTGTACTTCTATTTTTAGCTTGCGAGCGCAGTTTGTAACAATACATTATGTTTTCAAGATTCATATAAAATTTCACTTAAAATCATTATCACAGTAATTAATTTTTCGGTTATCTCCTCTGCAATGTCTTACAACTATTAAGTTATATTTATATTATATCTTATTTTTTTACTCGAATCAAATCAATCGGAATAAAGATCAAAAAGATATATCATGGTACATTCTACGTTGCTCAAAAAAAAAATTCTATACTATGACCGGTTTTCCACTTTTTGGTTAAATGCTCTTACTATGAGGTTTTTTCATTTCTTTTCGCTTATCGGTTACGTTTTGTATCCTAAAATACAACCCATGTGAAAGAATATAGAACTAAGACAGAAGAAGAAGCCACAAAACCGTGCACTGGGACGGGCGACGCGCGGGTTCACACGTAACGCCCATTTCTTCTTAGTGTTCGACTACGACTACAGTACTGCCAAAAGTTCAAGTTCAATGTCCTGTTTAGATATTATCTCAACCTTTGTTCGAATAAAAACTTTGCAATGAGTTTGCCCAATCGATTTTATTTTCGAGGCCATAATTTTTATCACAATTCGCAACATTTATCAGAATATGAAAGCAGCAGGAAATTCAAAGATACGAGTAAGCATTTAAAATAAACAAGTTTCTTTTTAATTAAATGAATAGTTGAAAATTTTCTTAAACTAAATTATTTTTGAAAACCTAGAAAATAACAGTGAAATGTTTTCAAAATATTGCTTGACGATTGTGTCATAATGTCGTTCTTACTTTTTTAGAATTTTTAGAGAATATGACTTGAATACCTAGATTAATTGTATAAAAGCATATTTTATCCAAATTGATTACAGCAGGGCTCTAACACTCGTGTTTAATTTTTAATAAATGAATGTAATAAAATAACATAGATATGTAATTTCATGTTACACTTTTACTTTACTTGGTAACTGTACCTAATTGCTTTAGTTAGCTGTATCGTTAATGTATTTTCTCAGAAAGTACATATTGACATGACCATTCTCAAGAAAGAGATTTTCCGCTTGGCTTCACATTCGCAACTAAGTCTGTCCTAACGTCTGTGTTCAATCAAGTGGACCGAGCTTCGGAAATAATTAATCATCACCGAGTTAACTTTTCATACTGAATCTACTTCAAACGAAAATGAAAATTCATTTACTTAATGCAATATTAAGAACTTTGACCTCGGATAGCGGCCGATCAGTGCGCGGCGCTCCGATACATACTCGCAGTTAGGGCCTATACACTTAAGAGGGTCCGTCGACGAGAGCCGAGCGCCTTCGCTCGTAAAAGGTTAGGATGGCGCGTTTGCATGCCTTATCGTGAGTCGTGTCCTCGACACTTGGTGATAAGCGTAGAAAGTTTTCTCTGACCACCGACGATCTACGTCGAGATCGAACGTACCGGCGCCGTCTCGGTGTCGGGCGCCACGCTATTTACTACGCTCGATGAAGTCATTTCTTTGAAAAGAATATTCGAACGAGTTTGGGATAAAATCTGTAATAATTTAAGTAAAATTCAGAAAACTTTGTATACATTCAATCGGAAAGGCTTTGTACTCGGTTACATAAACGACCCACTTAACGTTTTTTACTTTCGTTTTCATTTGGGGTTTGAGATAAAAGTTCTTTAGAGATCACTCGAAAGTAATTGAATTTTTTTTCCTGGTGGAAGACAAGAATAATAAAATTCATAGTCTTTTTACGCAGTTTTCGCACTTATGAATTAAATTACGAATTCATTGCCAAATCTGAAGTATCTTAATATAAAATGATTGGTATTCCATAAAGGGCAATTTAATTGTATATAACTAGCTGTGCTCGCGCACCAATTCCTTCACAAAGAATAAATTCTTTCACTTTTAACGTTGCACGATCTCTCTGTCATTTATGGTCTCGATCGAAATTTTCACTATAAACTTCTAAAGTGACTCTTTATTTTTAGTCCAGTAGTAATGTCTAACACGATTCCACCTATACTCCAATACGACTCCAACTTACGCAGTCTCTTTGTTACTGCGTAAGTTAATCCTAATAGGTTTTTCGTATTTTTTCTTGAATTAGTTTGAAAAAAATAATTCCACCGTACAATATTGTTATAAATTATCCCTATCAGGGGTTCGAAGATTGAAATTAGATGAAAAGAAATACGTAAAACAACAAAGGTGTATATTCAGAAACACAGAGTCACAATAAATCGCAAAAGAAACAGTTGATCGCTTGCCCTTATCGCAACAGACTTGTCAACGCTTTGATTGCAGAAATAAAATTCCAACTTCTACGTGGTGCACTTCATTATTTATAGCTGCTGACTGGAATTTCATAACGTGCATGGCGTCTGAAATCTCCCGGAACAATAAGTCATAAACATTCACGTTTGACATTAAGAAAATTTATCGCCTCTAGAAAATTTCATCGCACAAAATAAATCCATTTGAAAATAAATTGAAGCTGTACATAAAAAGCGCTGACGGAGGCAAAAGCAGGCGCGCAGGGGGCTTGTTTATTTAGACAATTCTATTCTTGGATTTTTTTTTACAGGGGACTTATTTTACAGTTCTGTTTTTAGCTTGGGAATGCAATTGACAATAAAACTTTCATACAACTTTCATAAGTTACTCAGCGCATACCTTGAAATTTCTCGGGAGGCGCACTTTTTTCTGATTCAGTCCACAAAATATATCATTATGTGTTAATATTATTACGGCCATTCAATTAAAATGTTCTCATAAGTTTCTTACTACTTTAACCTTCTCTATAAGTCAGTCTAAATATCAGAGAATGCAGAATGTATATCTCTATAACTACTATTGTATTACGTATTAAAATTAATAACACAGTTTTTGAGGGTAGTACGTAAAGACAGACATTTAAATTATACTGAATAACGACGATCCAACAAATAAACAACTAAGTAATATCCTCTATATGCAAATGAGATCAGAACCTAAAATCGCTTACGTAGATTTCTTCATGCAGTTTAGCAGAAGGGAAATAAATTACGGTGGCGGGACAGCCGCGCGCAACCGGGGCTGCGGGCGGCGGCCCCGGGACGGGAGATTGCAGCGCGACCGCGAAGTTATTTCGAATTGCCATATATCTGGAATATGCGTTGCAGAAACAACTTAGTGTTTAAGTATAAATATAGCATTCGAATTTCACTGACCTAATACTTCTTAATTATAATTTTGTCTATTTACCTGTATACTCAAATGTTTTAAATTAATACTTTAACGCGAGTTTCAAGTGTAGACTACACTGAGAAAAGATGTTAGTGTTGAGTATCACGAGGTTGTACAAAATACAACGTCGAAAGTGTCACGCCGATCCGTCACTCCTTCACGTTGACATCAGCTTAGTGCTTTTATAGCATTTATTTTCTTTAAATATTTAATTGCTTAATACATAAGTATTTTAAACTGATATACATTCTCGCGCATATTACAATTACCATTAAATCCAGACAATGTTCATAAAAACAAATAAGTGAAATGACAAGTGATTATTTTTTCGAAAAATAATATTTATATACCATTATTCTATATAAAAATACTTAAAATGCTTCGTTTCCTGTATGGGTCCACAATCCGACACACCTGAAGTATCAGCATGCATGTTCATTGCGGACTGTATACACTTCTATTGCTATAATTCGATATATCAAAATCAAAATAGGATGTCCTTTATCTCAACTGAAAATACCCTTTGTATTTCATAAAGTTGCACAAAACTTTCAAAAGCGATGTTCCCTTATTGTACCGGAAGTGTCATTTTCGATAATGCCGGCGTCGGCTTCGGGCTCAGAGGGCGGGCGAAGAGGGGGCTAAAAAGGTTACAGTGATGTTTCAATTAAAACTTCGAAACGAACCGTTTTCTCCTGGAGTTCTTGGGCGGATTTGAGGGCGGCCCGAGCTCATTACATTTCTTAATATACCGAAAGTCCGTTGTCGGTCATAAAACCAACCTAACCAATGGATTTTAAGTTTTCTACAATGTTTATTTTATTATTTTTTTTTCTTCATTACTTTTCTACTTGTGCCAAAGAAAAATATTTGTTTGGGTCCAAAATGTAGATCTTGAAAAGCGCTAGGAAATGAATTTTATCGGGACAAATATTTCCTTATACCTTTTTTGTCCGTTTCATATTAGTGTTAAAGGCGTTATAAACGTGATTATTAATTTATTATGGCTGTTTTTTGGGCCTGTTAGAAGGGTCAAAATGATGAAATTGTGCATGAAATGTGTTTTGTGGAGAGACCGTTTCTATCGTGTCTGAACTTTGCGATCCGAGTGGATACGAGATCAAAGATGGGCCCTTATTGGTTTCGAATATTTCGAAAGGTGAGCGGTCGGAAGCTGACAAATCTCTGGATCTAGGGTATATCTTAAGGTCTAGACCGAGTTTTTAACCTAACTTCCATCGTTATCAATAATGCCCTATGGACTCGACATATCGTATCGTGGACCTAGAGTAGAACCCCATAATACGCAATAACAAAACACTGAATATGTAAATTTAAAAATGAAACTGAAACACATTAAACCTTTAGCAAAGGTAATAACATTTTACATCAAATATATCGAAATCTTATCTTATCTGCGTTAGACGAGAAACATTTATAATCTATGTATCAGCAATGGAATAAAAATACATGTGTTCAGTATAAAATGCGTGAAAATTTTGCGCCGAGGAGTAATTTAACGAACAATTTCACTTTTTGTTATTCGATCAAATTAATATATCGATTTTGCACCCCATTTGATTTAGGTACCGCTTGTTGTATATCAATTCTTAAGAAGAAAACTCCAATAATGAACTAATGACCTCCTTATTGAGGTACTTTTACGAAACTCTGAATTACTAATATACAGCTGAGACTAATAATAATTTTGTTACTGTTACTAAATCAAACGACATAAAATAACATGCCCGATTATTTCAAGAGAAACATTTGAAACTTTTTGTTTATTAACATTTTCATGTATACAAATATAATTCGAGTAAACAACAATCTACATTAATAGTTGAATACGTATATTTCGTGATCGGTGTGCATTTTGCGGTTAATATTTTTCTTTGGCCACGCATCACGCAAAAAACTACTAAACGTATCGGCATGGGACCATGACTATTCGAGGTAGAATCGTCTGTGGATGGTTGTAGGAGGCTATTGATAATACAAAAAAAATTAAAAGTATGTTTGTATGGATGCTTGTCCTAACGACTAGACGGATTATTATTGGGACTTAATCATTCAACGCGGAATCATTTGTAATTGTTGTGTTAAAGGTATAAAATTTTGTGTTGATGTTTGTCATACGCTAGTGGCTAGATTGATTATAACTAAGAACTTAAAAAGATCGTGATCGAGAGCAGAATTGAGAGCGAGAACGGCTAATATATAAAAATAAAGGGATTTATTTTATGCAAATGCGATTGAAACCACAGGCATATCTGAATCACAAAACAATTATCGCTGAATATTAGTTTACGCTCAACGAAGCGAACGAGTAACGAATATATAATGAATATGGCTTTTTCTTGTCACGAAATCGCGTAAAAATTATTGAACGTCTCTGTACGGGACTTTGGCCCTTCGATGTGGAATCCTTTGTAGATGGTTTAATTTTTTTATAATATTGTGTTTTCTTGGATGTCCATAGCAGTATAAGTAGCAATTTGTTATCAGTTCCATTATTGCCCAAGAAAAATCGAGGACCAAGATCGACACCGATCTTGGTTGTTGATCAATACCAATCCTCAATTCGGATTAAAATTTCCTCCTTTTTTTAGAGAGGGAAACAGGAACGTTTCAGTAGTCACAAATGTATATTTTAAATGTGCAACGTATGTCTTCGTTACATTAAGTCTGAAACTAAACCACAGCTTCCTACGGGCTGATGAAGTAGGGCAATATCTAAGTAGGTTTTTAGGTCTCTAAATATAAATCTAAGCTCTGAACGGAGCGATGTGAAGAGCGGCGGCGGACGCAAGCCGTTTCCGCCCGGTCCGCGCCGGAGCGCTTTCAGTGCGACGAGCTTTTTAAACACCCTCGTAAAGATTTTACGTGCGCGATGGGAGAGCACCACGGTGCCTGATGCTTCTGCGCGAGCTCAGCACTTAACGGCTTGTCACCATTTGACTCAATTACAACAAAAGTAAGAGGTATTGTATGAAGGTTTGTATTTTTTCACATATGTCTGATGGTGTTTCACATTATAGCTCAGATCAATGACTTAACTAAGCTTTTTAGCCTTTATGTAATTAACTCTAGCCTTATAAGCAACACGAAACGTCTGGTAAATCGTTTTTTTTTGTAAAAAATTGCCAAGAACATGACCTAGATGAACGAATAATATACGTTTGTCCGAATCCTAAACCCGGAAAGAGAAATGGCTTTTCAGGTCAATAGTTTTAATAAAAGCAATTAAAGAAAATAAATCTTTAAAGGTTTAGAGGAGAAAAAATAGACAAAAATCATCGATGGATCTATTTTTAAGAAAAGAAAGTCTAAACTGAATAAAAATGTCAATACTTTGAATTCCTAAAAAAATCATATAGTCATTTCGTCCACCCGGTGTATCAATACAATTAAGTGAAGGCGAAATTTTTATGGCACATTCTGTTGCATTAATTTCACAATCAACAAATATTGTTTACACACCAAGAAAGAATGCTTAAAATAAAGGAAAAAATAAAGAAATCGTAGTTGTAGTATGACTATTACAAATAGTTCTGGTATTGTGTAAGTTGTGTTATACAACGCATATGATATGTTGAAGAGGTAGATGAATCACTTAGTCTGGTCGAGGTGAGTTTTCTGCGAAAAATAGTTAAAACAGTCTTAAAATATGGGGTTTGGTGCATTGGATTCGAAATTCAATCCTGAAGAATGGGAATTTTGGAATTTATCCGCCAATAAAATTCCAATTGTTATAAACAAAAACGAAAAGTCAAAAGGTAGTGTCCGTTTTGCAGCTATAACTCAAAAAATATTAAAGTTAGCTCAAATTTGAAAAAGTTCCTAAAAGAGGAAAATTTTAGTAAAATAACTCCGACTCCCAGGTTGTAGCTCTATTATTTATAATTTTAATTTTACGCTGAAAATTGTGGTTCCGCAGCCGTTTCAGCGCTGTCGCGCCGCCGCCAAACAAGCGTTCATTATAAAATAATTTTTTCAATATTCAATATTAATTTAAATATTTGGAAAATTATAGTGTCTTCTAGAAACTTGAAAGAATACGATCCCGTTGGAAAAAATGTTTGTATTTTCTTAAAGTTATCTAATAGTTAATTAAGTAATTTTCCATGGACTTTAGTTTTATTAAATCTCATATAAAAGTTTAAATAATGCACCTATAATTTTTTCTTTTTGAACTCTTCTTATATACATAATAAACAAGACTCCGTTATAAAATTTATAAAAGTTTTTATTTGTTTATTATGATTTTTTAAGTAAACAAAAATGAAAAATCGGGTAAAGTTATTAAAAATTTTTTACTAAAAATTTGATTGTAGTTACTTCTGTATTTATATATCGTGTTTAATAGTTTTGCTAAAAATTTTTTGCGCCATTTGTTTATAAATTTTTATAAACAAATAGACAAGTTTAATATTTATCAAAAATTTTTTTTGGCCATTTTATTGTCTTCGTAAAATGATGATTTTAAAAACAAAATTTTTTCTTAAAAACAATTTTTAATTGTTTATAATCGTTTTTTTCATTAACAATCCCTTAAATTATTTATTAAGAATTTTTTTTTTTAAATTCATCATTTTCTATTCTTAATATAATTATAAAAAAAAAAGTTTTTTATTTCAATTTTCATTGTGTATCAAATAAACAATTTGTTATAAACAAATTCTGATTTTCCTTATATTTTTTTGCCGTAACTTTAATAAATTATAAATACAGTCATGTGCATCAAAGTGGTCAAAAAATTTTTCTCTGTTTTGCATTTTAAATAATTTTCAAATCAAACTCGAAAGTCCTGTTTTGTCAACTTTTAAATTGTTATAACTTCTAAACTATTGGTGATACGGTCTTTGACATTCAAGTCGATCTTTTAGACAATTTATAGATACAGAGGAGATAAAAATTGATTAGATAGATCAATAAATTGTCTAAAAGATCGACTTGAATGTCAAAGACCGTATCACCAATAGTTTAGAAGTTATAACAATTTAAAAGTTGACAAAACAGAGGACGGTTTCGAGTTTGATTTGAAAAATTATTTAAAATGCAAAACAAATAGAGAAAAATTTTTTGACCACTTTGATGCACATGACTGTATTTATAATTTATTAAAGTTACGGCAAAAATATAAGGAAAATCAGAATTTGTTTATAACAAATTGTTTATTTGATAAACAATGAAAATTGAAATATTTTTTATAATTATATTAAGAATAGAAAATAATGAATTAAAAAAATTCTTAATAAATAATTTCAAGGATTGATAAATGAAAAACGATTATAAACAAAAAATTGTTTTAAGAAAATTTTTTTAAAAAATCATCATTTACGAAGACAATAAAATGGCCAAAAAAATTTTCGATAAATATTAAACTTGTCTATTTGTTTATAAAAATTTATAAACAAATGGCGCAAAATTTTAGCAAACTATTAAACACGATATATAAATACAGAAAAACTACAATCAAATTTTTAGTAAAAAATTTTTAATAACTTTACCCGGATTTTTCATTTTTTTTTATTAATAAAATCATAATAAACAAATAAAAACTTTTATAAATTTTATAACGGAGTCTTGTTTATTATGTATATAAGAAGAGCTCCCAAAAAAAAAAATTATAGGTGCATTATTTAAACTTTTATATGAGATTTAATAAAACTAAAGTCCATGGAAAATTACTTAATTAACTATTAGATAACTTTAAGAAAAATAGAGTTAAACATTTTTCCAACGGGATCGTATTCTTTCAAGTTTCTAGAAGACACTATAATTTTTCAAATTTTAAATTAATATTGAATATTGAAAAAATTATTTTATAATGCATTCGTTTGGCGGCGGCGCGTTGCTGAAACGGCCGTGCGGAACCCAATTTTCAGCGTAAAATTAAAATTATAAATAATAGAGCTACAACTCCGAGTCGGGAGTTATTTTACTAAAATTTTCTCCTCTTTTAGGAACTTTTTCAAATTTGAGCTAACTTTAATATTTTTGAGTTATAGCTGCAAAACGGACACTATCTTTTTGACTTTTAGTTTTTTGTTTATAACAATTGGAATTTTTATTGGCGGATAAATTCCAAAATTCCCATTCTTCAGGATTGAATTCCGAATCCAATGCACCAAACCCCATATTTTTAAGACTGTTTTAACTATTTTTCGCAGAAAACTCACTTCTCGACCAGACTAACTACTGTCTCCTCGTTATAAAATATCTAAACTTTATTATTATATTATTTAAATATTTAGAAGTATAAAATTAATTTACCAGATATTAATTCAATTGTTAAAACAAGAACCAGACCGATTTAATGTTTAGAGTATTGCGTCAATTCTTAGAATGAGCTTCAAAATAAATTGTAGGGAAAGAGACAGAAAAACATTACGTTATTTGAGTATTAAAATTAGCATTTTTTATTTATAGTGGTACGATTATTACACGCAAATAACAACTGAATAAAGAACTTTAGAACGAAGTCAGGAAGACATAAATTTTTTCAAGTATTAAAATTTAGATTCTGTATTATTTATATTCTAATAATTACAAGAAAATTAAAATTGAACTAATTCTTACCCGCGGTTCTGCCTGCGTAGACGTAAAATTAATTCCTTCATCGTGTATAACGCCCCACTAAGAAATCAGATTTCAATCTTTATCCCGTTCTCGAGATTACTCCCGGCCCCGTTCTCGATGCAATTTCTTTTCAATTCTGATCGCAGGTTAACTTTTTATTCCGACTCCGGTCTTGGTCTAAGGAGATTCCGATTCTCGATCCCGGTTCCGCTTTAAATTTTGACGTTCTTGATTCTAAATTTGGTTCTAGACTCGGCTTCCATCTCGAACTCATTCTCGATGTCGATCTCGGTGTCAGCTTTCGATTCCATTTCTCATTCTGTGTGCAGTTAAAATCCTGATACCGGTTACGGTTCTGATTTGAACGAAGTTGTAGCAAATACTATAGAATCGAAATAAAATTTGGTCTATATAGTCTCGTTAACAAATGCTTTTTAGATTAAACTTTTTTGCTGGCTTTAAAAGATATAAACAAGTTGTTATTTCATTCGATATAACATGTAGATGATTTTCATAAAAATATAAGTATCGCTCGCAAAAATTGCAAGCCATTAACAATTAACTAAAAAAAAATGCGGTTTGGTTTTTCGCAAATATCTCAAAAACTTTTTGAGATTTTTATAATTTGAAAAAAAAAGATTTACAAAATGGAAGAAATTTCCTAAAAAAATCCCAATTTCCGGAACTCTGGGACCAACATTTATAATTTCCTTAAAGAGCTGAAAATGCGTCCAAACACAGATACTCTGGCTTCCATGCCCATTTCGAATACTTTTAACAAAAAATATTTAAAGATATTAAATCTGAAAATTAAAAAATAAAAACAATTTGATCTTTAGGGGATAAATAAACAAACAATAATCTGCGGTCAAAAAATTTTTATCGCCATTTTACTATTAATTATATTTAATTAATATTTTTTTCTTACTTTTTTTCTTACATTACAAGTACGATAATTGTTAAATAACAAATCTATAGAGAGATATTTTTCCTTTTTTAGAGCTAGTTCTGAAAAGTTTCAGAATAGATTCCTGTTGGAAAAATAAAAAAATGTTTTATTTTTTATTGTATATTAAAAAAACTTAGAACTTATTTGTTCTCTATTAAGGAACAAATTCAGTAATCACCGCGACACTTTTTATGCACATCTAATTCAGTACGGTGCTGCAAAGAGAGAAAAAAAAAAGACCCGCCACTTTTCTATTGTTTTTCTATCTACCAAAATGAGTGCATCTAACGTCGAAATTCGATACGTTTTGAAATTTTATTGCAAAAAAGGTAAAATGCCACACTAGCCACGAAAAAAAATTGTGACGTTAATTGACATAATGCAGTCTGTAAATTACTGGACTCTACTGGAGTGTAAATGCTTGAACCAGGCGGATCAAGCATTTACAGTCCAGTAATTTTGATGTCAAATATGAACTTCGCTCTGGTCGACCAGCTACGAATAAAGTCGATGGTATTTTAGAAAAAGTAGAGCAAGATCGACACACTAGTTCTTATAACATAGCTGAATATTGGATTGGAAGGATTGGCCACAAAACAATTTTGACCCATTTCAAAAAAGCTAGATATGCAAAAGACCTCAATACTTGAATACCACACGAGCTCACTGAAAGAAATCTAATGAATAGTATACTTATTTGCATTTCCCTATTGAAACGTGATGAAATCGAACTGTTTTTGAAAAGATTTGTTATTGATGATTATAAATGGATTATCTACGACAACAATGTGTAAAAATTCGTGTTTAAAAGGCACGCGAGCTCTACTTACTATAGCGAAACTTGGATTATCTCGCAACAAGTTGATTCTGATGTGTATGGTGGGATAAGACGGTCATTATTCAATATGAACTTTTACCGCTGTGCAAAACCTTCAACTCAGATTTCTTCTGCTAACAGTTGATGAGACTCAAGCAAGAAGTAGAAAAAAAAACGGCCTGAATTAATCAACAGAAAGGGTGTGGTTTTTCACCATGATAACACCAGACCACACACATTTTTAGACACTCAGTAAATATTGAGAGAGTTTGCTTGGGAAGTGTGATTACATCCATCGTATAATCTTGACCTTACGCCCTCAAATTTTCACCTGTTTTAATCTCTTCAGAATTCTTTAGGTAGTGTTAGGTTAAAACCAAGAGAGGAGTGTCTATATATATTATAATTAACTCTAAATAAAATATGATGAAAAATTACCTTGAATTTATATATAAAATACGAAAAAACTTTTTCCCCGACGTAATAGTTTAAACACGTAAAGAAGGAATGTATGAAATACACATAGCAGTTTCGATTTTAACAGGAATCTCTTTACATCTATGCATCTTCACCCGGTAGTTTGACCTGCGGGTTGATATATCAGTCAGCCTACTCTTTTGTATATATAGATAATATATTATTATTCCATAATTCGGTGTCAGCCAAGGAAACACTACAATATATCTAGCACTAGACACCGACTCCAAAAAACCAAAAAGTGTGTCAGCTCCGACGCACGAATGGAGTTTACTGCTTTAAGATGATATCGTACATATAGATTAGTATAATGGTAAATGAAAGCATCTATTATATTATTCAAAGCATAATACAAAATTCATTTATTTATGTTAATAGTAAAACAATTAATTCGTCATTTAAGAAAATATTGAAAATAATTATGTTATACAATAAAATTTTTAGTAAGATTGATTTTCTCTATTCTTGACGTTATCTTGCGTAATGTCTATCACAGAAACAATAGCGGTATTATTAAACACTGAAACAATTGATTTATGGTAACTAGAATATGATACATGAATGTCGGAAGATACATGTGTGATAAATCGTGAAAACATCGCATCAATAGTTGTACCATATCTAGTTGTCAATAGTGTTCTGTCAGAAATTAAATCTAAGTTCAGTTCATCTTTCAGAAATTGTACTAAACGGAAACCATCTTCTTTATTAAAATCAATATTAAAATCTCCACCAAGTATAAATAGAAGTTCATGGTAACGTTTCTTCAATAGTTTTGAACCCCCTTCTGTATACACTAACAATGATTCGTGGAGAAAATCTATTATATTTGTCACATTCTGATTGATTGAAATGTAAACAGTAACCATGACGATTTATTTATTTCAGTAACCATGACGATAGCGTAACGTCATTTATCTAACACTTTATTTTACTCCCATAAAATTCCATACCCCGGGCCTAAATATGAAATCGATTCTTAAGGAGTAAACTCCAAAAATAACAATAATTGTAACTACATTATATTATCGTAATAATTTGATTTACTTTTAAGTATTCTAATATTTTTCTTTTCATTTTACTTAGGAAAACTCTAAAAGTATTTTGATCTTTGTTTATTATTCATAGGTATGTGTTGAGTTACATTTGAAGTAGGTATGTACCTACCTACCTTCTCGCGTGGTAAGCACATAGGTCGTACCTACAAATTGATGAGTAGAAAAAGTAAGTTGATTATTAAGTTGTAGAAGAATATGCAATTATTTTTTTACTTTTTAGTGCATATTAATTTGTTTCGCAATAGGTTTTGTTTTGAAGTCTGTTTTTTTTTGTTAATATTTTTACTTATTTGTTGATTTTTAGTGAATCTGAAGTACACTAACTAATCTGTCTGAATATGGGTAGACCTAACTATACGTTCTACTCCTAAATCGCACCCTTACTGTAAGCCGTTAAGGAGTTCCATTGATCATCATATTCGACTACGACAATTACTTGATCATAACGACCTTACGGTAGGGGACTCAAATAACCGGATAAAAGATTCGGCCGAGTATTGTCAATTTGCTCCAAAGAATTAAAGAAATCCGTTACTTTGTAATGAATCCCATAATCACAACCTAACCAAATTCTCGTCAAAGTATCCGTGAAGTACATCCTTTTTAATAAAAAAAGAATCATTGAAATCGGTTAGCGTGATATTGAGTTATTCGTCCATTTGTCGCGCACATACTTGATGCAAATTTAAGATTTATACGATTTTCTCAAAGATTCCATCGCCAGAACTAAACCAAATTAAAATGAGACTATACTGGAAGCACCAGCTTTCAAATAAAAAAATAATTATTAAAATCGGTTCACCCAGTCGAAAGTTCTCAGGTAACAAACATAAAAAAAAATACAGTCGAATTGAGAACCTCCTCCTTCTTAAATTTTGCAGTCGGTTAAAAATCATATTTATCATCGTCGATAGCTCAACCAAACACTAACGGTGATGAAGATATTGAATGTTTTATTGGAGTAATGTAAACTTTACTGCTATCCTTTAACTTGTTTTTGATGTTATCTGCAAAAAGTAAACACTTTTAATAGTAGAACTTGTGTCTATTATTATTTTTTCACAATTTGCGGATTTTATTACAAGAGTTAGTTTCTTGGATATTTAAATCAAAGCTTTAAATCAGAACAACATCGTCATGTGACATGGTCTCGCTCACTTACCGGAGTACTCGATGATTTCAGAGTTGAACTAGATGTACTCGGTAGATCTGCTATTGACAGATAATTGTTGTTAAATGGATTACGAAATTCAGCCATTTTGGCCATAAGTGTACTGTAAGACGTTATATTCATTAGAGATACTGTTGTGCACATCGAATCGGTCTGGCTTTTGCTCCAACAATCGCATTAATACCTGGCAAAGTAATTGTATACTTCTTAATATTTAAAAAACAGTATTAAAATGCTAAACTACTTCTATAATTATTATTTTAAATGAAAAATTGCGCACTGGCATACTATTATCAACAACTAAAACGTTTGGCAATTTTAAAGTAAAACTTCTAAAAGTTTATGAAATGAAAAAAAGGAAAATCTTCTTAAATTGATTTGAAAAAAAAGTTTATCGGTAGCCAAACGCCGCGTGCGGACTTCGTGAGAGAGAAAAGGTATATCGAACAACCAGCGTTCTTAAAATACTCTGGAAAACGTCGCTAGCTTTTAGACGCGCGCACTAAAGACAGCGGCGCTCAGGACCCGCGCCGGCTCTCGGCGACGACTTCCGCAGCTTCCGGGCACACGACGTTCTCGTAGCGCCCGCTCGCTGCGCGTGCGGGCGACCTACGCGATATGGACGGGCGCACGCGCCAGCCAGTGCGCCGTGTTAGGTTTTTACGGATGCAGCGCCTGCGTGTGCTCGTCAAGAGATACGATAGAATCTAAAACCGCTTTCTTATCCTCTACATAAATGTAATATCCCTAAGGAAATATTTTGGATACGTCGCTTTAACCTTAGACACGACAACGCATTATTTAACATTCATCAAAGACCTCGTTATCTACTTAGTAATTATGTGAAGTAAATCATTTGACCTATTTACGTAAGAAATGTAGATATTCTTTATTCCTGTGGTAGTTATCGTTAGTCGTTAAAAATATATTCAATCTAATTAGCAAAAAACGGAAGTCGAAGCGTAATATTTCTAAGATTAAGATGAAACATGACAAACCATTAATACGATGCGACGTCGTGCCCCGTAACCGTGTACACTGCGGTACGTGTCACATTTTTAATGGCATATGCGACAAAACAATTTTTTTCGTTTATAATTAAATCTAGGATTAATTTTAAAAAACCCAACTGACAAATTTTTATATAAGTTAATCTATGCAGAAAATTGGAAGGCATAAATCGATCCCAATTTATGGGACCGTTTATATATATACATATCGCATTCAGTAGTGCTTTCGTCTCTTTCAAATTAAAATATTTTTTCGTTTTATAACGGCAACTGAAAAATCAAAGTTGACATGCAGAATTTGGTCAAGAAAGATCACTCATATGTTTTGTATTTTATGAGAAAAACCGAGGTCCCTACCACCAAAATTTTCAATTCGCCATTTTAAGTACTTCACGACACTCTATTGCATACTCAGTACAAAAAGTTTATAAACAATTGTGGGTCGTGACGGATGGACGGGCGGGTACGTACAAAATTAAAAATTATAATAATTACCTAACAAATTAACTATAGTCATGAAATCACTACAATTACTATAAATTCATAATATTATAATTATGCGTAAAAAAATAACACTTTGCAAATATAAAGCTTTTAAATTGTGCAAAATTTGTTAAATACTTACAGAGTTTAAAAACATTGTATTTTTTTTCATGTATGAAGAATTAATTATAAATTTAAGCATTTTTTCTCATTTATCATTTAACAAAGTAAATAGTTTATTAACTGAATATTGAAATGAGTATTATTAACAAAATCATCCAATATTTATCTGACGCACAATCGTATCTCTGCTTTTAGAAAATTCATATACAGAAATGTCCTGAAAGAGATCATTACATACTGGAATTCTTAAAATGCGCCGTCACATTTTGAATCTACATCACATTCCGAAGATAATTTTCGACATTACTTTTTAAAATTTTTTTCATTAATAACAAAAATTTAATACAATCGCTGTAAGAACGTGACGAGCACGAACAAACCCGAATTTCCGCACTAGGATATTCTGTTTTGTGGGGGCTATTCTCTTTTACGCAGAAGATTATTATAATTTTAGTGTAGACGTGCATTTAGGTATGTAATTTATTTAATAAAACAAACATCTTCTATGTGTTTATGGACGTGTGTGCGGTGTGTCGTGTACATGTTAGCGCACGGGCAGACATATTTTACCGACGTCAAAAAAAGAAGCAGGTTTGTCTGTATGTTATTCTAGTTTTTGAGTCTTGCATTTATCATACCATGCTGCTGGACTGATGGTGGTAGCTACAGCCATCCTTAACAGTTAGAAGTTAGGGAATAATAATATGATTTGTCGCCACAAACTGGTCTTCCATGGCCATTAGTAAATTCAAGAACGCATTGAAATAAAATGAATTACGTATTAATTTCCCTACATATTTTCATTCATTTACATAATTTCAACTTTAAAATCATCGCAGAAACTCATCGCAACTCTTTAGCGATTTCAATAGAAATAGGGCTAATAAATTGAATGTGAAAGTGAATGAAAATGTGATCTGCATGAATTATAGACTTTTATATTACAAAGATTAAGAATAACTTGTATAATGAGTACAAAAATAATTTACTAACTGCACTCCAACTGCACGAAAAGAACGCGAAACGAAACATCTGCAGGTGCAGTTTCTCGACTATTCGATAAAATCTAGGTTCAGATCGTAAACCTGTAAGAGTCGAACTTTTGTTCCCATTTCAAAACCAGAATATCCTGCGCTGCATAATTTTACTAAGTTAATTGACTAGACGATCACGCGTGCTAAAGCACACACGTATAGTCAAACAGTAGATATACATGTAGGTCATATAGGATTCCGTTGCACCGTATCTGAATATGTTAATGACAAAAACCCATTGGATTGAACTGCTCAGCTATTAGGTTGCTTCATGTTATTACTAAGTGTTGCATTAAATTATTAATTATTCAATGTTTTGTATTGATAAGTAAAAAAGAGCAAACTTAAATTTCTTACCCATTCTTCTCATGGTGAATCAGCATTTGGAATGGGTGATAATTTTAACGTTGATAATTTTTAAGGTGATAATTTTAACAGTTGCTTATGACGCATTTCAAGTGTAATTTCTTTTATCTACGAAATAAAGATATTTTTGATTTGATTTGAATCCGTGATTTGAAGCAAAAGTTGAAAGCTGTACTCCAACAACTCGAGGCGTCAAAACAAATGTATGAGATTGCCTTCTAAGCGAGCACCATGAACACGACACTAAAATTAGATCAATCATATTCATAAATTAGCCAAAATTGATATAAACTGAACTTTTACTATTGATATAATTGATCAGCACGATCGGTTGTAGTAACGTTTTGAACTTTTGTTTACTACTTTTGGAGAGTCTGTTTGTTCTGTAGTCTGAATAGTTCTTAATCGGTTTACTAAGAACGGGGAAGCTTTCGAGATGAAGCGAGAACAGGTCAGCCGCAAACCTCAGCCACGCAAGGACACGGCCGAGCGGCTGGAAATAGATCCGAGGAAAGCGAAGGACTACATAGATAGAACTTCGACGTGAATTAGGTATCGGATGAGTAGTGATGCAAACCATTTTATTTACGATCACCTTTTTCTCCATAAACGTTAAATCATAAGGGTGCCGCACAAACTAGCCGATGAGCACGAAGACCGTCAGATAGATTGTAGAGAAAATCGACTGATGCGAGAAAAGAAAGTAAACGATATATTATACTTATTGATGACCGAAACATGACTGTACAACTACAGCCCGATACAAAATGGCAATCGATCATATGATACTTTAAAAATGAACCGACATTGATAGAATGTCGCCGTGCGCAAAGCACACAAACAAATGGTCGCCACGTTTTTTATAAGACCGATCACTTTGCTACTCTGATGCTGGGGGATGGAGAACAGGTATTTTTGAACGGTATGTGACAGTTTGTGCCCCAGTGATATTATGAGCTTTGTGTGATGAGCGATCAAAATATTGACTCCGGCGCCTTCCTTCACACCACAACACTGCGTTACACTCGTCCAACAAAACTCTTGAGTTTTTTAATTCAAAAATATATCTACCCTTCCTCGTGAACCCACCATATTCTCTTGATATGTCACCATGCACTTTTTGTTTCCAAAAATCAAAAAAAATGACAGGCGAAAGATTCGAGAGCAAGATACATTCGCTGTTTGCGTATAATTCTGGAAAAATCTGAAAAAAAAATAGTCAGATATATTTTTCAAGTGGTTTTAAAGTGTATATATGCTCAAAGTGGGTATTTTAAAAATATGGATATTAATAATACATAATAATTGTTATAATTTTTGAGTATCTAGTTTTTTTTTGGCACACCTCTCGTACATGAAAAAAAAATCCCTACAAATGGTAATTTTTAATTAGTCCATAATACTTTTGTTTTTTTTTTTAATACACAAAAATTTTAATTTAAAGTTCTTTTCTTTTTTATTCTTTTCAGATATAATATTCACTTCTATGCATTTCAAAACTGAACTTTTCAGGAGTGTGCTTCGGATTTTGCAATTTTCATGGTACTAGTCATTGTCGCGGCTCAGTGTACTAAAAACGCAGATGAATAATCGAATTCGATTCCTCTCTCAATGCTTCCAAGGACTCTCCTTCGCAGGTGACACGTTGAAGATTAATTTAGACGACATTCAATAGGCGGCGCCTGCAGCGGCTCGAAGCTCTCTTTGTATAATTTTTCATCGAAAAACCGAGAAACACTCATTAACATCGTTTGTTCAGGAGCTCAGTTCGAAAAATTCCATTTCACAATTTTTCGTCAGAGCGGCCGCGGCCGCGCTCGGGGCGGTCCCTTTTTCGTGAAAATTTGATCGCTCATCCAAACGGAAAAACCGTTATCTGGTCGCCCTACGCCGTGGCCCGCTAGCGCTAGTTCAGTGACGGGCGGGCGCTCTGGGCGGGCGCCCGCGCGCGTTAGTGTTGTCGTGACTACACCATTATGAGGATCTCGTGTCCGCATTTGCCTTCAGGAGTTTTCTTCGCTACAAAATACTTTATAAAATGTCATTTATTTGCTATAATTATGTTATGGAATATACAAAAGTGTTACTTAACCATTTTTCGCATTGTTTTGCATTTAATCATAGTTTTCCAATCGAATACTAATGGGAAATTAAAATTAAAATTTGCTTTGACATTAACAAAAAATGACAATATTAAATAAATTTTACTTTACGAATTTGTTTCTCATACTTCATTTGTAACACAGGTCACAATAGCTAAAAAATATGTAACTTAAAATTCTTAAACAAGTATACAGAGCCCAATAAATACATCTGATAAACGGATGGTTTGAAATAGATATATTTTTGTTGTGTTTTGCTGTACACCAAATACCTACCTTTCATTATAAAAACATAAGACATAGTTCGGATTTTATGTTTGTGTACCAGTTTTCTAATTTAACCTTTTTTGACGTAACAATCAATATTTGAATAAATTAAAGCAGTCATATATAAATAAAATTGTAAGAACGAGGTTCGAATTAAAAATCAATGTATACATTATATCGCTTTTGGTACAGGATACATGATTTTCATGGGTTTGACGTCAAAGAGTACCCTCTTGTCGAACGCCCGCATGTCCTCGAGGGGTTTGCCGGGCTCCTGTACCTCGTACGCGTCTGCGCGCGCGCAGCAGGTGCATGTACAAAATGCGCAACGGGCGTGAACCATCTTCAGCGCACCTACAGTAAAGATGTGTGATTTAAATGATGTTATTGTTAGTTTATGAGATGTAGGCTTTAACATTATTAAATTGCTATATGATTGTAAAAAACATTTTTTTTTATCACTGTACCCGATCTGATAGCTAAGAAGCTATCGAGGCCATCTGAAAAACAGAGGGAGCTAGTTTTAATCCATACGCTTTACACTTTTGAAAATTTTTCTGAATCAGGGACAAATTAAAATAACGGTGATGCCGATTCAAAGAAAAAGGTTTGTTTTAACTGAAAAGAAGAATTTCATAATGAAACCTGCAAATCATAGAAGATCTACCACGATCTTCTTAGAAATGAGAGGGTCCCGAAACGCGTTGCACCGGCGTAGGCGCTGTGCTCCAACGCCCTCACAGGGAAGCGTCGTGCTGTGGCATGAAGTTAGCCTCTACGTGGATTATGCAAGTACACGCTCTGAAGGTAGACGACCTACGGTACTCCACCCGTTTTAAGCTCCAGCTACCGTGCATGACGCAGTGTCCTTTACTCCACGATAATACTAAAAGCTAATAAACAGCGTGTGAGCGTGCTCATCGCCCGAGGCGCCGGCCACAGCGCGCCTGAGCGCTCGTTGTATCGGCCGTGTTTGGGATGTTAGTTTCTATTACCGTGCGACAGAAATATAGGATCTTTAACATTAAATGTGAAACATATATTACAGATACATAAGACCTTTAAAAATTAAAATATTAAAGAATGAGATGATGAGATGAGAATTATTAGATTTAACCGAGAAACTCCTGAGATGTAATTACCAACCGTATATTAAATACGTAGAATCCCGCTAAGACGTTTTAGCGTGCGGCCTTAATCCTATAATCTGTACCTGCGCACGGCCAGATACGACGTAGTCTCAAAGACGCACCGGCAAGTTTTAAACGACTCGTAATAAAACAATTATTTCCTTCCATAGTGGTTTATCGAAGACTTCTCATAATTATAAAAATTTTCGTGCAAACGGCCAAATGTTTTGCAGCAGTCGTCATTTCAGAGTATTAATTTTAAACGCGAATATATTACGGGAAACTTCAAATTGATTCTGGTATAGATTAATGAATATTGTTATTTTATTATGGTTTTCAAGTACCCTGAATATTTAGGGTTGAATTTAAATATTTCTATAATTTTCGTTATAAGTGCTGATGGTTAAATCGACAATTTGTACTATATCGGGTATATTAAATACGAATGCATTGTAACATTATTTATAAATTAATACCAGTCAGGTAACGTTGTAGGAAATTAGTCCGTCATACGAATTATAATTTTAAAAATATTTAAATAGCCAATAAAATATTTTTTTGCGCTATCAATAATGTATATGATAGGCTTATATAAATCAAGTTCTTTGGTTTAGTAGTACCATTGTTAACTACTGTATTAACAATAATTGCTAGATTGGCGATATGATTGATATTAATTCTAAATTGACGTTTGACACCAAGAGAGAAAATGATGGTGTAATACGCTTTATTTTAAAAATCGTCGTTAATATACATTTAACATATTAAGTAGACCGAGATTTAAAAAAAACGATATAAAGTATACAATTTTGCTGTAGAATGAATTCGACTAAAATGAAAGAATTTTATTGTATGTCTAAAGGTAAAACGTAGAAGGTGGTTTGTATCCAATTATTTGAGATTATGAAACCTCGATTTCAATTTTTTTTTTCATTTATTTATTTTTTAATTTATAAGTGAGTATAAGAAAATAACTACCTTAGTAATTATAAACAAGGCTATATTTTATTTATAAGGACTTATGAAATGATTCAACATCTGATATTGCGACCACCTTTCTTCTGGTTTCATCATCTGGTTTCTAGACAATATTTAGGACCACAAATTGGTGAAGACCAATCAAACGAGCCCAAACATAATAGGGTTGTGTCATTTCGTTACAAAATTCCTGTGGTCGCCTTCCAGTTATCATCAGAACCCTTGACCAGCTCTTTTAATGACTGATTTATGAAAACATTATATTGTATTGCCACCAAATTTAAATGTGTTTGCAAAATTTCATTTTATTACAACATCATAAAGTGATCAAGATCTGATTACGCCCGGGCCGGCACTGGGACTGGTGAAACTGAATAAAAGTCCAGAAAACGGACCTGATTTCTAATTAAAAAAAAAATCTGCGTGGTTATTCTTTTTTTTTCAATTCCGCCATTTTTTTTTTTGAGATAAGCTTTCCTCGGGCTCGGAAATGTTTTGCATTTCCAAAGGTCAGTTTATGTCGGTTTTCCATAAGAATATATAACAAATTACATTAAATTAAAATTGCAATTTGTTTTTCATTTTGTACTCTCGGCATAATGTGTCGAAATATACAGCTATAAATGTTAAATCGTGTAATGAATCAAGATAAACTATTTAAGAAATGTAATAGTATTAAATTTAGGAATATTGTATTTGTGACAGACAGTCACGTAGATAACATAATATGTAACATGCTTCGTACTAAAATGTCGCTCGTACCTAGTGTCTTGGCTAAGCCCACGTAGTCCCGGTAAGGCGTCCGAATGCGCTGTCGTACGGGCAGCTCACAGGCGGGCGCGCCGAGGGCCGCCGACTCCTTCGAGATTCGGTTATATTAGTTTGCTGATAATACGCACCCATTTGTATACTATCGGGATATAAAATACCAAAAATTTGTTACATGCACGTACAAAGCAGGGCGTAGGCAAAAGAATTACAAGAGTAAAAAACATACGATAAGATTAAGTGAGAAAATTTATCGAATAGACACACCTTTAACATTTAAAATTTTAACTCAACCCAAACTCATACATTCCTCATACTCTTCATTCACTGGAGGAAATGCAACAATGAAAGCTGATACTTCACGTCTGTATTCTATGAGAGTGTAGTATTTCATCGTCAGAGTCGGCCCATTTTAGCGCTGCAACCGCGTTGGCTGTAGTAAGGCACTGCCATAATGCAGCCTTACTGTGCATTGAGAAATATTTCAAAATAGACATTCACACACATACACACACACAACATTCGATTTTGGTTAGTGGCTTAAAATGTAAGACATCTGAGGTTATCATATTGAACAACACACCCTTTCTGTTTATCAACGTTGGCCCCCTATTTCCAACTATTGCTTAATATCATCGATAGCTGGAAATAGAAATCAAAATCGAAGGCTCTCTTTGAAGATAATAATTTACATTAGGCAATATTTTTTTAATCCCACCGTATACATAATGTAACTTTATTTTGTTGTTAATTCATTATTTTAAGAATTGGTGATTAATTCAAATGTATAGGTGTTGGAAAATAAAATTAAATATATTAATTTACACTGCCTTTAACGATCGGTCATATTAAGAAAACACAGACTAGATAAAAGAAGTACATGAATGTAATACCGACTTACAGAAACATAAGTACAACTAACAGGCAATGATAACTACACTCGGAACACACTATGGACAGTGATTGAATTTATAACGTTAATTTAATTTCACTTATTTTGCGTTAACCCGAGATTTCCTACTGCTTGAGGAGTTTTTCTGTGCTTTGACCATGATCTTTTCCGTTGATAATTCTTTGGGTTTAAAAATATTTGAATTCGTTTTATTTTGAGACAGAATGGCAAATACAAACACGGTTCTGTATCGTACTTGAACTTTTGTTCAATGACATAAGAATGGAATTAAAAAATCCATTTCTTCAGCAATATCGTACCTATTCATATGTTGATCTTGCTACACATTTTCTTAGTTGGTACTAACTTCATCAGTAACATGTAAGCAGAGCGAACTTCTGTTTTTATATAAAATATTTCCACTCAACACATTTAAACCATATAGTTTAAATGTGTTGAATGGACTAAACTGCCACTTTTCTAATACTGATTTAGATCCACAAATCCAACGAATTTTGATTGTGGCTCGTATAGTATTTTTAGCTTTTTTATGATAAAAATTTGATATCTTCAATGATTTTGAAAATGTCAAAGTTCTTACCATCGAAATAGAAAAGCATAGAATTACACGTCGAACAAATTTACTTTCGATCGTGGCACACGACCCACGCAAACGTAAACGAGGATAAACGACATATTTTTAAACCAAATGAATCTCTTATAAAGGAGCTTATTATTATCTTTTTTAGATGTAATTTGTATAACACTGTTATTTATTAACCGAAGGGAAAGGACACATGCTGAACGTCTGGACGGCGGTGAAGCCAATTTCGTATGTCGCGCCTACTACGAAGCCAATTTCGTATGCCGCGCCTACTACGAAGCCAATTTCGTATGCCGCGCCTACTACGAAGCCAATTTCGTATGCCGCGCCTACTACGAAGCCAATTTCGTATGCCGCGCCTACTACGAAGCCAATTTCGTATGCCGCGCCTACTACGAAGCCAATTTCGTATGCCGCGCCTACTACGAAGTCTATTTCGTATGCCGCGCCTACTACGAAGCCAATTTCGTATGCCGCACCTACTACGAAGCCAATTTCGTCTGGTCATTTTGTTATGTAGGCATACTTCTATGCTTTTCTATTTCGATATTTTTTACACTTAAATTGATTTTGGAGACTGAAAGCAATTCAAAAGCGGCATTTTTTATATATTTTAACCATAAATCAAATACACCCAAAATATGTTATTTTTAACCGACATATATACTACGTAACCGTTTTATTATTTTTAAATCATAAGAAATTAATTAAAAAAGAACAAGGCACCCCATATTCGGATTTTCCTTTCATTCTTTCTTTTGTTTCTTGTGCGTTCAAAGTGCATTGAACTAAAAGGGAAAGATCGTTGAATGCTTATCTTCCAGGTAAAGTAAAAAATTATGCTTTCAAATGTTACGACGTAAGTGTCGGCACACGGTAACTCGTTACTTACACCTCCTAGGGCACACGGGTGGAGCGAGCCGGCCGTCATCGGCAGCGGCGGGCGCGTCTTTACTGATTTTAAACGGCCGGCGGCTGGAGTCACAAGAACTACAGGAGCGCCTAAAACTACAGGAATACGGCTTCATCGTTTTGAAAAATATTTACAAATCGATCATAAAATGGGGTTCGCTTTTCAAAATCTATTCCGTATTGTTTTTAGATATATTTAATTCTTATTGCTAAGAATATTGTGTAGGGGTTTATACCTCTGTTCGAGTCGCGTGGCGGTCCACCGGAGTTGTTCTTTCCAAAAACAGCTCGTGCGACGTCTTCAAAGTCACACCCTTCCACTCGCGTCTTCTATTTTCACAGATGGGTCGGCATCTACCTCAAGACATTGTATTTAAAATAATTATACTTGTATTAGTAATGTTGTTCACGATTTCAACAACCGCTTAGGGCTTCTTTTGTCGACACGTACTCGTGTAGACAAAATTCCTTCTTCTGGACTCGATCGCGATTCGATACTTAGCCATATGTACGGCCGGCTTTGATCGACTATCGTTTTGGAATGTCATCAATTTTACTTATTTTTATTTGATAATTATAATGTCCTTATCAATAAAATTTATAAATATTTTTTGTATTTTCTGGTAAACGCTAGCTCACATGGAAATAAGGTTAAGGTTTATATGTATTCCTAATAACTGTAAGAGTGAGGTCAATTCCTGTGTATTGTAAAGCTTATGTATTTTATTGTACTCAATTTCACATTAATTAAGAAACATGCTCTTAATGTTTCGAAACCATCCAAATTCTTTGTTAGTTTAATTCTAATTATGTTAAAGTTTTTAACTTCACATATTTCACGATACTTTTATGAGATTTCACACCCTTACTGTATCCTTCGTAAAGTTGTTTTTCAAGAATATAGCAGCGACATCTCTTTCAATTTTAGCCAGTAACTTCGGAATAAGGACCTTTTCACCACCTCCTCTCAAACTGACATTTAACTAAAAGTCACCCTTAAAATAAAATTTACGTTCCACATCCTCCTTTTTTTTGGTTGTTTGGAGTTTAAAAGGAAGACGTGGAAAGCAAATTTTATTTTAAAAGTGATCATTTTTTAAATGTCAGTTTAAACAGAGATGATGGACAGATTGTGAATTTAATGGCTCCTCAAAAGCCTTCGATAACGGTAGATGAGATACACAATTTTAATGGTTAAAAACGTATGTCGAATGTCACAAAGCAGATCAAAATCGGTTGATTCATTCAATAGTTCCCGCTTTCCAAAAAAGTGCTTTTTCAAACTAACTTTCCAATTTTTCAATATTTCAATTTTAATACTTCCATTATTTCATACAACAAAAAATCACCTCAAAAGCCGTAAAACAGATCAAAAACGGCTATTTCGTTCAAAAGATATGGCCTTCAAAAATGTTCAAAAAATATCTTTTAAAATAAGTTTAAAACTTTTTGACGGAGCAACACTCTTGAAAGGATATATTTTTGCGAGCTGCGAACTGCGAACAAAGATTCAAAAAAATAAGAATTATATCTGATGTCTGTATATTTGTTTTAATTCCACTAGTTTCAGCCCGCAACTTCGCCCGCGTATATAAAATGAAATCCTTTATCTTATATATCAACTGATTACGATGATTAATCGTAATCCTGATCACTATTCCTTTTTCGATTCCGAACCCGGTCCTGTTCGTAACGGCACTTTATATCACCCTCGATTTTGAACTCGGTCTCGATATAAGTGGGTTTCAATTCTGATCCTGCTTTCAATCCCGGTCTCATTACTGTTTTTTCGTTTTAATTTCGGTCACGGTCTGGATGCTAATTTTGGTCCCATAGTCCATTACATCCTTGGCAGGACCAAGAACAACATTATAAGCGTTCTTTACTTTGAACTCTCCCCAGTGTTGCTCTTGATTTTGTGAGCTTCATCCCGTTTGCAATTTTGATTCCGATACCTGTCGATTCCATTTTTTACGAAACCGAAGCAAATTCTAGTATCAAAATATTTTTTTTACTGTATTACTTTGAGATAGTGTTGCTTTCTGTGAATGAAAAAATGTTTATAATTTATAAAACTCAAATGTGCAGATGAAGTAAACCCGAAATGTTTATAATCTATTTTAATCAAGAACTTTCGTATTAATGATTACTTCATTAATGAATTATTAATGAAGTAATTTTTAGCATCGACTTATTAGTTAGGTTCAATAGCAAAGATACGCACACAACGCCATATATAAATGCCAGTTTCCTGTTTCAGAAATATTCCCATTCGCGAGTACAACATATCGCCAGTTTCATATCCATTGTTTGAATGGTTTATGCTCGCAAAAAAATCAACAAAACACACTCATTTTTATCCATTACACAACTCTGTTCCCCGACATAATTGTGAATGACGCATCTGATCCCTTTTCAATTCTCACGTCCCTCCATAAAAAGTTTCATACAAAACTTAACCACCATTAACTCCGACAAAAGGATAGCCGTCACGGGACGCCCGGCAGATGTGAAACATCTATATTAATATTAAGTCTTCATAATGAATAAAAATCTATAACTAAAGATGAAATAAAATAAAGAAAATTTTCGTATAACTAATAAAATCGATTTATTTTCTTATCATTCTATTGATCATAATTACAATGTATATAGCTCAGCAGCCGTATTGCCCACTCTAAATTACAAGAATAATGTCTTAAAAATAATGTAAGCATTAGTGAACTACGAGTAACAATATCAATAACTCACTCGTACAATTGGCCTCGAATAAAATGTTTCTTGACCATTATTCGTTTCAATAATAATATCGCCTATCTCTTACATTGTTTTATTAAGTAATTATTGCGTTGTTTTATTTAATAAGTTAAATTTTATTAATTAAATTTTTTTACAAAAGTAAAAGCCATGCACGCAGATACCTTTATCTGCGTAAATTAAAACACGTGGATAGCTCGTGTATTTGCACGCATGCGTATTAAATAAACCCCTTGACATATGTATCGAAATATCCATGTGTTTTATATTGTATTTTATTAATTATACAGATATAATTGATAAAATACAAATACAATAAAAATTGTTGCCTGTAAAGTCGGTATATTTTACGTGACAACGACTTTGAATGGTAAAATCATTTTAATGTGAATATTCATTCGTATAGTAGGAAGAAGGATGAAATAATAGTAACAATTTAAAACATTTATTTATACAAAGAATTATATTTAAAACATTAATTTATACAAAGAATCTCGCACTGAATTTCATATTATTTTATTTTTACCTTTACACATACATACGTATTTATATACAAATATACATACAATAACTTGCAATACATTTGCAAGCTATGCACTAATTCTCTAGTGCTGCGCGCGCGGCAGACCGATCATAGTTGAGTGGGAGAGACGCGCATTCGGCGGGCCTCTCGTTCGGTGACTCATCGTTACGTTACCGAGCGTTACACTTTTCATAAGTGACTCCCAGCCGCAACCTAATTTAAGACGTTGTCACGTCAAAATAATATATTAATGGTAATTTACTTACCTTGAATCGGTAGGTTGTGTTCCGTGAGGTAAAGGTGGTTGGACTCGTATTCACTGCAATCTGCACTTCGATCATCATTGACTTTTTGTTTGTTTTTGGTCACTTGATATTCACTGTTACTCGTATTTCGATTTAATGCTATCATAACAATTATATTACAAACAACAATACGACGCGTACCGTTTGCATACAGCAAACGGTATACGTGTCAAGTATACTGTAGTCGAATAGAAACATAGGAACGCAGCTCACACAGAGAAGTATCAAAGTGTGTAGTACGCGCGCGCGGGAGGGCCGGCGGAGCGAAAGGGGCGGAGAGCGGCGCGTGGCGGGCGCGTGACGGCGTGAGCCATCTGTCACGGCATTCAAGTTGATGTTACTGCCATGGTGCGCCAATAGATGTTTCACATCAAAAAGCAAATTACGCACACATTAAACCTTTTAGACAATTTTTTTCGTCACTATGTAAATTGGTCAAGCCTTCTTGAGGATAATACGCTAAAAGTTTATTTAACGAATTTTACGTAACACCTTTTAAACACACAGTTTCTGTAGAATACAAGTGTTACGCTATCCCATAGGAACCGTGCATTTTACTGTGATAAAAAGTAGCTTACAACACTATCTAACTCCTAAAATAACACAAATAGAAAAAAATCTTATCGATCCCTTACTATGTGAAAAACAAATCTAGACCAGGGGAATTATATTTTTTTTTCAGGATAAAATTAGCCTATGCACTGTTCCAGAAAATAATTTCTTCTCTTTGCCAAATGTCATCCAGATGCGTTCAGCGTTCAGGCGTAATTGAGCAACAAACATCCATCCAAATTTTCGCATTTGTAATATTAGTGTAGATATTATATCTTGATCCTTAATATTTAATACTTTGATACTAAATCACTGACCAATTTGATAAAATTTTCCAGAGAGATGGCTAGCATCCTGAATAAGGGCATTTATTACATTTTATTGCAGAATATGACATCAAATGAATTAGATAAAAACAAAAACCGACTTCAAAACTTAAACTGAAAATGTGAAAAGTAATATTTTAAATACTATAAAGCCTTAAAAGACGATCAACGAAATTTTGATACTTATATATCAATTTAATATTGATAAACAGTTATTATATTTATTTAATCAAACATATTTTCTAAACACAATAATAATGTAGCTAGCTTAAATTGAGCAAAGCGTCAACTTGTATTTATTAGGAGTTCGAGAGGATACTACGACCTTTCTATTCTAAAAAAGGAGGCAACAAGAAACGAGTCACGTGGGAGTCGACCAGACGTGATACTTAAAAAAGTTTCAAGACTAATATCTGAGCCTTCAGCTGGGTCTCAGAATTATGGAGTATTAAAAGTTAGAAACGAAAAATGGCGAATCCATGTCTAAACAAAGAAAGCACATTCGAAAATTCTTACATAATATTAAACTTCGAAAGGTCAACTCACCAAGAGCTTTGTTTATTTAGTTTTCGTGTAGACAATATTTAATTAAGATTTTTGTAAGCCTTGTAACTTATTTATAAATATTTCAAGTATGACGTCTATCAGAAAGTATCTGCGACAGAAATTACGGTATTGAATAAAAAAAATAATGTCACGGAAATACACCGGCTCGCCAGTGTAATCCCACATTCCCACAGATACGGACCTGAAGTAGGGGCTTCCGTTGTTGCATTTCTTCCAGTGAGTGAGACTTCCGTCGGCCTACTCCCCCTTCCATCACTCTGCCCCCTCTCCTTGCATCCTCCACCATCGGATATCTTATTTCTTTCTGAGAAGCGGTAACGCACTGGTGACTACTACGGCATTGCGAGTGGATAAAAATATATTAATAAAGAAAACAAATTATTAGAGAAATGTATCAAAACTACAACAAAATACTACTTCGACGAATCAAAATTAGAATGGATTTGTATGTTTGGATTTATGTAGTGTAATTTATAAATATAGACTTGTACAACTGAAAAATAACTTTAAAACGTAAACATATTCGGAAATACTAAGTTGAATAAAACACTTTTGAATGTAGCTGTGATTGAAGTCTGTCGATCCGTTCAAAAGTTGTAGAGACTTTGGAGTAAAAACACGTCTTTCTGAATTTTTCTAATACAAATATAAATATACTTATTAAATTGGTACCAATACTTCTAAGGCACATTTGTGCCGATAGTAATAACACTATCGGACTTATAAATTTATAAGTCATTTCTTATAAAATTGTAAAATGGGATTCATAGTACTGTGATGTGATGCCCGTATGAGTTAAACTCAATACTGTTGTAAAATTCGCTTTGTTTTCTTTATTGATATGGAACCCTGAATGAGGATATCCGACTCCAATATTGGCCTACAACTTTTACGTATAATTTAAGAATTGCAAACTTGACTTATGCATTATAATTAATGCAATAATATGCTACTGGATTCCAATAAAAAAAATCCTTCAATTTCTGTAAATTCGATAAGAACGCCAAAGAGTTTTTTTTGTATATTATTATGTATACGATTCACATGATGTCATAGATCTTAATTCTTTATATAATCGTAGTAAGTACTCGTCGGCACATCCTAGAGACGACAGCGAACGACAAAAATAGATCCGGCTCGGTACCATTTCTTGCAACAGCACTCGACGACCAACAAGTTATACGTCGAAGATACGTGAAGCCATTTCGTTTATTGAGACTTTTACCCGAGTATACCAACAAATTAAATATAAACATCTAAGGTAAAAATTATTTTCTGAATTAAGCGCGTAATCAAATAAAAGTTTTCGAAGCTAATAAGCGACGCTCACAAAATAATGTCTTTGATCGGGTCTTCCTACTTGTGTATTCCAATGTATTTTTGGTTAAAAAAAGCCAAATTTGAGTGAAGTATGAGAATTACCATTTAAGATTTTATTTGTCACGCACCAATATAGTTATTCTTTTTTGCAATAAATTAACAAATTAAGTAACATTACTTTTTATTTACATTTAATTCTAGTCGCGTCTCCTAACGTTGTCATTGTTTAATTCGGCCCTACCTCGCATCTAATTTGCTATCTCGGTACTGCGACATTCAAATCCATTGCTCAAGGAGGTAAATCTTCTAGTATAACAGGTCATTGATTTTACAACACTCAATCTCTATTAGAAATATAAAATAACCGAATTTAAATTTCGAAAACTATCGACGCTGATTAGAACAATAATGTGAGCTAAAGTACCACTTACATAACTGTTTCATCGGCGCTCATCGCCCGCGCGAGCGGACCGGCCGAGTACTGCTCGGAGGGAAGCTCTGGAACCTTCATCGATGTGCCGTTTAAAAGGACAAAAAGGTCGGTGCGACGAAGCACCGAGGTCAAATCCCTGCAGACCAGTCGAAGATACCGGTCGACGACGAGCAGAACTGGCTTATGGCTCTGCTTTACGGTTGTCCGGGGACATTCATGTCCCTTTTCTATCTAGGTCGATTTGGACCGACTTATATCGCAGAAATAAAATAAAACCAAGGTATTTAAATCTATACATTAACTTCCCTCTCGACGCAAAATGCAACTGCGATGAAACTACCGCGCTTTACTTATTTGCCGGAGCGCCGCATCGTGGCGCGATAACGCTCTGTTAAAGAGCCTTTAGTTAGAGTCTGTCATTAATTATGTCAACGCGCAGATCTGGGCGATCACAATTACTATACCTAATAGGTTTGTAATCATTTAAATAGAATTTTAATTTTTTGTGTCATCATTCTTAGAAATGAAGAGGAATAAAGCAGTACTTTATACGTTGGACTCAATAAAAAATTTTCTTCTCCCAGGTGGTTACGAATATTTTAATGTCTAATGTCAGATTTTTTAAAGCGCTAAAATAAGTCTTCTCGGTTTTACTCCTTCGATCGAAGACTGCGGCGACAAAAAGTGTTGATTTCATTTATAGTCTCTGTATTGAATCAATTTACAAAATTTATCAACAATTATTCTAAATACATATCAGTAAATTACCTAATTAAACAGTAGTAAAATGTAAAAATCTTCACGGTACTTATATCATTTTGTTCTTAAAGGCAATATAATATCCGATCGTGTTCAAAATATTTTTTGTTGGAAGTATTGTTTATGTGTTAACTTATTATTTTTGTCACATTTTTTTTGGAAATACGGTTTAAAAAATTAAAAGGAGAGGGGAAACAATTTTTACTACTTTCGGAACGATTATTTCCGAAAATATTCACTTAATAAAAAAAAATGGTTGGAAACCTTAGTGTTTTTAAAAGAACTGTTGAAATATGTACCGCACATCAATGTTTGCTGAATAAAATATTTTTAATTTTTTTTACATATATGAATTGCCTCCTTCTTCCCCTTTAAAAATATTTATTTTTGTACTGTAACTACCAAAATAAGTAGCGGCTTATACAAAACATACTCCAAACATCAATACACATCTTGTAGTTTTTGAGTAAAATGCCTGTGACACACAGACGGATGGACGAACCAAACGAAAATATGAAGGTTCTGTTTTTGCCATTTCAGCTACGAAACCCTAAAACCCAAGTGAAGCGGGTTCATACATTATGGATCGAATAGAAATTAATATGTAGTATGTAACCTGTACGTTAATCATCTTGTCGAAGAACTGATCTACATACTTGTCGGTTGTCACAGAAAGGAGATATGGATTAATAATATTGGTTACGTAAATTATGTGGTACTATTCAGTTCATCAATAGGTGGCATGAACTAGTGGTCAATCGCACTTACTGGCACGTTACGACGTTGTCTGCGGTTTGACCTTTCTCTATGGACATCGCTCATATGAAATTATTATGAATCACAATTTTTTTTACGAACTACGAAATAAATCATATAAAGATGACATACCTAGTCACTGTAAAAATATCAAATTTGACAAATGAAGCACTGACAGAAAAGCCTTAACGTCAACGGCCGACTTCTGGATAGACGACCTAGATCGCGGCCGATCTAGAAGTGCCGCCTAAGGATCTATTTATCCTCAAACGACATAAAAGTTGCGCGGATAACGGACCCTTGGCCCACTGAAGTCAAATCGAGGCCTATTTTACGAATATCCAGATAATTACTTAAAAGCACTTTTCCCATTATGTTCAAAAGGTAAACAACTATATTTATCAAAATTGATTTTCAATTAAAACTTTAATAAAATTTAACAATCTGCATTGTATCGAGTAAATATTCAAACACGACTACTCCTGTTTTGGAGAAATTTTTAATCTGATACTGAAAAGCAATAGCTATAAGTAACATTATTTATCTTAATAAAAGTATTTACATAATTATTTTTTAATTTAATAACTTTAAGCACATCAAAAGGTAATTTTAATAAATTTTATTTTTTTTACTTTATTCGAAAGCCTGAACAAATGTAAAATTGTGGAAGATAGACACGACATGATCTTGGAAGATATTAACACGATTAGGTTAAATTTCTCAAGAGCCGACCTAAAAATTTAAACTAATAGTTCTTTAACTAGACCCTAAAACTAATGAAACAAAGACGAGATATGAGGTTGCAGTATTCGCTTGACGTATGATTGCAAATGCAACAAAAGACAGATTCTTAAAACCGTTCTACTTGCTTTATTACAAATTGTTGAAGAAGCGATCTAGAAAATAAACTCTACAAAATGTTAGGTATTGGAAGAAACCAAATCCGAAATGTAATGGGAAAAAATAGGTAACAAAACTAAAAGTCGGTGAGAAAAAATCTTAACATCAAAACCAAAAATTTTAAAGGAATAGAGAACTTCCATCGGCGGTTGTACCTTTCATAAAAAAAACCTGATACCACTTATATTTAAAAGTCTCCTAGCAAAACGATAATATAATTTAAATGAATATTAAAAAAAACACCTAGTGGCACATAACCGAGATCGGATTGACGGACGCCCGAGGGGTGCTCGGGCCCATGAGCGGCGGAGCGCTCACCCAGCTACCGCTCCATTATATAATTTATTTCTTATTAATTTTCGCTTCAATGAACACAAAAAATACCGTGAAACAATTGAAGTTATCTCTTTTTAAACGAATTTTATTATCAACAGACCAAAAGAACATCTGATGCCGGATTGCGTAAAAGAAACGCAAATGAATGATTAAAAGGACAGTGATTTTTAATTTAATCAATGTGATAGACGTAATCCGTGCGGGGTGCGGCGTGCGGGCGACGGGGCACCTTTTAAATAAAAACAAAAAAGGGACGCCTCCAAACAAAATTACTTTTCAGTGGCCCTTCGTTTGGAAAGCGAGTGGAAAATTCACCCGAACAAATGAAACGGCTCGCCGAGACGTTTTTTCCGCGAAGGGGAGGCACCCTCGACTCGGCGCGACCTCCGCGACGTGATCTGAGTGCGTCGTGGGGATTCGTGATGATTACATTTTTTATTCCCCGAAATGAGAAAATAAAATACATCGAACGCCATCGAACTACCCACAAACGAAGACCCTCGTTGAAACCTGACGCCGACGGCGCCGCGACGGCCGCCAGAGGCCCGGGTGTGGGCGGCGACTCTTTTTAAGTCACATTTGACACCATTCACAGCTCTCATCGGGCGGGTCAACAGTGAAGTACGCGTGTATCTGTGTCTGTCGTTCGAAAACAGAACGGCGTTATTTCGAAGGAACGCCCGTAAACGCTCAAAGTTCTTATCAGTCTCGCGTAAAGACTATTACACTAATGTATAAAATAAGACGATAAAGTGTCACTTAATTTAGTATTTAATAAATTTTCGTTACAGCGCATGATCAAAGGTTTTTTCAACGTTTAAATTAAATTTGCTACTTCAGGCGAACGTCGAAAAATATTTAAGCAATCCAAAATATCGCCTGCCATAATTCCGCCCAAAAAAATTGTACTTAATTGTTTCGACACGTGATGCGCGGCCGGAAGTTGCGCCGCCCCATCGGTGTCTGTTCAATATTAAACAATAAGAACAATAATAAATAAGGAACAAAAATATATTTTCAAATTCAATAACTAAATATCTTCTTTGTCGAAAATGTTGATGTTTTTCTTTTTTTTTTAGTAAGAAAGATTCTTAGACATCAGAATTAATTAGTACAGTGGTTTATAAAACTATTCTAATATAACAATTTTCTGAATACATCTATTTTAAGATTACCCGAATTCTAATAGACCCTGTCTTAATTCACAAGAAATCTAAGTTTATTCGTATGTTTAATTTCCTCTCGGTCTTTTTTTCCATTTGAATTCGGCGAGCCGCATTTTTATCGATCAAGCTGTTCAAAAGTTAAGAAATGTATACATATATCCACACACACGCACACGCACAAGCACACACACACACGCACGCACACTTGAACACACAAGCACACTCCCACTCGCAGAGGCAGTTATTACTGTAATTATACTCGATCGATCTATCGATCAATTTGCAGTTTTTAATATCTGTTACATAATAAATAACTTCATCTGCGTGTACTACAGAAATAGTTGTAGCTTGATTTTTAATTTATACTTTAAACTACTAAACCGTGTAAATCCTATCAAAATTTGGCGCATGCGCAGCTAAACTAACACAACTGTAATAGAGTCAGACTACGACCGCCTCGCCACTGGATTACGACGCACGTGACCGACGGTTGGACGTGCTGTTTCCGACGTGACTGCTCTAAGTTGACTCGAGTCAAAAGCTTGGCAGTCAATGCGCCGATGCTCAAAATCAGACCTGGCTCGTTCTGGCTCGAAAACAACCCTTTCGGCAACCACCGACCGCGCTTAGTTAGCGTCGTTAGTACGAGACGCATTTTCGAGTAACGCAATACACAGCTAAAGTAAGAAAGTGATTTTCTTTGAGTATAGTAACTGATGTTAAATGACGTTTCAAAAAATAATCAAGGCACATATATATCGTGGATTTAAAAGTGGTACATTATTTAAGTGTTAAGCTATTGATCACTAAAATATTTCGAACATTTTACTTAACTAGAAATTTGATTAATCGTAATATTCGTCGCTTAAACTGTCGTTGTCAAAAGTAGCGTCATATTAATGAATATTATGTTCCAAACTATACTCATTAACAAAACATTACAAGAAAAGCCTTTTAAATATACGTCTTAAAGAAGACTCTCGTTTTAAATAAAAACAGGATCCGGTATATCGACTTCGAAATACGCAGGTGTGGTTATTTACTTTGTTCGCGCAATTTATCTGATGACAATATTCCAGATTAAAGTGAACGTTATTTGTTAACGCCGGGCATAGCACGTTTACAACTCTGTTTATACAATTGACGTATAACCTTGTATATACTTAAGAAATATACGAGATCACTTGAAAGGGGGAATATGGGTCGAAATTCGAACGGTGACAAGTCAGTTTTTCTTTCGGCGGTCGGTGCGTCACAAGTGAACTGAGATCAGGTAAAAGCGTTAAAGTGGTTCCGTATTCAAAATTTGTCTCAGTATTTCTGAATATACATCTGTTTTTTTTTTGAGTGTTTATCTTTCATTCTGAATGTGAGATAACAATACTGTGGCCAACCTGGCTGTGAAACAAAATGGGCCGGTTCAGCGACGGCATACTGCACTCTCACCGAATACAATCCAGAAGTAACATCTTTCACTGTTATATTTAGTCCAGTGAGTGAGAGTTCCGGTAGTCCGGTCTCCCCTCCACTAGATATCCTATTCCTTTCAAAAATCCGGCAATGCGCTGGCGACTTCTCTGAGGTGACGAGTGTCCATATACGGCGGTTACCGCCTGTATCTGGTTGCTCGCATATTCGTTTATCTCTTGACATAATATAAAAAAATCCTTTCACAAACCTCGAGCACCGATAGTGATATACTGCAGCAATAGTTAACTTACTTCCACATTATCCTCATGAAATGATTCAATTTCCTATATTTGCTTCTTTGCCCACACAAGTTTTAGATAGCTATAATTTTTTCCCAAGATATTACGTTTATATTATAGTTTTTCTATAATCGAGGAACCTAAACCATTATGCTGAATTTGTAATAACACATTTAGATTACAAAATATGTTATTTCAAATTTAAATCGTTATCGTTATTATTCACGTACGTGTATCATTATTTATCTACATTTTTTATATATAATATCAAAAAACTTAATTAATGTTAAAGTTCTGAATTTGATAACAATGGTTCTACAACAATTTGAACGGTCAAATGAACACGAGAAACGATCTCTTTGGTACAAATAGATAGTTAATCCGATTTCGTACGAAAATCTCGAGTTCATACAAAATCGGATTAACTAATCGGATTCATTACATTTTAATGCTGTCAAAATTTCCACGACCACAAACGTTCTTTCACTGGCTTCGCTGGAGTACCAGAGCAAATAAGAAAATTAACGTAAATGATTGCGTGTAGGCAACAAAACATTGAATTAATTCCAAAAGCATCCCGTAACAAGAGCCATTAGTCGGCCGGAAATCATTACGAATGACCAGAGGAAACACGCGTACGGGCGAGCGGGGCGCCCCGCGGCCGCGCCGGCGACCTAAAACTCCAGCTTTTGAATAATGTCACGAGGCGCGCGCGCCGCGTTGCGCTACCTTTTTTCGCTGCTAATTCTTTTAGGCTTATTTAAAAGCGGGTACATCTCATTAAACAGAACTTCTATAAATAAAGCGCGTCACCCACTTCAGTTTTACCTCAGAGCAAAGTACGTGTCCAGTCCGATTTCGTATAACTAACTCACTGTATTGACAACATTTGTTTAGCCGTTTATAAATTAAAATGACATAACAAAATCCATTGATTGTAGTACATAGCTTTTGACATCGCTGTCGGCTGCCGCGCACGTCTGATGTCAGTTGAGCGATATCTTGAAAACCGCATCGAGATGACATAGAGCCAGCTGCATTTTCTATAGACTATGACATTAATTCTAAGAGACGATTTTCACAATTATGGCAAATCAGAATTAATAGCTATTTATTGTTGCAGTATTTATTACAACAATGACTTTTCATTAATAAAATCAGATGATAAATTCTCGCTTGCCTTTCAATGAATATACTTAGATTCAAAAGTCGTACTTTAATCAATTCGATGCATATTTACTAACCTATTAATACAGATTACAAAAGCTAAATTCCCCAGAGTATTGGTATTTTTATCTGTGCGCAATTTCCTCCGGATATACTAACAGAATTTAGGTGTTTACTTTGTTAGACTGATTTACGATGGACGTGCAGATGTGTAATAAACGGCAAACGGCGCCGTGTCCCGGCGTATACGTCTGAGGTGACAGGCGCTAGTAACCGCATCGAAATCGACCTAATCGAATCGAATCGAAGTCTAATCATTCGCATTCTTGTACAATTATATTAATATATTAAAATAAGGTGAGGGTGTCGAACAAGTGAAAGAGTATGTATACTTGGGTAGTCTGTAGTCTGCAGTTACATAGCGGAAGGAGAGTAAATGCGAGAAATAAAGTGAATAGGGCCTTGCTTTCTATTATGAATAGTAAATATGTATATCTTAATTTATAATCTATAATGAAGTGCTGATCCCTACGCTTATGAATGGCAGTGAAAGCTCGGTATGGCAGAAGAAAAATGAAAGCATGAATTATGCAGTAAAGATGCGATCTCTGCGTAGTATGTGTGGCGTCTCTCAAAAAAGAGAGATGTAGAAACAGTGTTGTCAAGGATCGGTGCGGTTTGAAACAAAACGTAGCGGCTAGAGTGGAAAAAGGTCTGTTGCAGTGGTTTGGCCATCTGAAAATGATGAAGGGAAGTAAACTGACAAAACAAATCTAGAGAAAGAACGTATGTGACGGAAAGGTCGGCAAGGTCACCCCAAAAAATTCTATGCAGAACTTATTGGTGGCATATTAAAAAGTAGGCCAAATTTTAAGCACCCGAAACTGAGGAGCTTGTATGAAAACATTGATAGACGTCACGAAGCAAGCGAGAAATGCAAAGACCATACTGTATGATCTCTACATTTACAGTCTCTGACTACCTTTCTAGGAAATAGGCGTGAGTTTATATTATTATATTATACATTAAAAAAATCAATTATTATTAAACTGATTTTTGACAATTTTTAATTGTGGTTTTATATATTTGATATCATATATGTAGTAGAATGTAATCTTATCGAAGTTTTTTCGGATTTTCCTGGACTTTGAATAGAAGTCCTTTTTTAATTCGATGTTTTCTTATTTCTTTCTGTATTTTTTAAAAAACTTTATCATAATGAGAAGTTTAATGATTAATATTTTAGTATTCACCGATAATTAAGTTCACCGTTTTTTTCTACTACTATTTTATGCCATCATCACCTTAACAAAATTTCAATGGGACGTCTTAATCGGCAATATGTTCCAAATACAAATATTCTTTTAAAATTCGTATTTGATGGCATACTCAGAAAACCGACCAATCGAATTAAGACTTCCTTCATTTTTTAAATTGATTAAAAATAAAGTGATATTTTACCGAACGACTACGCCCTATTAACATAAAGCTCACCATCAAGTGACTCACTTTTTAGCATATTCTTAAAAAACACTATGCATTCGCTTTCGTAGATTTTTTTATTTATATTTCACTAGCTTTTTTCTCGGCTTCGCATATGTGGACATAAATAATGTCTCTCTTATATAGAATCGTCTTCTGTCGTCTTTTATATAGAAAGGTCTTACTATCAATCCCAATCTCATTCTTGATTTCAATTCTAGTCCCATTACTGTTCTGTATTTCGATCCCGGCCTCGCACTTGATTCCAATGCTGATCCTACACTCTGTTTCCTGTCCGGTTCTCAATTTCTTTCCTGGTAATGGATTTCGATTCCACTCCTCCTTCTGTTTTTAATTATACACACCAATTTTTAGGGTTACGTACCAAAATAGCAAAAACGGAACTCTTATAATTTCGAGCATGGTCCGACATGCTCTTGGCCAGTTTTATACATTATGCTACTCAACTACCCCTATTATATTTCATAACTTGCTTTACAAAATTTTGATATAAAATTCAACCTCCTTTTTACGTCATATAAAAAGTGAGTTTTAAAAAATCGTTTTTTTTAGATCCCTACCTTATGTTATAAACTATGATCAGAGTAATTTTTTTCTCTGGCCTGGCAATCTGACCTTAAGGATTTCAGGATGATTGGGGGAGTGAATTTCTATTTTCTTCAATAAGTAAAAACAATACAACAAATACTACTCTGCTGTAGTTAAAAAAAAGTTATTGTTCTAAGTAACAATAGATAGTTTTCTAGCCACAAGTAAGAGCCGATAAGAATTCATCGAGTCATGATATAAAATTAAAGCAGACAAAATTAAAACTCAATAATAAATCACATATTTTCATCACACAACGTTATAACAACTAAATTACATCAACAAAGTATTAATTGTAATTCCCAAAAGGCAATAATCTCGGTGGGGCGCGAGGGATGGAGGGCGGGTGGCGGCCATAATATCCTACGGGAGTTTAATGTACATCAAATTCATCACTTCCCGCGTATTAATCCGCGAAACCAATAACCGTAACACCCGACATTTGCATGGGTTAAGGGGCGGTGCGTTCGCGTCATCTCCAACCCTTCGCGAGGGATGTATGCGATTCGTGTGACGAGACCTGTGAGCACCTGCCGGTGCTAGCGCGACCCATATGAGACACTCATTTAATTATGACCTGCGTGTTTAAAAATATTACTGCAAAGGTACTTTGTAAAATGTCATAGAAAATATGCCTGCCAGTTGTTCGTTCACCGCCATCGGGACGGGCATTTGATATCACTTAGGCGATTGCGCCGTCGATTTCATTTTCACCGCAGGATGACGCTTCTGTTTCGGACACCATAGACGCCAAATTTCATTTTCGTTGGCGTCGCGTGGATGGAAATATTTTTTTTATTTAATTGGCAAAGCTTAACAGGTGATAAAAGACTCAAATTAGTATATTTTTGACTATTGTCAATATCAATAAAAACTAACATTTTGAAATAACTGCGGTTAATATGTCCATGAAGACAATGTTTACTACTATAATCGCCACAAATTAATGTCATCGGCAACAATATGCCTTAACTTTCTTGTAATTCTATTTAATTTTATTTAATCACCAGGAAACTGGAGGGTCCATTGTCATCTGCAAACGGAAACAGTTTCTTTTGTACTATTATATTGTATGTAAAAATTATAGCTATAAAATGATTGTAAGCAATAAATAGTATTTGACTTTGTGTCCCATACTCGTTTCATCACAAGCAGGTGGGTGTCCGCTTGTTGATGCGACAGATGTTTTGACCACGTACACATAGAACAAGTCATTTCGCCTTTTCTATTCTCTCCTGGAATCTTATCCAATTTCGATTGTTGATATTTATTTAGCTTTCCTAGTCTCAATCTTCATTTCATATTACGACCTCAACACCGTCTTCTTTGTCAATGTTCGTCATTAGTGTGTTTTGTTTTTATTGTCTCACCTTAGTCTGCTGGTCAATGTGATCTCTATCGCGACCTCAATTGTGATTCCGTCCAGCCCCTTTAGTGTTATGATGCACAGTCTTCAGATTAACTAAGTTATAAATGAAGTGAATGTGAAAATTCATATTGACTGATTTATTAAATTTATAAAGAAATTATTATTGTACACTAATAAGCTATCGTACATCTTTAAAAGTTTTTTTTTACCCAAAGAACACAAAAAGTAAATTCAATACTGAATCCACAAGCCTCCAGATTGTATGGTCTACTAAAACTACACAAAGAGAATGAACCTGTTTGTCAAGTAGTATTATATGTATATCCAAGACTGAAATATATTTTAGCAAATCATATAAGTAATACAATAAGAAAAAAAAAATCAAACCCGAAACACAGTTTAACCAATAGAACCATTTGGAGAACAAAATTAAAGATGTAATTCTCCCAATTAATACAAAATTAATTTAGTTTGATTTTGTAACTTCACTTACAAACGTCCCATTATAAATATTTAATAATTATAAAAGAAAAAATAGAAAAACAAAAAATTGCTTTCAGGTAAAGCAAAAGATAATAAAAATTAGCTGAATTGTCTATTAGTCAAAATTATTTCCGATTTAAGGACCAATTTCACATTCAAAAAGAGATTTTAACTATGGGCTCACCTTTAAGTCAAATAATAATAGATGTTTTTATCGACGAACTTGAAAATAAGTATATAGTAAATAACAATAATATCATTTTAAATATGTAGATAACATAATTGTTGGTAAGGCAATTCACTGGTACTAGAATTATTTTAAAATTATGTAAATAATATACAAGCAAATTAAAATAGAAGAAGAAAGAAATATTTCAATAAATTTTTGGAACTTAGATAAAGATATGTTTGAGCCGTTTGACCATCTGGAAAGTATGAGTGAATGTAGATTAATAAAACAAATTTATAGAAGGAATGTGCATAATTGAAAGAGTCGCCGTAGAAAATCCTGTGCAGATCAAATTAGTGGCATATTAAAGAAAAATCCCGGTTTAAGCATACAAAACCGACGACCTTTTAATGAAAATATTATTGTATGTCAGTAAAGCAAGAGAGATACGCTAAGATCGTAACATGTGGATATCTGTAGTCCCTCCCTATCTTTTTGGAAAATAGACATCGGTATATAATAATTGCACTTAAATGCATTAGTAACTCATTTCTTCAAAGCAAATTATAATGAAGTAAATAACAAGAATGTCTTCAGTCTTTACTAAGATATATAATCTAATAACACCAGTAATAATAATACTGTCAATGCTAAACACGGTAAGAAGTGAATTCTTAGACTCTCTTAATTTTATAATACTTTTAAACCCATTAGAGCATTTAGTAAATATTGAGAAGTTGTGCAAACTTTTGCTTTATAATTTTTCATGCAAATTTTAAGAGGCTTTTTAGGTACAGGACGTTAACTGTCAAACTTAAGTGTTCAACTTTAAGAACCATTTGTGAACTACAATTTGTTGTTTAAATACAATTTAACTTATTAAATATTTCCCGAGTTTCACTAAAACCTATTTCTGAAAGGTTTTTTTTTATTTTTGTGTTTGTATTTATTAAATAATGATATACGGAAAATGTTAGTATACTTATACTTATGTTAGTATATATATATGTTTATATTATTGCAGCGTGGCCAAAATGATGGAGTGTCGATGTTCAGACTTTCTTAGTACAGCACGAGCTTCACTTGTGGCGGCCGGAATACAAGTGCGAAGGATCCACTTTTCTTTTTTTTTTAGTTTTCTCCTTGCGGGATGAGGAGGATAAAAAACTTTATGAGCTGCCACGCACCCGCGTACGTGGAGTGTATCCGACTTTCACGGACCAAAAAACCCCTGAAAACTTAATGTTGGATTTCGCTGTCAGCCTAAGGGCTGTCGTCAGCCTTATCGGACGCGATCGATCGACATAAAGATGCCGTCGGCGCGTGACTCTCCTACGGGGGTCCGCTTGGATCCCCTCAGCATAGGGGAGTCACGAGAGGTTTCGACGCGGGTCGAGGTCTAGGCGACACCGGTACACAGTGACATCTTGAGAGTTAAAACATTGGCGGTTGACTGATTTAGAGGCCTACTCCTATTCCTCCAAGTTTTTAAGGGCATTGTATAAATTTTCGACTTTGACAATGAGCTAATTGAGCGAGTCTGTATGAACATTCCGTGGCCCTCTAATAAAGTGATTTGCGGGAGGTGACTCGTAAAAAAGCAGCAGATGAAATTAATGGGTCGGGGTGATTGATTGCCCTATTGAAGAATCGTCCTGATGCGTCCTTCATGTACTTGGATATGGTAAAGAGTTTTTAGTCCCTATGGAGAATTAAGTTCTTGACGTACCACTGTGCGTCTGTCGCTCTTCTACTAAAATTTTATTGCATGACTTGAAGGTGATTTAGTGCAGTCGGGGCGGCGTGAACAAAGACTGGACACACGTAAGTCGTCACTGGCCTTATGTACATCATATAAATGGTACACTTGTTGCGTAACGTCATTCTGCTTTTTCTATCTATCATACCGCCGAGGCATGACATGTAGAATTTAGCTAGCTGCCTAACTCGTCGGATATGATCTCTGAAATGGACATATTTATCCAACGTGGTGCCTAGGTATTTGTAATTGTGTTACTACGGATTGAGGGCATTCTACAAGCGGAGGATGGCGGTGTTTACCGGGAATACTCGAGTCCTCTTTTTCGTACTGTAGTCGAAATAGATTGCTGCTGTTTATTCCGGATTAATCTCTATCCTCCAGAGTTGAAACCATTGCGTTAGCTCGTCAATGGCCGCTGGGGGCGCGGTATTATGTATCCTACACTACAGCTACGTAAGTAGTGTCGTTTCGTTGGTGAAAAGCGCAAGTTTGACGCCTGTTTACGGTCGCGGAATGTCATTTTTGTATGCAGAGTACAGTAGCGGCGCGAGTGTGGCGCCTTGAGGCACTCCCGCTCTGATAGGTCGTTTGGAAGAGCAAGTGTTTTTATAGCGAAAGATGAATTCTCTGTTAATGATGTAGCTGTGTATGATTAGTATCAGACAATCAAGTAACATTAGGGTATAGAGTTTGTGTATTAGGCCCGCGTGCTAAACCCTATTAAAGGCCTTTGCCACATCGAAATTACTGCCACTGTTTCGTGTTTCGAAGGAAACACTAAATTCGTTGCAATTTATATATGGCACATTCGCCAGCACATAGGAACTGAATACATTACATTCGACATTACATTTTAGGAGGCGTGGTCATGCGCTTCACATATTTGGTGTAAGAGCACCATATGCGCTCGGTACACCGAGTCGCGCCCATACCGTATAGACCGCCCCGGTTCTCGGCCTTTTATTGGTCCCCCTTGTCAAGGCATAATACAAGACACTGTGCATCACAATAATTTCTTATTTAGAATGAAATACGAAGTACATACAATAAATTGAACAAAACAAGAAGTATTCCAATAACACAATAAATATACACATAGGCAAACATTACAACATAAATAGTTTCTAATAAGTAATTCCTACTCGGGTAATAAAAAGGCAACCATTTAAAATATTTAATAAAAAAACACAAAAATACAATTAAACAGAAAAGAATACTTAACCTAAGTCCGTTCACATAACGAAGTCATATATATATATATATATATATATATATATATATATAAATCTTTTGTGGGTGTGTTTGTGATTAAATTCCTCCTAAACGGTTGGACCGATTTTGATGATTTTTTGTATATTCAAGTGAATCCGAGAATGGTTTAGATTTACAATTAGAAGAATGTTTGTTTTTTTTTTATTGATTTGATAATTAGTTATTGAATCAAAATATTTTACTTTCATTCCAATTACAATCGATAGGTAGCGCTGAGATCGGATTCAAGAAAATTTTCTGCGTAATTGATACTTTTTGATACTTCTCCGTAAATTTGTGTTGTTGTTTATTGTATTGAAATAAATCGCGTGTCACTTGATATAACATTTAAAAATGTAATTGTTGCGAAAGTTTTGAAGTACAGATAAAAACTATACATTGTGAAAATTCGGTACATATCAAAGTGAGTATTTGTACATTATTGTACATTAAGATTGAACATTATTTATCGGAAATAGATTCAATAAATCCGTTTAGTCATGTAAAATTTTAAATAAAGAAATCGACTATTTTAGTTTTCATCAAAACGGTCCAGATTGTTACAACTTATTTAAAAAAGTTTGAAATTTTTGTATTTAAGACGTGTGCACAAGACGTCTGTCGGGTCCGCTAGTATAGTATATGTTATCTATACATAAATTTATACATATTATACAAATAAATGAAGCACACATAGATATCTGTATGCATATCACTAATATCGCAAACCATAGACATAGATAGATTAAACATATGTAAAAAATTTACATACTAAAAATTAATTATACAGAAAAGTGCAATCATCACTTATCATATGAGCAGTTCAGTCTAAACAATATCTTTTCTGAAATACCCAACAATCTACGCGGTATTGTCGATAGCATTAAAATGTTTGTCACAAGTGTCAACGAGGCGATGGTTCGGTCTGTGCACCAGCCACAGTACAGCGGCTAGTAGCAAACAACTGGTGTGGCAAAGCTTCTCTTTTTTGGGCTCGGTAATGAGAAGATAGCGTAGCATGACAATCAAATCCACGTAGGCATACTTGGTGTGACATAAATCTTACAACATATAACATGGAGGCGTCTGGAACTCAAGTCAAATAAATGATATTTCTCTAATAGACAACTGCTTGAAAGTCTATCATAATAACGCCTGTAGTGCATTGCTCTTAAAAGTCTTTTCAGAACCATTCGCGCCGCGCCAACGAGTATTCATGGACATGTTTCTTTTGAGAGATTTTATAGATTTAAATTTTTTATAGCCAGATATAGTTTGTTAGGCATGCAGTAATAAGAAAATCTGTTTGATTCTTGTTGAAACAGAACACAGTCGTTTTCACTCTTAGTAGTGTGATAAAATCTAATATCGTCTGCATATAGAAGGAAACTACGGGGATTGAAGCAATTGTTGATATCATTTGTATAAGTTTATGTATGATTAGTAGGGGAATGGAACCTTGAAGAACCATGAACTTATAATTACAGTATCAGATGCAAATTCGAATATTAAAGCTCTTTGTGTTTCAATAATGTACGACTAAAACAAACAGCAGAGCTTTACGAAAATCAGTTTGCAGATAATGTCTAAGACTCTAAATATGTGCGTTGAATAAATTAGTAAATTAGTAGAAGTATTGTTCTGTAATAGTAATTCTATGTAATTGACGATAAACATCATGATGCATTAAGCGTTCAAACAATTCGCATAGAACATTTAAAACACATATAGGTTGATAATTTTCAACCTCACACTGCGCTTCCTTTATGTAAGGTGTGTTGACTTGACTACCTTTCATTCATTAGGGAAAGGACAGCTCGTAAACATTTATCGTCAAATATATACAGTCGTATACAAATAATATTAGCGGTTTTTTTAAGAATATTGGAGGTATGTAATCTGTGGAATGTTTGATGTGGTAATAAAATAAATCATTTGCCTGTTGACCGAGTGCACAGAAAAAGTGACATCAGGGATGTTGTGAGCGCCCCGATTGCTTCACTTTAGTAAGGGCAGGTTATTGTTATTGACTACGTAGATATGGGTCAAGTATGGAGTTAAGATAGAATACAGTAAAAGATTAACAAATATGTCATAGGTGTCGGCGTTGTAACTCTATGGAGTATCAGCCATACTAATAACACAGTTGTTTCGGCTGCTACTCAAGATCTGTACTATAAGGTGGCCAACACATTCAGGCTGAGGGACGGGCGAAGCTCGGGCGCTGGCGCGGAGCTCTCTGAGTGCCACAATTGCCTCTCCGCCATCGTCACTATTGATACAAACTAAAAGTTGTAAGACATCATATTGAATCTACACATTAAGCCACATTATTATTTAAGTCATTCCTTGAAAATTTTTCACATGCAAATGCCCAAACACACAGATAGACGCATGCGCATGCGTGTTTCATTTTTATTGTACTGTGCGATTCCTACTTAGACCGTGTCAAATAAGAATTCATTAAATACATGTTTCTTTCATGAAAGCTTAAGTAAAGGGACGGCCTGCAACGAAATCGTAGCTTAACTCTGAGTGTGGATTATTCCGTAAGCTGTATAAGAATGTGGAGGCGTCGCCGCTGGGCTCGGCCGCTGTCGCTCCGGGACACATTACAAGCTTACTATCTTCAAGTTCCCCTACACGCTCGTTTGTTAAATTGTTATATCAAGCTTTTATTTAACTCAGTTTGTTGTGGGTCGTTATCTGTGCGCGTTAAAACTTACTAATGAATTTGAAAACCAGTTCCCTATAACGTACAGATTACATAATATTTAAAGCTGATGTTTATGTAATAGGGAGACGTCTTCAATTCGTTTACTTGTGAAAGAACTCTTTAATATCTATTGACGTGAAAGAAACATGAGCGTAAAATATATGCCTTAATTTAGTGACCTGGTAGAGATAAATATGCCGTGCAAAACTGTGATAGATTGAAAAATATAGTGATTTATGAAAGGTGAAAAAAGAGATGTGATAGGAGTGGAGAAAGGAATGTTGAACTAAGTTGATAGCCATAAACTAAGACTATATTCAAAATTTCAGGTTAATTTATGCATATAAATATTTAAAATTTTTATGGGATGTGCATTTATGAAAACACTGAACCTGCAAAAGTGATTCGACAAAAGATTTTCACCAGGTGATATAAAGAAGGAAATACAAATTATTATAAAAAGAGCTTTGTGTGCGGTAAAAATAATAAAGACTTCCACAGAAAATACTTTAAAATTGCTAGAATTCTCAACAGATGCAACATAATTGAAACATATAGACGTTGCTAAGACGTGCAATAGTTATTTTATTGTAGGCAACCATTCTAAGTCGTGATATAGTAGTTTTAACTCTATAAATGCCAAACATGAGGTAATAATTATTGCTACAGTGTAAAATTATTTCCAATGGATCCGACAATGACGATGACGTAAAGAAGGATAATAACAACGCTTAAACAATATGAAATTAAAAAATAGTAGAGAAATAAATCTTTTGTTTATATTTTCTTGAAATTATATACTTGTTGAAATTGAAAGCCTCTTAGCAAAAAATTGAAAATTCCATTCTCACCCAGCTGCTTTTGTTACACATTCCCCTATATTTTTGGCATTTATTAATAAATGTTTTTAATAAATTTGGCATACATTTCACGATCATTTCTTTCTTTCGAGTCATGACTTGCAATTCTATATTTCGAGATTTATTTGCTTTAAAATAAAGTAAAAACTGGAAATTTCAGTAAAATTGGTCCAATCATAGCACTTACTTTTTAGTAATTTTCAGTAAAATTGGTCCAATCATAGCACTTACTTTTTAGTAATTTTCAGTAAAACTTAATCATAAAACAAACGTAATCCAAATGGACTACATTTTTTTGCTTTTAATTTTATTGAAATCACTCTAATTATTTTATAAGAGCGCTTGTTAATCTCACAAAACACAATCACAGAACCATAAGTCACTCTAACTACTAACTCTTTGTATTAATTAGAGTAATTTGTGTAAATTTCACATAAATCGGTTCTACTATATGAATTTTAGTAATACTCACACAACCCTAAAAAATGTAACAAATATCCTTTTACTGACATTTAATTATTTTCATTCAACATTCTATTGAAATCCTTATCTAAGCCTTAGCTAAAAATCTTTATCGTTAAATTGAACGATAAGGATTCTTAGCATTTCTTACAGAATTCTAAAAATGTATCGAATGTCTCTTTATTGATTTTCAATTGTCTACATTCTAAATTTTATTGAATTTTGTTAAATTATAACAGTTCTCTGTAATTCTCACGGATCCCCAAACATGCATTGGATATCCTTTTATTAACTTTCATTCAACTTCGTAGTATTTTTTATTAAAATCAACTTAATTAAGGGTTCTTAGAAATTCTCAAGAAACCCTAAAAATGTATCTAATATCTTTTCACTGATTTTAAGTGGTCTCCATTTTTCATTGTATTAAATTTGTTTAAATTATAAGGATTCTCAATAATTCTCAAGGAACCCTAAAAACTATATCCTTTATTGGCTTTCAATTATCTTTATAGTGGTTTTTATTAAAATCGGCTTAATTAAAGGGTTCTCATTAATTCTTACGGAACCCTAAAATATATCGAACATCCATTTGGTGGTTTTCAGTTGTTTTCATTCTCCAATTCTATATATTTTTTAAAATTTTTTAAGCTATATGGGTTTTCAGTAAATATTACGAAACCCTAAAAAATAAGCAAACCCTTAATATTTTTTATTGTGGATAATTTCCCTCTCCGATTTCATCCGTGTACATATAATAGATCCCAACATGTTTCACATCGACTGATGATGCTGCCTATCTTGATTCTGATCCTGGTCCTCATCTTCTATTTTAACTTGATCTAGATCCTTTTTCGCTCCTCCGAAATCACACATTTAATTCAATTGCAATAGAATTATCCCATTTTTAAGATTTCCTATGATTTCACGCAGGAACCCCAAATGTGAGTTATTGTTATAATTTACAAAAAAGTAACGAATATATTCTTCAGTGTTTAATGATTGAAGAATCATCAAAAAATACTCTTTTAACATTTGTTTGATCATATTGATAAATAAATATAAAATTGTCGGGCGACTGGCCATGCAGTGCCCTGGTGAAATATTTTTTTCAACGAATTTGTTGTAATCTAAAAGGACGTGACACATTTGTAACGCCACTCCTTTACTTAATAGCACAAAACCAAAAGGTCTGAAAGACAAATAATATTGAGCCGTATTATTCTAATTCTATCATAATCTTGAAATAAATTGTGCTCTCATGTATAAAACTTAAACATAGCTTTCAGTGAAACTGAGTTTGTTTGACAGCAAATTAGCATTTGGAATAAAATTTATATTTTTTCTGTAATACCGATGAACAACGCCGTCTCTCGACTTTAGCTTTTTGTAATCGTTTCGAACAACCTTAACGGCCTAAATTCAAACAAAACATAAAAATAGTTTACATTTTTATAATTTTCGATAACATCACGCACGAATTTCAGAGCAAATAAAAACGACTTGTATTACCGCTATTATCGTTACCGTTTACCGTTTCACGCTAATTTCATTTAAAACTTGTATTAGTCTCTATCGTTGAATAAAATTTGTACGAATTAAAAAAACAAACTTCAACTCCCAGCACAAAGCCATTAAGACCGATCTAGTTTGTTGGTGGACTTTTGACGTTAGCAAAAGTACGCGCACAGCGACAAAGCAATAAGAGGCGGCGCTTTTATCTTCTGTCACATAAAACTGAGACCTTTGTGAAGGCATTAAACGGGGAAGTTGGATCCTGCGCTACGTCAAGGAAGGCCGCTTTTATCTCTTTTAGTGCGCTTTGAATACAAACATTTTTGTCAAATTAAGTAAATGTAATAGGGTTGTGGATTTGTAACACAAACTTATAGAATTATATTTATGTCGTTTTTGAAGTTTTTAGAGACTAGACAAATTAGATTTTGACTATACAATTAATAATTTTATCATATACTAAGAGTTTTATTATTTATAAATGCTGTAGTAAGCAGATATAATGACATTTGGTAATAAATTTATAGCATAATATGTAGTTGATTTGATTGTTAAACTTATCGAAAATTTTAATTTATATTTGTATTAGAAATAATAAAATAGTAAATCTGCAAAAATGCAAAAACACCTCTTGTGTGAGGGTGAAGGCCTCCTTCAGGTTTTTCTGTTTGTCTCTATCTTTGCCTCTTATTTTCCAGCTTTTCCTCTTCCTAACAACTAATGGACGGGTTATAAAGTTAGGCTAGTAGTCCGTTTGTCATCGATCATTCTGACTACATGGCCTGCCAAGGCAACTTCAATTTTTATGGGTAATTAAGAGAGTCAGTTACTAATGTCTTTTCTCTTATATGGGGTTTTTTATAACTTTTTCACATTTGTGATGCTCGTCTACTTACTATGTTGGCAGGTCCTAATTTTATTTTTATTCGTAGAGCGTACTTCCTTTGACATGTGTAAATTGATGGATGGAGCAAACATGTGTCTACTATTATTTGTTTTTATTTAGATAGGCATTTTGATAGTCAGTTCGTTTTGAAGTTTAAAGGAGATCCTTCAAATTTCAAAACTTTCTACGTGCACTTAAACTATTTTAAACTAGATCATTTCTAGATCATTATTATCTGTTTTAAATAAAATTTTTTTTCCTGTAGCCTATCATGAATCTATATAGATAGGATAGAATAGGACACTATTTGTCATAATTTTAGTTTTATTTAAACTTATCTCTGAACCTGCTTTATTACTATTTGATTGCAATTCCATAACGTTTTCCGATAGCAAAATAATATCGTCGGCAAATCTCAAATCGCTTATGAATTTGCCATTAATGTTCAAACCTATTTTACTTCAATCGAGTAACTAACTCATTACCGACTGAAGTACTGTTATAAAGGTCCTCGGTGAAATTAGATCCTCTGCCGCACTCCTTTTGCTATGGGTATCAACGTTCAGGTTGTACAACATGGTAGGGTCATGACTTCTCTATTTTTATATACTTTTACTGTTCTTTTTCAAAGACTTTAAGAATTTTATGCATTTCTACTCTACTAATTGTCAGATTAAGGCGTTCCATAAAAAGGGTGTAAGATTGTATTAGATTTAAAACAACAGTTTAACACAAATATGTAGATAAAGCAAAAGCGAAATATAATAGTCTATTTTACCACATTCACCAGTTCATAGTAATTGTATGATTGATTTAAACATTTAAAAAAACAACAACAAAATATGCATTCATTTTTATACATTAAACAACTCCGCTCTACCCAAATCTAAGTGTGAAAAATGTTTGTCACCACTTTTCAAAATTTTACCTCGCTCCATAAAAAGTTTCATAAAAATTCAATCCGTCTTAAAGCCGATAAAAAGAAAATTAAGCACACACGATCAACTACATATAAACAAATAAATATGGCTACTATAGAAATAAAAAAAATATGATCGTTTTTTTTATGGATATCATTACGTTGTATAGAAATAAGTAACATAGAGCCTATTGTTTTTGCTATGACACGTTCTGACGATGCACTAATTATTGTTGTTAATATTAGTCAAATCTTTCTTAAGTTATAAAATTATTAAATATATGTAAGGACTTATGATCTCTTTATGATAAATTTGAATAGGTAACTTACTCCAAAAGATGCCACTGTCTGACAGACGCTGTCATAGACAAACTAAAGAAAGCAGTGCCGTTTTTGAAGGGAGTGACATTTTCATTTTATGTGGAGTAAAATTTTAATTTGTCTTATGAAAAGGAATCGACAAGTCTATTAATAAACTTAAAATGTCGTTTGTTTGTATTTTCAGTTAAGATAATATCTTTTCTTACTAATATTGTTGTTCGTTGTGTAAAGGTTTATGTTCAAATAAAACTTTGTATTTTCAGAGCAACACAATAAGTTTATTTTGCCGGTTATAAATAATCCTGACGAATTGTCTTATATATATTTATAAATTTAAGTTATAAAATAACTTACAGACAGATAGATCTCGTCATTTGCTCTTATTGCGAAGCAATGTTCATCACGATCGATAAAAGCGTTCGCAAGTTATAAAAGAACATTGGTACTGACATAGAAACAGACTGACAGTAACCTATTATTTGCACAATCACATGTTCTAACTAAACACAATTTTTATCAACATCGGTGAAACGCTGCATAAGTTATAGAAGAATGTACCGATAGAGCGAGTGTAGCCTATAATTTGAGCAATCACATATTTTGACTCAGTATTAATTTCATGAAGATCACTCAAACCGAGTTATAAAAGAATATAGATTAAGACTGACTGGCAGACACATACTAGGCAGCCTATCATTCATAGCCTCATTCACATATTTCGACTCCACACAATTTTTTATTAAGATCAGCAAAACCATTTTAAGTTATAAACATATATGCATACAGGCAAACAAATAAACAGTAGTCTACCATTTGCGTAATCATATGTTTAAATTGTAAACCAATTTTCATCAAGATCGGTTAAATCTTTCTAAGTCATAATAAAAGATTCAGAAAGACAGAGTGACGTATAGTAGAGTTTGCGTAATCACGTGTTCTAACAGTACATTAATTTTTATCAACATCGGTCCAACCGTTTTAAGTTATAAAGAAACATACAAAAAGATTGAGATATAGAAAGATAATCGGACATTTCATCATTTACGCAATAACATACTTTGACTGTTCACTCATTTTCATAAAGATTACTCACACCACTTTTAAGTTTAAAAAAAAAAGAAACAAACAAACGAACAGATAGACAGAAAATAGCCTAACATTTGTGAAAATAGCCTCAACAAAATTCAATGTCAAACTGTTCGTAAATTATAAAAAGGCATATATATATACAAACAGAAAGACAGACATACCGTATCATGTCATGTGCGCAATCACATGTTGTTCTTACAGTATACCAATTTTCATTTGGATAGGTTTGGGCTTTCGTAAGAGGAGATGGTTTGACCTTTGGTGGCGGAGATGGCGTTGAACCCGCTTTCTTAGCTATGTTTATTCCGACGGTCGCTTGCACGAGGGCAGTAACCGTCACTTTAGTTGGTTGTGGATCTGACAATGCCGGCGAATCAAAATTGTTCGTCGACTTTTCCTGTCTGAATTCGACTTCCATGTCAGAATTGGAAGACATGTTTTCACTTATTTTACGTTGCCGGCGGGCGACTTTCTTGAGTTTTCTTTTCTATATAGATAAAAGGAAGGGTCTTTCATCTTCACCAGAAACGATGGATGCACCAATCTCGCTGAAATTTACAGATGGTAAATCCGTCTGCACATATGAACTGCATACATTTTAATTGAGGAAGCGTGGTCATACACTGCATTTTTTACGCATTAGCGTTCGTTCGCGGGTCCTCTACACCCTGCTACAGGTGTAGGTGCGGTTATGAGCCTATGGCTCGAACCCGGGCATCTTCTCAGGAGGGACACTGCCCTCTTGAGTCATTCTTTTATGGTAACTATCGTTAGCTGTCGGGAATCCGTCTGCTCACACCTTCTCTTCGTTGAAAGATTTGGATAGCAGGTCTCGTGGGAGGTGATATCCCTTTGTCGGTTGGTAGTACTGTAGTGCTAGGTTGTGGAGCGAGGTGTAGGGGCCTGCGTCAGCGCGATTGAAGGCTCGTTGCGCCAGCATCCTTACGAACTCTTCGAGGGATTCGACTTTCAAGTCTCTGGCGATCACGTCATTTTTGAAATACCACCCGGCCCCCGCAATCGTACGGAGCACTACATTCTGTTGGGCCTGGAGACGTTGGCACTGCAGTTTCGAGCAAAGGGCAAACCAAGCCGGTGCAGCGTAAGTCGGGCGGGAGCGTATGTAACATTTGTAGATAGCTATTTTGGTTCTGGTGGGTAGTCTAGAGACGAGAATCGGGCGTAATCGTAATCGTACTGCTCGCGCAGTACGATTCATCTAGATGACGTAGTCCACTTGAGGTACCATACGCAGGGAACGGTCGATATGAACGCCCAGGTATCTGACGCATGTTTTCCACTTTACCGTCTGACCTCTCAGGCGCAATTGGTCTGACAAGATACGTTGGCTACCGGTCAATAGAGCAGCCGTTTTGCTGACATCGACGGCCATCCTCCATTTGTACAGCCATTTGGACAGCAAATCAAATACGCGCTGGATCCTCTTCGCGGCTAGGTCGGCCCTTCGCGACGATGCGAAATACGCACTGTCATCAGCGTACGGCGCCAGCATTATGTCGTCCTCTCAGTCCTCGAGATGATCACGCAGAGTAGGTATGTCATCGGTGTATAGTGCGTATAATTCGGGAGATAGGCAGCTGCCCTGCGGTACTCCTGCTCGTTTCGGACTTAGAGGCGGGTAGCACATCGTCGACAGCAACGCAGAAACTGCAACGTTGAAGGAAACTGGTGACGACTCTTATGAGTACAGGCAGCAGTGAGGTGTCTAACAGATTATGGATGAGGCCGTCGTACCGCACCCTGTCGAATGCATTTTCCATATCCAAAAGTACCGCCATCGTATACCTTTCGCAGTTCCTTTCGGATCCGAGATGGTGCAGTACTCTTATAAGCTGCAGCGTTGTGGAATACCCACTGCGGAACCCGTATTACTCCTGTCGCGAGGTCAGAAAGAGATGCAGTTTGGTAAGCAGGGCACGCTTAAACGTCTTAGTCACGTGAGATATCAGAGTGATAGGCCGAATGTTCTCCGGCTTTCGGGGGTCCTTTCTCGCTTTTGATATCGTTATAATTTTCCCCCTTTTCCACATCTCCGGGAAGTGATCAGTGCGGAGTATTCCAGTAAATACTCTGTTCATGGCCACAATTGCCCTTCTGGGGAGATGCCTCAACGCGGCTATTGATATGCCGTCCGTTCCCAGGTCGCACCACGGAAATCACTGACTGCCTCAGATATGTTCCTGGACAAGTCATTTAACTCTTTCTTCAACTTGTAGCAGCGAGTGCGGGTCCATACCTTATGTAGCCTGAGTTTGTGCCGTAGCCTCCTTCTGATGCTCGGGGGCAGGTCACTGCGGCAAGACGTCGATGCTGGAAGGAGAGTCGTAGCCCTAGCCTACTTCTCTTTTATCCTATCCACCAGCAGATTGGCAGGCGCCTCCACGTCAGCGGTGGTCTCGAAGGAGGATCCTAGATGCAACGCTTCAAAGGACGTTTGGAAGTTCTCCCAGTCCATGCGTTGCCTGTGGCGAGTTGGAGGTGCCGGTCCCGGCTTCCTAATCTTGTGGCCTAGCACTATATCGAGTACGTCCGGCCTGTGTCGCATATCAGTAGGGCAAGAGATCGAGGAGTAGAAGGTGGATGCAGCAGCAACAGCAGCAGCATCAGCAACCGACAGAACCAAGGGCCGCAGGTCACCTCCCGGAGAGGAGAGTGAAAAGAGCAGATCAGCTCTGGGCCGCGCTGCCCTCCCAAACTACACGACCGCGACTACTACCACAGCGAGACGGTACATCCTGACTTCCACTACCCCTACAACAGCGGAGGCCGGGTGGGAACCCCATATCAGATCTGGCCCAAAAGGTGGCCAGTCTGAAAGCAGCTATGGCGGACATGGCAAAGATTCTAATATCTATACTCCGCTCGATCAAGGAAGGCCAGGGCCCGACACAGAATATCTTAGAGGGCCTCTTACTCGCGGAGACGTTCTGAATCTCAGGATCCTGTACTGGAACCCGGGAGGCATCATTGAGAAGACCCGCAAGCTCCGTGATCTTGCACAGCTCGAAGATGTCCATATTATACTGTTGGGCGAAACTAAACTGCGACCAGAACAGGAGTTGAGAATCCTCAACTTCTTTGCCTAGCGACGCGACGAAATCTCCACACAAGGGCCGGCTTACAGAGGCACAGCGGTGCTGATCCGGCGCGATATAATGCACGAAGTTGAGCAACTCAAGGACTTCGCAACTATGCGCTCGATAGGCATAAGAGTAGGCTCGTCGGAGCAAGAGATCAGACTCTTCGCGACCTACAGGCCCCCGAGTACCAGGATGTGCATTCAGAACATCCACTCTATCTTCAGCGGTCAAAACCCCCACGCTCATAATAGGCAACCTCAACGCCAAGCATAAGATGTGAGCGTTACACTCCATCTCCAGGGCCGGCAAACTGCTTATGGAGGACGCCAAACGTCATGAATATGAGGTGCTGGGCCCGGATACTCCTACGCAATAGCGCCACATGCGCTCGGAACACCGATTCTCGGCCGTATCGTAAGGACCGCCGCAGTTCTAGGCATTTTATTGTTCCTCCCCGCCAAGGCACAATTTCGTATGCAACGCATATGCACATCACATTTAATTCGTATTTATTATCAAATATGACATACACAAGATAAAATAAAACTATTTAAAATAAAACGATTTAATGAAAATACAACGTAAAATGATTCTTAACCAAAGTCTGTTCGTATAAAAATAATTTGGCTTTTTGATTTTTCTAAAAACCTACGCCAATGGACGTATAAATAATATTTTTTCTGAAAATGATAATAAAGCCTCCAAGATAATGACCCTTAGTAAAGAAAATATGTAAGATTTGTAATAAAACATGTAATTTTTTTTACATGTATACAAAAAGCGATATTTACTATGGACTCTAAAACGGCAGGATCGTTTTTTTTCAGGAAATTTTCAAACTGGCTCAGTGGGTGTTCTTGTGAAGTTTAGTAACGATTGGATAAAGAGATTTTTTTATCACCGCTACCCATAGACACTCGCGGTTTCGGACTTCGAAGAAGTTACCAGTGCGTTGCCTACCTCTTGAGTTCCTACCCATTTCTTCATTCCCTCCTCTATTAGATATCTCATTGTGAGTCTTTATTTCTCATAGACTCTAATGGTGGAAGGAATGGGCGGATGAAGAGAGGTTGTAGGGTGTTGGCGGGGTGTGTACCACCGGAACTCTCGCTAACTGGACGAACCCCAACAACAGAAACTGTGATCTCACGTTTCTATGATGAGATTTACGTGCTGAAGCCAAATTGACCACAACATATCTCTACCACAATAAAAGGCAATTTCGTGTCATATTTTTCGTAAAAATTAATACATTTTATTTGGGTGTAGAAACGCACTACATGTTTATATACCTGCTAATACTTCGTCACAGGACCTCTCCTGTCGATCCACCAGAAGTCATCGGGCTATAGATAATTACTGTTACCTGTGCGAGACCGGGGTGAGTCGTGAGTTTTCTAGAAACGGTACGAATGTGTAATAATTAAGTTCACACGCATTCCTGATTAGTTTAGTTTAGTTGCATAAGTAAATTCCAGTGCCAAGAAAACAAAGCAAAATTTGTAATTATAAGTTCTGTACTTAATCATAATTGAGTTATAAAATATAGTACCATCTTAAACATGTAAGATTTAAAAGAATATGTAATATTTCAGGTTTGAATAATATGTGTATATACATAAGGTGATTTATATAATTTACTCTTGAAATAAATAACTTAACTGAGTTTCTCTGGAAAAGACAATGTTTTATTATAAACAACTTTACATAACTAAAATTACTTACCTTGAAAAGAAACAACATTTAAAGCTATTATTTCATATTAATAATAATGAACAACTTAAAACGTAACCTTCATATATCTATCTGTCATAGAATAATCGAATGACATGTGTAAAAAATTCAAATTAAATGAAGTGCCATGATCATGGCTTTCGTTTACATCTCCCCCCTAATGAACAAAAATTTATAGAACCTTACATTATACAATATTAGATTATACACTATACATTTTCTGGTACCGGGACAAGTTTCGATATGAGGAAAAGGTTGGATTCCGTCTTTTTATGCCCTGTATTTATCCTATAAATTGAGTTTGAAATTTTTGCTAATATTTCATAAGGACCAATTTTTAGTTCATCCAGCTTTTTCCTGTTTAACCTATTTCCGTTTTCTATGTATACCAAATCTCCTACATTTAGATCAAATTGTTTCCTATTTCTATCAAATTGTTGTTTATTATAATTGTGTGATTTTATAGAATTCTTTAGTGCGGTTTCTCTGTCCTGTCCTAAATCATTTTCTGTTATATTTTGTTTTAATACGTCCGGTATAATATCCACATTTGTCCCTTCTAACAAATATTTTGGGGAAAATCCTGTTACTGTGTGTTCAGTTTCATTGTACCTTCTGGTACATTCGTGAGCAATGGTTGTCCAGGCTAATTTATCCTTCCTTTCGTTTATCTTACACCTTATTTTATTCACTAATGTTTGGTTCAATCTCTCATTCAACCCGTTCGAGAATGGTGCATTTACCGCCGTGAAAATAATTGGTATATTTTCATTAGCTAGAAATTTTTTAAAGTCTTTTGAATTTATGCCGGGATATTGGTCGGAGAGAATAACACCTATTTTATTATTTTCCTGCAATACTTTTTTTACTAACTTTATAAAATCACCTGAACTTTGAGTCTTTGCTGTAAGGATGTAAGCAAATCTTGTAAAATGGTCTACTAGAAGATGCAAATATGTTTTCGTGGAACGTGAACCATCAAATTCTCCTATAGTATCTACAGACATTATCTCAAAAGGGTAGGTAGCGGGGCCTAGATGAGACATTAACCCAAATTTATATTTACTTCTAGATTTATTTTTTATGCAGATTTCGCAATTGTTGCAAATTTTGTTTATGTTGGATACAAAATTTTTTGCAGATAGAAGATTGCTAGATAGATAGTTTTATTTTGTTTTCCATTTGTTTAATTCCAATATGACAGTAAAGGAAATGTATTTTTTTTATAATATCTTTACTAAACTCCTCAGTGAGTACTATTTTCTCCCTTTTCCCAATTTTCTTGTAAAATATAGTATATTTTAATAGAAGTTTATCTATGTCTTGTTTTACATTATCATTTTTTTCCTGATCCATTTGTATATCTTCCAATGTAATACAGTTTACTATTTTTAAAATATCTTCTTGATTTGCAGACGGTTCTAATACAGGGTTTCTACTCAGACAATCCGCTTCAAGGTTGTACTTCCCTGGAGAATATATTACTGAAATTAAATTGAGATAAATAATATGAGAGATCCCCTAACTCTTCATCAGTCCTAGCTTTGATATTCATCTTTTCTAGAGGCTTGTGATCCGAGAAAACTTTAAACGATTTTCCTATCAACCAGTGTTGACAATACTTGACTGATTCTTTTATTGCCAAACACTCCAAATATACCGTTTTTTTCCGTTTTTGGGAATCATTAAGCTTTTTCGAAAAATATGCGCAAGGTTTTTTTCTCCATTGTGCTGTAATTGTTTTAACACTGCCCCAATACCCTGTATACTTGCATCTGTATAAATTCTTATTGGGAGATCGGGATCAAATATTGCTAATATAGGTTTTTCACAAAGTAACTTTTTTATTGTATCAAAGGATTCCTGACATTTTCCGGACCATACAAATGCTTGACCTTTCCTTAATAAGTTATGCAAAGGATCTAATATGATTGAAATATTTAGCACATATTTAGCATAGAAGTTTATTTTGCCTAGGGACTGTTGGACATTCTTTTGTGTCTGTGGAATAGGAAAATCTTTGATTGCAACTAAATTATCTTTTAATGGAGTAATCGTATTATTCTGGATTATGTGGCCTAAATATTTAACAGAGTTCTGGGCGAAATTACACTTTGAGAATTTCAATTTAAAACCTTCCTTTAAATATTGCCTCCAACAACTGTGACAAGTGCTTAATATGATCTGTAAATGTCTCAGAAAACACGAGTATATCATCTATATAATTCACTGTAAAGTCAGATAACCTATGTTTCCTGATGATGCTGCTTAATATCCTCTGAAAAATAGCAGGCGAAGTCTTTAAGCGAAAAGGTAAACAAGTCCATTGATACTGTGCTTCCTGAGTAACAAACGCTGTTTTCTGTTTGTCCTCTATTTTTAAAGGGATAGACCAAAATGCCGAATTAATGTCCAGTGTTGAAAAATTTTACATCGCCTTGTCTTTACCATCAAGTCCTCTATTAGTGGAAAAGGTTGTGATTGAGGTATTACAATTTTATTTAAGTCACGGAAATCTACACACAACCTTGACCTTTTTCCTTCTTCTTTTTTAAATGCCAATGTTACCGGAGCGGCAAAAGGACTATATGACTCCTCAATTAAATTTCTCTCTAATAATTTTGATACTTGTTGCTCTATTTCCTTCATATCTTCAATACTGCACCTATATGGCCTTTTTCTACAATATTTATCTATTAATAAACCAATGTGGGCCTCATAACCTTTCACAATGCCTATATCATATTTGTCCTTAGCAAAAAGTGAATTATATTTGCAAATTAGCTTTTGGATTTGTGATTTTTTCTGAATATCTAGATAATTAACTGCCACATTAAAATTTTCAACCACTATGTTTTCATTAAAATTAACTTCGTATTTTATATCATTAGTTTCTACTTTTGTGTTTTTAATTATATATTTTTCTTTATTTAAATCATTTTTAGTATCACCTGTGAAGCCAGGAATTATTTTTGTATTTTGATGCATGTTGTTCATGTTATTTTGTAAAATTTTTAAATTTTCATCCTGTATCAGTTTAAACTTTTTATACAGTCCAATCCAACTAAAAATCATAGTCGAAATTCTCCTCATCTATGACAAAAACATTTATTTCCTTTTTATTTCAAAAATTTTTATTTTTAAAGTAACCATCCCTATAGATTTTTTTACACCGTTAATCGTTTTCAAGCTTGCCTTATTATTATAACTGTTAATTAAGCCATTTTTTAAAGACAACAACTTAGAATTAATTAGAGACACATTAGATCCGGAATCATAGATTCCTGAAATGTTTAAGGTATCATTTATTAGTAAGTTTATTTTGATTAACGGTGGAATTACTAGTTTTTTTGAATCAATTGCATTTAATTCGGTTTCTAACTCAGAGTTGTTAACACTTCTTATTTGAGATCTCATTGGCTTGTCAGCATTTTTATTTTTAAACCAACATAATGGTTCTGGATGATAGCGAATACCCTTTTTCTCTTTTTCACAGATTTATCATGGAGTATAAATATTTCTTTCATTTTTTTCCCTAGTTTTACCTTCAAATACTGTTTTTTTCTGTAAATTCTTTTTATTTACCAAATTCTCCAAGACTCTAATGATATTAAACAAATCTTTACTCTTCTTTAAACTATGCCTATCAATCCTATCTGCTATAAAATTTGGCAACCCTGTAGTAATTAAAACAATTATAGTAAGTGTATCCATTGATTTGTTTACCTCCAGTAAAAGTCTCTCTTTCTTTAAAGCATACTCAAGTAATGTACCCTGTCTGTATTTATATAAAATTGCATACCTGACTGGCGACCAACCTTTGTCCGCATAAGTCTCACAAACATTTTGTTTCCATGTTACCCACTTCGAATCTATTGTATTGTATTGCGCTATACAGTCTTTACAGGAATCTTCCAAAAATAACCGAAGAATTTCAATCTTATTTACATCAGAATCTATGCCTACCCGTACACATTCTGCCATAAAAATTACCATCCATTGAGATACACACGACGTTTTACTATTAAACTTTTCTATAACAAACTTTTCAGATAAATTCTTGATATTCAGTGGTTTGGACATATCCTTCTTCATTTCTGTAAAATTTTCCAAAATTTTTGATAACGCCTCTTCAGAAATCCCTGATGAAGAAGTTTGTTGTTTGGTTTCTGGTATGAACTCTTCTAGTAAATATCCTTTATACTGCATATTTCCATCCTGATCCATACAAGTCCTTTATCTCCGCGATATTGGTATCCAAACAAACCTCTTTTCATGTCTCCGTTGAAGTGTACTTTTGATATGTTGTGTTTTCATCACCGTTTCATGGAAATGTACCGGTTGGAATTTATCCGGGATTAAAATGTTTGCTCCATGGGTTAGCACTTTTAAATTCAAATCTCCACTTTTCCATTGTCCTCGAAGCTATAAAAATGTTGTTTTATAAGGTGATTTATATAATTTACTCTTGAAATAAATAACTTAACTGAGTTTCTCTGGAAAAGACAATGTTTTATTACAAATAATGTTTATATACAATTTACATAACTACAACATACAACTTTACATAACTAAAATTACTAACCTTGAAAAGAAACAGCATTTAAAGCTATTATTTCATATTAATAATAACGAACAACTTAAAACGTAACCTTCATATATCTATCTGTCATAGAATAATCGAATGACATTTGTAAAAAATTCAAATTAAATGAAGTGCCATGATTATGGCCTTCGTTTACATATATTATATTGTATTTTATAATTCTATTGCATTTTAACTTAGTTATCTATTAATGAATTTGAATGCATTGTAATTTTAAAAATGTAGTTATGATAAAAATAATTAGATAATAAATTAATGTTTAGTGTTTGCTTTTAAATTTGATTAAAAACTTTTGATTTCTCTCGAAATTCCCAATATGTTGGCAACATTGAGTTAATTTAAATTTTATAAGTAGGCAAAAATTTTTTTTTTTTTTCTTCTTGAATAGATATGGCTTCATCGACGTAACGTGTTTACATCTCAACCTTCTTAAAATATAGTAAAAAATATACAGCTCACAAGATATAGAAATATACACCAGAAAAGATCCTATTAGCTTGGATTTAGTCTGGCTAAAATTATGTGTACTATTAGTGTTTCTTTCATAATAAATTTTTTATAAGTTATTAGTAGTTATAAAGTTATGTATGTTCGCTATGTAAAGGTCAACAGGTAGGTTTCTGGGTAACCTTTTCTTTCGTACTAAACTATCAGACAGTGTCTTCTCGGCTAATAAGACTACAGCGGGACCAAGGGCACTAACGCGCCCTAACTCAGAGGTGCTGCCGCAGCCCCAGCGCGGGACGCCGTCGTAATAAGTTCGCTCGTCGCTCGTGGGCTCTAGTAACGGCCCGCATTAACGTTCTGTGTTCTGCTGGAGTTAATACATTTTATCGATTTCATTTTTTATTTTCTACGTATTATCAATTTTTAAGTGCCTAATGTTATAATACTTTAATTTAATATATATTAAAACAATTATTATTTCCTAACAAAAATAAACCACTCACGTAACTGAACCTGGGTCCGAATCTTGCAAACACGCAACTAAGATCAGTAAAATTTTCATCTCCTCTATATGTTATATCAAATTGTAAACTAATAATCTGCCTTTCAAAGTTACCGATATTCCTAAGTGTAGACTAAGGCGCCTTATGACTTAGATTCGATTTAGACTTCTTAATGAAAAAACGTTTTTAACGGGAACTTTAAAAAAATATTGTTTTTGTGCTAGGAGTCAAGCATACTGCCAAAACAATTAAATTCTGTCGGCGATGTTGGTTATTAAACCTAACTAAACCGTAATATTTTAGGACCTAAATAAACACTTAAATCGCTCACACATTTCGTTGTGGCCGTAATGCGTATTCTTTACACATTGGCCCATACAATGTTTTCATTAGAATTTGTTTTATGTATTCCTAACTGTAATTTTTAACGGCTGTTATATGAGTCGTACGTATTTACATCTTTAATGTAGTATATTAAAATGCAATTACGAGAAAAAAATCAACTCAACAAAAGAATATAAATAATTACTTGGCGGACCCGTGATAAGTCGCACAAAATATGTATATTATTTGGTTATAATTTCTCGATAGTTATTATTTCCTTGTTTATATTATATTTAGGAGCGCTGAGACAGATCTAGATTTTTTTTAAGTGAGATCACATAATGGCGCATGTATCTTAAATTGGGTTAAAGCGCCGCCGCCCAAAAAGTATTTTATATTTAATTTCGTAATCAAATGACAGGATTTATACATTTATGTACATATTTTCATAAATCAATGATTTTGCGAAATCGTAAGGAAAAATTAATTGCTACACATTTACTCTTTATGCAAATGACAATATATATACAAGATGATACAAAGTTAATAGGTAATAACTGGGTAGCTTCTTTTAAAAATGGATGCAGGTGTGCTGTACTTATTGTGATAATGTATTATATATGATGAATTTAATCAGTTATTTGTCATATGCTTTATAAACTATCTTAATTATAAACCACAATTTCGATTTTCTAGTTAAATTAGATGATAAAATCATAAATAAGGACATGGAGTTTACTCGAGGTTTTAAAGATTTTCTATAGATATACCAGTTTCGACTACTAACTCTCCTAACTTATTTCCTATTACTACGAAGTAAGAGCTAAAGGAATATGTTTCGACTTATAGTTTTAATTATAATATTAAATATTCAGACAATTGTATTAAAAAATTTAAGGCATCAGACATGAAAAATACTGCTCAAATTCATGGTTTTTATGTTGTAATAATAAACTCCATAATTAATAGCAGTTTACCGTACCCCGCTTTCGTCTTTATAAGCATCTCCATGTTGGCGTGTTTCACGATTTGTTGAAAGGAAATAATGTTTTCTATTACTTAAAACCGAAAACACATAAAAGCCCCCAAGTTTAAATTTACATGTACAGTATTTAGTAATTCTTTTAAAAATTGATCTTAAATCAATTAAATATCATCACATTTCTGTAGTAATATAATCTCAACTCCAGCAGCTACGTGCTCCAGTCGCTCGATAACCGACGTTGGCGCAATCTCCTTTTATAATTATTCTAACTCGCGAGGATTCGTACACAGGTGACTGTGTAATACATCGACCGTATAAATAAAGAAATTTTGCAATAACAAATATAAACAAACAGCAAATACAAAATGTTTTGATAGTAATAAATTTTAAACTGGAGGCGGTCCCGGCCCGCAGGCGATCACAGGGACCACGGCTGGGATTTTGTCATTCTGCTGTAATCAAATCGGAGCCTGTCCTGTTTAAACAGTTACAAGTGTTTTGCATAACCTATGAAATAACGATGTATTTGAATACGAAAGAATCTCGATTACGGGGCCCCCTTCAAACCTTTGATTCGGAACACTGGGTCCGCCATTGTTTTAATGCGTATTACGACCTAACGGGAAAGGTGTTTAATATTTTTAGGGGGACGGCGCAGCGTAAGTCCAAATTCGAACGCTCTTATTTCTCCTCGCCGATGCTCTGCATAAGTAATTCTGTCGGGCGTTAGAAAATGTTAATGTGTTAAGGGGTAAATTTTAATACGCGACTTAAAACAGATATCATCAAATTGGCCGTGAAGGCCCATCGGCCACGGTTAGCCGTGGCGGTGCGTAAACAAAACGAGCGGTAAGTGTCTCGTTGGCCGTTACTTATGACGTATTAGGTTAATATAAAAAAAAAATGTAATTTTTATTTGAAAATAAATAACTTATAGTTCTGAAAAAATCTACTTACTGTCGATATTCGATGTACACATGAAAGAGTGTAATGGATAGTTTCATGCAAATACCTTTAAATTCACGATACACAGCGTAGCACGTAATATATTTTTGATCTACTTATGTAAGAGTTCGTGCAGATTAACGTCGTTCTTACTTCTATTTCGTAACGTCGGCGTCAGTCGCTGGCTTTATAATCGGAGTGCGCGCGCACGCGCGAAGGAACGCGATATCGGGGGAGACTGATTTTTTAATAAGTAACGTAAACAACATGAATGTGTGTGGAATTATAAATGAGAAGGGACTTGGGATTTGAGTACGCCTCATCGGACGACGCCGCACTCGCGCAACTACACAAAATACTCCACTACTACATTCCATTTGGAATCCACACAAACAAACACAAAAATTGGACGTCCAGGAAACGAAATGACGGACGAGTCTTGGAAGCATACAATGACTTTAGTGATGTTTTTTCAAGTCAAACAAAATTGTAGATATAAATGTACAAAAATATTAATTATAAATATTATTTAATTCTAATTGTGCCCGCCATTTCGTTTAAATTTAGTTGAAATAAATTACTAATAATAATTAATTTTTCACCGTTGATTAATATTAGCACATTGAGTGCCAAGGAAAGATAAATGTCTTAGAAAAAAATGTTTTAAATATTTACCTTCTTCACAATATTGATATTTAAAGTAATTAATATTTAATCTCCAATTGTTATCGAAAGATATTTTAAATTACCATCTCATTGTTTTCCAAATTAATACAAAATTTAGAATCATGACTTCTTACAATAATAAATAAGATTATAAATCAAAAACATGCCAAGAAACGTATTATTTAAATGTAACTATCTAATGTAAAAACGCAAAACTGTCTTCGCAGCAAAATGCTTTAGTTTTCTATTGATGCTTAAACTAATCAATCACTATAATCTGTGATTGATATCCAAAGATGGTTAGATCATTAATTAAATTTATAAGAAACTCAATTTTTCAGATTTAAGTCTTTATTGTTTTGATTACCTACTGTAATCATGATTTTTTTTAACCAGTGTCTTGCGCACACCATAACTCTGAAATGCAGTACCGCCGGCAGACTGTCTTAGTAGAGTCGCTTAGTTAAGCTGAAAAGCCTTGATAGATCATAAATAGTACTTGATATTTGGCACAGTAGTTCGTGGGACCAAAGGAGGCCAATTGAGGCCGGTACCTTACGGGAGTCCACCAACATTCTATTTAATTACTTTGAAATCGATTCCAAAATTTATTCAAAATAGACAAACACGCAGACAGAGACAATAAAGCAAGTAAAAATTGTATTATCATCCAATTCCGAGATATGTTAAAAGTTTCAAGTGTAGCTCATTGGGAAGCAAGTTTAAAATCGAATGCAAAATTTGTACTAGACGGTCACAAGAAAACGAGTTAGCGAATTGCTAAAAACTTAATAACGTCTATAATTTGTCGCTAACACTAAACAAGTTTTACTTGAATGGAATCAAACTAATAATATTATAATTGACTAATAACATGACCGCGCATCACAAAATTTATTAGTGTTATTTTCTAAGCATTTGGCACAACCTTATTTAATATAATAGTTCTTAAAATAAACTTGACATAGCTTATTGATAGAACTTATCTAGAACGTATCTTGCATTATCGTACACGGGGCGCATAACCGTATCCTGGCGAGATACCGAATCCATTAAAATACAACTTGACTCATAAAACGAAGCAATTGATATTTTAAAAAAGCATTTCATTATTTTGTAAAAGCGGGGGTATATTTTCAAAATTACCCTTTTTTTTCTCTGTTGGATAATTTTAGTTCAATCCATATTTACGAGTTTTTCTTCTTCGTTTTTTTTCGCCAAGTATAAGCAACAGCAGTTCTGCTTCTTTGAAATTCATTTTAGATTGTCTCTCACTCCAGAACGCAAGTCGACGCGTCGGCATCCATTGATGGTAGTTGACGGCAGGTGCCTTTAGGTGACGTTAATATCAACTGTAAAAACTACGTCCGTCTGTAGGATCCCTTAACGTTTGGCGCGTGTGTTGAGTTACAAATACTCTGTTACCCCAAAAATAGTAACTTCTAATCCAAACACGTATGTAAAAACATTTTTTCAATAAATAAAAACGACATATCTTTGTACGAAAACAGTATGTAATTTACTAATTAAAACTCTCTCAGAGTAGCATTAATATGCAACAAAATACACCATGTAGTGACCGAGATATCCCTTTTTGGGGCTCCCTCGGGCCCACGTCCCTCAGGACGCGCCTCCCTCTGAAAGGATGTTAAGCCGCTGTCCTCACGCTGGCTAATGCGTTTTGGGAACAGCTCTTTGTTAATCTCACGCGCGCCCCGTCCGCCTCCCACCGTGCACGTGCACTTTTCAGTAGGGTTATCCCTTCATAGCTAAAGTATTGTTCAGCAGACTGAAGAAATCTTACTATACATAAAATACGTATTGTAGATTTAAAGGGCAAAAATAAATATTTAGCCGTTCTTTCTTAATACATAAAAATCATATAAAATAACATTTTTTTGTCGCTAAATGTGACTAGGAGTGAAAAAAATGGTGAAATACGCCCATACAATTGGGGGCCCAACCTTACAGAAATGAAATTAGTATTATTTTGAAGATAACTTTAAGATGATACATGGATTTTATTTTCCATAAGGTGGTCTATATGAAGGAAAATATATGCATAAATGTAGCTGTCAGCTTGAGAAAGTTTTAAGTTATTGCATAGCTTCTATCGCGGGCCTTGAGCGTGGAGACCGAATCCAGAAATTCCGTAACGAAAATAACCTAACACCTCCCACTCCGACCGGCACAGTGGTGATACTTTTTACTTTTGCCATCTATCGATGAATAGCAGAAGTTTTAATGACTTTTTTGAAATATCACGCTTGTCTCTTTAGTTCAGCAAGTCGCTTCTAGGTGGCATTGGTTGTATCGGCGTTACTGCGCATGCGTAATCCCCCTCTTCGCCCCGCAATCTGGTGACTCATGCCTGCTTAGAGTTTCGGCATTAAGGCACCTTCTCAAAAAAAATACTGCATAAATTAAATAAATAAATAATTATAATTGCATAAGTTAATAAAAAATACTATGCAATAGCTTTTTTATATATTTAAGTACAAGATGAGTCGATCATCTCTTGAAAGCTTTACGTTATTTTACAAGCTTCGAAATAAAGTTATTTTAAATTATATAGTTTACATAAATATCATTATCATAACTTTATTTATGGTTTGTATTCTGAGGCCTTGTTTTTCTGATTAGATTATTTATAACAATTAAAAACGGGTACTTTTACTTAGTCGATTTTGTGCTCAACCAAAACAATCAATTGAAACATTGAAATACGATATTATAATGGTTAAGAGGGAATTAGTTAAAAATTAGAATTTTTTGATGTATGATACGATCTTGTGATACTAGTCCCAAAACCGGGTTGTCGTTTTTTCTTTCGTTTATACTGTTCGTGAGATAAATTATATCAGATCGAATATAGTAATTTCATTAATTCACAGTAAATTAAATTTTATATCAGCAACGGAGAAACCCTCGGCACGCGCGACCAATCGTACCCAACAGGGCTTCATGATACGAATGAATATATTGCATAGAGTAGGACAAATACGGCGGCCCCCTACCGGTGGAAATAGCAAGTTTACATGCGTCGGATTTAATTCATTACCACCCGCATAATTTTGTACGCTTCCAGCTTGATTTACGTACTTCTATAGTAATATCAAGTCTGTGCGTATAGGAAGCGCGGCGTTGCTGCGGGCCATGTGGTAAACCTATTTTTTATGTTATTTTGGCAAATCCACCAATATGTTTTTACCGAATACATTAGAATAGCTTGCATCGAGTTAGAAATAGCCTGGAACTTGGAGAAAACCATCGTTGTATTTTTACTGTTTTAATGAAATTCATGCAAACGAAACTGCAGGTTCGTGGAAAATGTCCAAATATGAAACAGTAAAGTACTTAACTAGGTTGTAGTAGCAATATATGAAAAACATTATAGTAAAAACACAAATCAAGGACAAAACAGACAGTGACATCTGCTGTTGCGCGCCGCCCGCCCCCCGGTCGTCCCCTCGCGCCCGTGAGCGTTCACAGTTCGGCCGTCTTCGGTGGTGGCCGTCTCCGGCGTGCGGGCTCACCGCGCCGACGCCCCCCGCCGACATCGTCGCAACACACGGAGCTCATGTTGCCTACAATTTGCCAAATTCATTGATGTTTATACGTTTTGTTCATCTGAGTGTGTTGTTATACATCCTACAGCATTTTTCAATGATAGAATGATAGGACTACCTAAAACAAAAAAAAATTGAACCCGACTACTAACTCTCAGGATTAGCGCGTTTAGAAACTCTTCTTCTTTATTATTTCAATATAGATGCGTATATTACTGTTTATGTATATAAAAGATATAAATTACAATAATATCACAGTTAATAAATATACATGTCCCATAGGAATAATACATGTCTCTGCGTGTATATGTTCGGAGAGCTAAATGAAGAATGCTCATCCAAATAATTGCTTACGTATTAGGTTTAATTACTGTTAAGAAATCTGCTCGTGAAAATTCAAAATAACTCTCCTATTGACTAAGAGAGTTATTATATATAACCTTTTAAAATACATTTTTTCTAGCTGCTATACTCTCTGCTCATACATATAATTTATTTACAAACAAACTTAAGCAAATATCTACTATCATCGTCTTAAATAATAATACGCTAAGCTTAAGATGTTTGCCTCACTTTTTACAAAAAACCTCACAATTACTCAACATAAATTTTGTATCATTTCATAGATAACTTCTTGCTCTACCGGCGTCAACAACTAAAAAAATTATTATTGCTTTTGTTTTTGTATATTTATTAATTATTAAAATTATATATATGCTGCCATCTGACGACTTTAATTTTGAAACAACGTCAACATGATTAACGGTCGGCAATTTTTTGTTCAAATATTTCTTTGATCAGTCATCTGAGCGTCATAATGTAATACAACAAAAATATATATTAACACGCTAAGGTTAAGATGTTTGCGTCCCTTTTTAGAAAAAACCTTACATTATTCCACATAAATTTTATATAATTTTATAGATAATTGCTTGCTTTACCGGCATCAATAACTAAAAGAAAATATTATTGCTTTTGTTTTGTAAATTAATTAATTATTAAAATCATATACATGCTGCCATCTGACGACTTTAATTTTGAAACAACGTCAACATGATTAACAGACTGTAAATTTTTTGTTCAAGTTCAAATTTTATACATATTTTTTATGACCAAAAATATTACAGTCATTACTATAAAATTCAAATATGCCATAATATTGTTAAAAATAAAATATTTTAAAATTACCGCTCTTTTGTAGGCAGTTTTGAAGAAAGAAGAAAGAGCAAGAAATTCGTGTATAGATGTTTTTGAATCCAATTATTCACAATCACATTCCAATATAAAGCTATTATGAGAAATGAAACATGTTTCAGAATACAAAACAGTTATAATGAAAATAAAAAAAAAGCGTAAAAATTCACCAAATATGTAGAAGCCAGAGAGAATTCCTAAAAATCTGAAATAATGCACTAAACCTAGCATGACAGATAAAAGCTATAAATATACAAGAATTTTACAAAGTGTCAGCCTAACCACTATGATACATGTACAGTTGTACATATAACAGTATGTACATGTTTAGATTTTTCAAACAATAGCGGACAATTTCAAAGTGAAAACATGAGAAAAACATATCCAACAAAGAGATTGGCGAAAATTTCAGGTAAAATGAATAATATTCATATTCATATGGGCATGTCCAAACAGCATATATTAGCCTAAAAATATCGCAACATTGATATATAACGTCGCTGGTAGTAAAGCATATTCCATATGACAAGAAAATTAAAAAAATAGTCTTTGGCCTTCATTTGACAATGTAATACCAAAATTGTCTATTTTTTATAAATTTGATTCACACGAAGGTCTTTTAGAACTTATTTCAAAAACAAATTCTGCAAAATTATTAGTCGTCATGGATTTTCTTTGTGTAATTTGTATTGTGTGGATGTCGTCACACTTTTAGATGAATACTGTCAGAAGGCGAAATACAGCAAATTTATGATATGTAAAAAGACATGCATAGAAATAAATAATGGATATGGATATGTGCAAAAGAAGTCTACCTTGCACAAATGCAAGCTTCAAAAGGATTTCAAATAAATGAATTATGTGAAACCTACGCAAACACCTTTAAAATTACAGTCTGACATAATAACCGACACTCGTATTCCCTTACAAAGTCTCTCCCAACATGATACTTACATATCCCGCTATCAAAATTCATTCATTCACTCTATCATAATCTAGTGCAGTGTATCCAAAATTGTTTACTGTCATTTCGAAGAGTATCATCCCTTAGAAGTCGATGAGGTCGGTTCAGTCAGTTAATTTCGTCGATTTTCTCAACCCAGCCTATATCCTCGTCTAGGCTTGTATCGTTTTAGTCTACGTGGAGGTAGAGTTTCTACTGAATGATACTCAAAGAAACAATCGTCTTTCAAGACGCATAAGCCAATTTTGTATACAAAATACTGGATTACCCTCCGACTTATGGCATATTTTAGTGAACACATCTGGCTACACAAAGTATCCTCACGAATAGGCATTTGGTTTTAAGTCCTGTCCAGTAGTAATTCTGGTCGCGATGTCAGACTGCGAACCGGCGCGGAAGGCATATACCGCATCTTCAACGATACTGCAATCTAATATCGAAACTCTCTGTGCGTCATTATGTTCTTTTTGTCATATGTTTTGCTACGATTATCCTTGTACAAAATAACTTGTGTTCAATAACCTTTTGAACATCTTAATATACCATTTTATACCTTTCTTTCTTTCCATTTGGTACATGGAGAGCTTTTGATCTTTTAGATCAATGCCCGCCATAGTCGTATTGTAGTCTTTCACACATATGAGCTTTTAACATTCCGCGCCAGCCCTTGTTCCCATGTAAGTGCTGTTGTCGTGGAAGGTGCTAATCGTCGATACGATTTTTGCAGCCTTTCACGCCAACACCATTATTACATCGCCGGAGTGGCGAGCAATGATCGTGCCCTTTTCACATTTTTTTTTTCATCTTTTTTACCCCTTCTGGTATATTTTTAAGAGTAAGGCGTATTGTGCTCAAACGGTTAAAGCCTCGACATTTGAGGTATCGTGCCAACGCTGGACTATTATAAAAATTGTCCATCGTGACACAATGTCCTTTATGCTCAAGACCTTCTAGTAAATTTAAAACTATTTGTGTAGTTTTCTCGGTCAGGGCTTTTGCCATATTATTAGGATTAGGGGCAGTGCCAGAAGTAGCAGGAGGGTGAGATATTAGTTTTTTACTTTTGCATCTACGCTTTTGTCCTCTGCTTCTGGTCCTGTCTCTCCCAACCTCAGCGCTTTCATCACAATCGTCGACACTTTTTTCATTGTTTTTTTTTCTCCTCACCTGCATAAATTATAAATTTATATAAGTACCCTGTACAGGATTCATACAATTCGAATGATTTGATTCCCCAGCGAGCGGTTTTTGCTTTTATATATTGTGTTGTATTGTCTGAGATGTTAATTCGCGGAAATACATAATAGACGTTTGCCTGAAACATGCATTAATATACAGCATGCAACCCATCGCTGACCCTCGAATCTGCCTCTCCACTATGAATCTCTATTCAAAGAATTGAATATTGATTCGAGAGGACTGACAGATATCGAACACCTAAGCAAGAGTTAATTTTATTTTTTTTTAATTATCTTTACTCCGCTAATCGTTGTAATGATAATTTCTACGTACGTTTCATGCCAACCAGGTACATCCTCAGGAAATTGCTAACAGTCACATCCACCAAAGTGTAAGAGTCTTAAAAACAACCAACATAACCTCGTTAAGTGAACCGCTGTCATGAAATGGTCAAAGAGCGACGAAAGCATCCTTCCTAGCAGCCACAGACCACTACCAATGGACATGGTTGTCAAATGTCACAAACTAACCATCACCAACCATTACCCAAATAGTTACAGGCAAGCGTCCAATAAAGGCGATTTATAAACGTTAATTTGGTCATTGAGTATATTATTATTACCTTTATGTTTTAAAATTTCGAAGAATTCCAGAGCATTTAAACGTAACCTCTTCTCACACACATGCAAAACATCGAAATTGTGATCGTTATTAAGCTTGTGACCGGTTTCTATTAGACATTTAGTAAAATGGGATCTGTCTAATTTATTATTTTTAAAGACTGAAATATGTTGTTTGTGTCTTGTTTCAAAACAACGTCCGATTTGTCCTATATATATAGATTTACAGTCATCACTAGTTAATTTATAAATTCTAGATTTTTTATTATTATGCAATTTATCTTTATTGTTATCTAAAGTTTTCAAATTGTTGTTTGTTTTAAAGGTCATATAAATATTATGTTTTTAATAATCTCGGAATTTTCTCCGAAATTATACCATATGTCAAACTAGCTATATATTTCTTTTGGTATTTTGATTTTGTTGGATAGATACTGTTCTTTATAACACTTTTTTGTTTTCTTATATATTATGCAAAGGAAAGACGCCCTTTGAACAGGGTAAGGGACTCATCTAAACTAACAGATCTATTTAATACATACAAGTCCTGGGATTTTCGATTGAATTGGGAAATAATAGGTTGCAATTTATACAACCTATGGGAAAAAGAACCTACACTTTCCTCTCGATTAACAGCAGGCAGCTGTTTACTGTTAGTAAGCGGTTGCTTACTGGCAGCAAATGGTTGCTTGCTTTTCGCGTTCGGCAGTGGTTGTTTATTATTATCAGAAAAGTGTAGGCATTTGGTTAGAAAGATATATCTGTCGTAGGACATGATATTACGAAAATAGACCAATTCAACGTCAGTGCCTTTCCTCTAATATTCTTCTAAAGTGTTAAATTGACATATGCCCCTATAAATAAAAACTGCAAAGAAACGGTAAAACTCATCTACAGTGGTATCTTTCCACCTCTACATGCGCGATGACTTTGTATATATACCTACAGCTTTTGCTTTATTAATTACTTGATGAGCGTAACAGTTAGTTTTAATGACGATTACCTTCACGATGTCATCGTCAAATATATCGATAAGGAGAATTATAATCCTTAACCGCACCAACTGGGTGGACAAAAAACTCTTCTCTAACCGCAGTGAATGCGGTGAAGTCTTCTTGCTATTTGAAACTAAGGTCACCACTCAACAATTTCTCGTGGTCTACACCCATTGCGGCTTCCATAAGCCTAACCGACGCAGCTACTTGAGATTGTAGCTCCTCATCACCCGATAAATCCTGCTGAATCTCCTTTTTGGCGGAAATGATACGATATTCGGTATCATCGTCATCCGAAAATTCCTAATCATCATAACCACTTTTACTTTCAGGATTCAAAAGCGCTTCTGTTGGTAATGAGACATGGAATGTTCTAGAAGAAGTCGGCATGTCTTCACCAGCAGAAACGTGGACATCAGGGAAAGTTATTATTTGATGAGTACTCGCCGGTTGAATCGTAGAAACTGGAACTGGCGCAGCGAGATTTGATACCTGTGAGATGATGTCATGCTCGGTATCTTCTGTTTTAATGACTGTAAAGAACTTCTCTGGCTTTCCCAAGTTCACTTATCTCCAGCTCCATCATTTCTCGATGCCCGACGCGCATTCTTTCACATTCGGATTCGGAATCAGCCTGCGCCTGATTCCTCGGCTGATTGAAATTCTGAAACCTTCTCTAATATTGGTGTAGATAAGTGAGGTTTAAATAATATGACAGGCTGTTACATAACTGTTACATAGAATTAATAACATCACATATTTATTACATCTATTTATATAGTTTGTTGTTATAAACTAGTTTTCGCCTACAGCTTTGTCCGCGTGTACAGGAGTAGTATATGTGATAATAGATGGAAAATTTTTTGGATAGGTGTTGCGTAAAATTCGTTCTTAGTGTGCGTTTACGTCCCGAAAACAGTGTCTATACCAAAGTTCAAATCAATCGGATCTATAATTTCGGAGATCTCGTGATCAGTCAGTCAGTCAGTAGCATTTCGCTTATAGTAGAGAATTCGCTTTAGAAACGACCTTCACCCATCTTCACTCTACACCTGGTGGCAAAGCAGTTATGTTCAAGTTAGTTTTCGCGTCAACGGCTGACCGCGGTCGAATTTTGAGACGAATTAGATTTAATTGTCGGTTATTTTTGTTAATTGTATTGTTAACGACTGAGAGAAAAGCTCAAAGAGCTCGACAATTGTTCTGGTTTAGTAGAGGATCCGCATCGGAAACGAATTTTTTATAAACTTTAGAATTTAGAAAACATATCGCGAGTGGGTTGACTAAAAAAATCCTGGCCAGACTACGATTTATAAGAATTCAAAAATAACTTTTTTTTTAAACCTTGCGCTGGTTAGTTTAACGAAGAAATTGTATACCAATCGAAAGTTTGAGGCCTGTAAAATATGTAAGTGTTGGGTTGTCTATTTTTTTTGTGGCGTAGCTATTGGTTAGCGTAATTATATAAACAGATAAGTCGATACCAGCAATTTACACACGTCTGCTGAATAAACTAGTAAAAAAACGCTGCTTTGTGATTGTGTTGCACAAATTTGTTTTTAAATTAATTAGTGCAATGTTTTATAATAAAGCATTTTTCAATTTTAATTATTCGTAGTCTGGAATTTTTCAGTGAACTCACTCGCGATATGTTTTTTGACACACTAAACCTGATGTAAAAAACTTTTCATCCATTAAACAGACAGGTGGAGGTCACTTGTAATTCAAATCTTATACTATTATATAACATGTATAAGATAGATAACATTGAGATTTATCATTTTTCGTTAACGTTAAAAATCAGTCACGGTAATGAAAAAACCAAAAACAATGTAGAGCAACCGAATTTGTATCTGCTGTCAAAGGGCAATCTTTACAATATAAATTCCAGAATAAAATCGAGATATAACATTTAAATTAATAAATGTTTGTTAAGATTACGGATTTTAGGTAGCCAACTTGCCTTTTTGTAAGTCGACACTGCCTTTTTATCATTGCTCCTATATAGTTTATATCGAGATATTCCGCGTTCTTCCTCTAAAGCAAAATAATGGTTTATCATACAGTACAAACACCACAGAAGACTGTCTTGAAAACGGAACATTATTTTTAAGATTATTAAAATTGTCTGTAGTATATTCAAATTTAAACTTGAAATGATGGCACGTCCTAACTTCCGTCAAAACTGAAAAATTTGAACATACTAACAAAATGGAAAAAAAAAGAAGTAATCATTCCACCACCGCTTCACGTTCTTCCCTTACGGACCTTGTGCACTTCGAGCTGGCGCGGGCCGGGCCTCACGGGCTTTCAATTCGGAGAAGCTGCCCTCTGTTCAAGCGATGTTCCAATTAGGACATGTAAATTATCTGTATTTAAACGGTACATGGAATTATTCGCTCGTTTCCGCTCGTTCAATTTGCGCTTTCGATGTATATACTTTGGAATTACTCACTTTAACGAATTCATTTTGTATACAAAACACTAGGAATATGTACACGGATGCTAGCTTTCGCCCCCAGTTCGAACATTGAACGAATTCGTTTATCGGCCGATCACGCTATCGACCATTATTCCAATCTTGTGCCTGCTTTTGATTCCGATTCTGTCCTCGATCTGGACACCGACTTTGTTCGAAATACATACATATAATGAAAAGAGACCGCTGCAAAACGGGATAAAAATTATCATATACGTCACTCCGGCGTATAAATTATTGCCTACTAAATTCATCTACATCCCGTTGAAATTCTTATCCTATTAAAACTTACATATTAAATTTTTTCTTCCAATATTTTTTTGTGGAACTTGCGAACAAATGCACAGACAACCAGACGAAAATTCTAAAAACCATTCAAATGTATTCGTTTATAATATTACCAGGCGAAGTTTTTCTGAAATATGTTTAAGTAGAGTTTTTTTCTCCTTTCTATTTTATTTTATGTGGAATCGTGCGCAACAGCGTCCGAGTTGTTCTTCAGCTAAAGACAAACACGGCAAAAACCACTGCAAGCCTAACTTTGAATTGGTCAGGTGTCCAAAGTCAAACCGAGGTACACGTTATTTGTTATGCAGTCGGCTCGGGATGTCGTCTCCGACCCTTAAGCTGTAAGGGCCGACACTCGACGAACTTTCTAAGTATCAGATTCACTTACCTCATTCTTAAATTATATCGGTGGATGTTCCCCCTGCAGAGTTCCCTTTCCTTTCCTGCAAGGTTCCCTTTCAGTCTGAACTTCAGTTATTGAATTATATTTTAAAGTAAAAAAGGTCATGTTTTTTATTATTTGTACAACTTTAGAAAAAAATTAAAAATACATAATCTAAAATGTGAAACAACTAATTTTAGTATTATTTCAATTTCAAGAAAGTCAAAATGTCATACTTAATATTTAGTCAAAATATCATAATAATATTGTCATACTGATATACGGTTTCGTAGATACACGGTGTAAACTAAATTTTTCATAACTTTTTTATTAAAGAATATTAATACTGGTGCTACTCTATTTATTAATATGATACATAAATCTTGTAATGTGCCTAAGGCAAGCGCGTGGTTTTTAACATTTAAGTAGTGTACACGACATTAGCACCGTCTAGCGTCCGCAGCTTTTCGGGACTTATCGAATATTTGCATGTTCATGACATAGTGAAAACATTGATTATATAGCTGTTTATTGTTATTCTTAGTAAAATATTTTGTTTCTATAATAAAGCAATCTGTAACAATATCCTATTGTTTCGTTCCATTTTTCATAGTAAAAATAATTATGTATTGTTGCTATTTTCACTACAGCCATGACGTGTTAATTATTTGCACTTTAAATACAATCGTTTCCATTTCGTAGAACAATAACAATTATATATCTACATCTCTGGCAATTGGCAATGACTGATCAAATTATTTTGGTTTTTACAGTTAATGGGATATTATTATTACATCGACTTAAAACAAATAATCTCTTCTCGAATAGTAACGTCAAAATTGTCTTCTATGAACCTCTTTTTGGAATGGGAATAACGAATAATATAATGATTTCTATTGTTGCTGAAATAATTATAATAAATTACAATTTTGAATGTAATATTTATGAAAATGAAAGAATGAAAAATTTAAGCATTGAGGCTTGCATCGTATGCAAGATGCTAGTAGGTTAGGTTACAAAGCTAAAGTTTCGTAAAGTTCATGAAAATATATTTGAAGCTGTGGTTTTCTAAAGACTGGACCACCGTCAGTGTAGCCGATGTGCCCTGGCAATTATGTCTTTCTAAGGATAGCTCGGTCACTTCAACTTTATCAACGGTTTATTAGTACATTATCTTTCAATTAGCAATAATAAATATTGTGTCTCATTCCAATAATATTCATTATTATGCTGACGTTTCACATAAAAGGAGAATGCCCACGGAACAACGGACTCCCATACCATATTACGTCAAAACCATTCTTGGATTTTTATGGGCTATACCTTGCCTATTATCACTCACAGTAGTCACTTGTAAATTCATACTCGGATTTAAGAGTATTTTAAAAAATGAAACATCCTAAAAATGTATGTAGTACTCTTTGCAAAACGTTATCATGAGCAATAACCTCTACAATATGACATATTTTGTAACTAAGTAATTAGTTATTAATTACTATCTATTAGTCATGTGATACTGAAGCGCACCACCTGAGATTCAGTCTATAAAATAATGTTCGTATTTTGGCGAATTCCTTCATAAGTTTTATTAAGCGGCCAGGATTTGGTAATAGAAACTGATCATTACGGTCGATGCAATCAGCTCATAAACAGAACGTTGTGGTGAAAACGTAAGAAAATCAATTAATCTCGCACGTCGTTGTCGATCGCCTAGTTACGCTTAGTCGTACCACGTAGAATTGAAGGACTTATTAGTTGGGTAACAAATTATAGGCTATTATTTTGTCCCTATTTTTCTCTCTAATATAGTACTAAAACTTACTTACGTAATTTGTGCGTTATAAAGTCCAACTTTATCTAACAACAATATCGCTAAATGTACTACCAATGTACTCAGCCAACAAATGTACGATATTAAGCTAAATATTAGGTCGGAGAAAGAGCTTTTTTATATTTCATATACAAATTCAAGATAATATTCCACCATATTTCATTAACATTTAATTATAATATATATGTAGCATTTTATTCAACAATTTGTTGTTACCATTTTGTAGGTAGTGACAAATGTGAAAATCCAATCAGTTTTTTTTCCTCAAAATACTATGTCGATCTTTACAAACTGTTTCAAAATCGGTCGTTTTATGTGATAGATAACAAAATTTGTAAAGTTTTTAAATAACTTACTAAAATGTTTGTCGAATGCCGTAAAGTAGATGAAAATTGAAAGACTCGTTCGGAATGTATTATACATATAAAATAAAAGACGTACTTAATTTATACAATTCTAAAATTTTGAACTAGAAGTCAAAACGCATTGAAGTATATTTTTAAGCTTGGATAGCTCCGAAAAGCACTAAAATGAATCTTATGAACACAAACAGCTCAATAATATATATATATATATATATATATATATATATATATATATATATATATATATATATATATATATTTTTTGAGTGATCTGTGCACTAAAATGGCAAGAAATGTCAGGGATGACCTGCAGAGTCAACGACCTTTCGAATTTTTGAGTTCAAAACCCTCATAAACTTATGAATAACTATTTTCGAACTCGAGAAGCTCAAAAATACATTGACAAACATAATAGCGGGAAATTTTAAGGATCATCTGCAGGGGCAAATTTTTGTATTATTTAAACTGCTTTGTCTAAGAATGTATGAAGAAATCAATAAGGTAAACATTACTGAATTCACTGAACGTTTTCTGATTTGCGATCACGTACTTTTCAGGACTGCTCAAAGCTCAGCTTCTTCTATTTATATTTTCTTGCGACATGTTCAGGATAAATAGACGTCAATGAGACGATGAACAGATGAATGTTAGTATTTTATAAAAGGAAACAAGCCGAGAATTCGACAACACAAAATCGATTATCATTTTCTATACTCCTTCGTATTATTACAAATACAAAAATTATACCATAGGATATATACTTATATAAATATTCGATAAAATATTTGGGTTCAAATACTTCGTCAAAATGAAAATTCTTGTATAAGTAACGGTGTGTAGCACACATTTTAAAAACAATGATTTTAGAATACATATACAAATCTTTCCATTAATTAGAAAATTAAACAAACACGTCATTTTGGTGCTTAGTTCAGAATTTTGATTGTAAGCTCTTAACTGTAATTGATTATTTCAAAGTCGTTGAAATAATCGTAATAAATGTTAAGCTAACAACGATTCATGGCATTTGTCACACAATTTAAATAATTTTGAAGTTTTGACACCAATTAGTATAACCTTTGTTGAGGGTCTCCGATTACGACTGGGACAAACCCTCTTGTCCCTCTTGATTAGATTCAGAGTTCTTGAGGTAACTTTGCAACAATTTTGATGAAAATATAGTGTACCAATATCATCATTTACTTCACGAAAAGTAGTTAAATATTCCATAGTGTGAGATGTCGATTCGCGGAAGTCCATAATTAGACGATTGCCCGCAACATGCAATAACATGCAGCACGCAACCCGAAAGATGTAGAACAGATATCGAATACCTCAACAAGTGTTTATAAACAATTAACACTAGCTTAGGTGTTCGATATCTGTCAATCCTCTCGAATCAATATTTAATTCGTTGGGTAGGGATTTTTAATGGAAGAATAGATACCAGGGACAGCGGTGGATTGCATACTGCATGTTAACGCATGTCGCAGGCAAGCGTCGAAAAATAGTTAAGTTCAAATTATGTTAAGTAAATTTATCTAAAATATGAGGAGTGGTACTAATAAATTAAGATGAGATATCTCGCTTTGAGGTGGTGATACTAACTTGAGATGAAGTCATATAAAGATGGTGTCATTTTTGTGTTTGGTTTAAATAACACAGTCGGTATTAACGCGCCTGGACTATAAATATTGCACGCCTCATAAGCGGAGCGCATGAGGTAGTGCTCTACTCTCGCCTTACGAAAAACGAGTGATTTTTTGAACTTTAAATGTCTTTATTTATTACATGTTGCACTTGTAAAATAATGTATGCACTCAAACGCAAGAATAATCACTGATTTTAATATCTATAATATCTTCTAAACACATTTTGTTATAGAACATATTTTAAAAACTGTTTTAAAAATTTTTTTCATGGTCGTCCGTGTGTCTGTATGTGCGGATCCTGTATGTGGTCACGATAACGAATGAAATACTTCACTAATCCAGTGCATTTTTTTTCATTCGCTTTAGTATGCATCTGAATAGAAGCCTATTGAATTTCACTGTCTAATTCGGTGTAGTTTAATTGATATTTAAGAAACAAAATTTTGACGAGTCTTTTAGTATATCTATTTTTTTTTATTACATCTTAATCTAGAGAACATAAGAAACCCAAAGCGTCTTTTTTATTCTCAATGTTTAAGTAAAAATTTTGACACCACGGTATTTTTTTTTTATTTATTTCAATTTAAAAAAAAATGACGATTACGGTGTAATTTTTTTTGTTAATATATAGAATTTAGAGTATTGAACAATGCATACCAAGTAATTTGTAATCATTCATAAAGAGTGAGCTCCAGTCATTTGTCGGAGCTGACATACACACTTTTCTTTAGTAAAAATGGAGTAACCGCTATGAGGCGAGCACTTTTGGATTTTCCAAATTTTTTATGTTTGCCATTTCTTTATATCCTATATTATACACTGCTACATAAATTTGTAGCGTCTGTCTGCACATTCATTTTTTCTTCTTGTGTTTATTTGAACAATATGTAGAGGTAGCCCGGTGTTCACATTACGATCCGAAGAATTTTGTCCATAAAGATTAAAATGTCAAGGCGCTCCACACCATTAAATTGTATTTTCACACACTGACCGCGATTATAGATCTCAACGTCAGGTCTTTACGGCCCAAATGTGAACTCCACAGCCAGCATTCAAATCTTGTGGCAGCCGCCTAACATTTCTCTCCCGAAAATCTACTGTGTACCTCTTTCTGATTTCGAATTTCTACTATGAAGAATAATTAAATTATGGTTCTTTATAGATTCAAAACATAAAGTTCACAAACAAATGATCACAAAAGATTAATGACGGCACCATCAGCTTCATACAATGAAGTCGGTTAATGTAATTCAGATTACTGAATAAAATCTCGTTGCACAAGAAATCTAAAAACTTATGTATCCACAGAATGTTCATTTGCTTCTCTCCTAATTTGTAACATTAGTGAGGAGCAGGCTTATTCTAAATCAAAACTCATCATGTATTTATCTCTGGTGTAAAGGACACCCACCCTTTGACTCGACAAATACGGCAGTATATTCCGATTCAAAAGTGAACAAACAAACATATGGACACAAAAATGATATCTAAAATAGAACAATAGATTAAATCAAAACCATTTCTAGTCATCGAAAAGGGGAAAAGTAAGGCAGTAGCGACCGAGACAACGACGGTCGTTACCGCTCGTGAGAACTCTGAACCGATTCTGCGTCACAGGCTTAGGGCGTCGACCTCCAAACCTGCCCGAGTTGACAGTCGACCTCACGTCAAATATTCATTACGAAATCGATTACCGCAGGACACGGGCGCCCACTCCGCGGCGCGCCGCCGCAATCCGCAATTCATCGCCAAATTGGAGTGCTCGCAATTGGACTACCCGACATGCAAATCGGTCCCGCCCAGACCTGAACAAATCTAAACCTTTCTACACACTCGTCAGATTGATTTGCATCTACACGTATCTCTCATACTAATTAAATTAAGCTGTTGCGAGTACAAACACTAATATGAATTCGAGGCGTTTCTTTCTCAAAATATTTTACAGGAGTTAAGACCACAAGTCTCTCAAAATAAAATATTCAGATATCTAGAATCTTGTAAATATCTTTAACCGGAATAATGTGAAATGAAACAAATCTTCTAAGATAGTCTGACAAATAGATATAAATTTATTATAAAGTATGTATGAGTGTTGTGTTGTCAATCTGTATAAACTGAGACAAGGATAAAATTTATAACCTTATTTATATGAAACATTTAGTCACTCAGGAAAATGATCACTTTTCTATTAGATACAAGTTAATAATATGTTTAACCTTGTATTTCAGGTTTATAAAATAAAAAGTGTTATTCAAAATATTATTTCCTTTTTCCAGATTTTATTTAATTTTTCGTGTCATTTAATAGAGCAAGAAATACTATTTTCTTAAAAACTTATTTCTGAAAAGATAATTTCTGTTGAAATTTCTTATTTATTCATAAACAAATTGATACGTAACATCATAAGAAGATTGAAATGATGCTAAAACTCAAAAGATAACATTTTTACACCTCTAGCCGCAGCATCGAGTACTTCATTAATTTTATTATTCGCCTACCAACCCCTGTTGGGATCGAGTAATGAATATTAAGACGGATTTGTGTACTCCACAATGTTACTCAGAATATTTATATTACAATTATTTATTCATTTTCCAATGTTCAAAAAAAATCTAAATTTTTATTTGCTTGTATATAATATACTAGCTTTTGTCTATGGCTCCGCCCACGTATACATATAATAAATTCTTTCATTTCGTACATCGCCCCATCACGAAATCGAGATCCCGATTGCTATCTCGCTCTCGATATTACTTCCGGTCCCGCTCTCGATATTAATTTCTTTCATTCTCGATTCTATAACCCGGTCCCGCTCTAAGTACTGATCACAGTACTGCTTCTCATTGCCATTCTGGTTATGCTCTTGATTCTAATTTTCATCCCATGCTCGATTTTGACCTCGGTCTCATTCTCTGTTTCGGTCCCGGTTACGATATTCAATTTCGTTCCTCGTACCATGTGCAATTTTCAATATGCGGGTCACGATTCTGATTTGGACGAAGACTTAGCAATTGCTAGTAGTATCAAAATAAAATGTGGGCTATATTACTCGGTGATTGAATAGTTTTCTTTGACTGAAAGAGTGTTTAGAGTCTTTATTGTCAGAAATATGAAGATGAAGGCAAGTTTTTTCTACAAAAACTTCTTGTTCGCACATACAATATATAAATCGTTTCATAGTAACCAAATAAATGCTTTACGCTAAAGTAAACTGACAAAATACACATAGCGGTTCTAATTTTCAATTAAACATTTGATATTTTAGTTAACCTTCTGAGAGCTACTTTTTCCAAAATTATACAAGTCATTATTTTTCATCTGTAATAAGCAACTAAAACATAAATTTTGTTGTCAATAGCTTCGGTGGTTTCATTTTTTTCATATAAAAATGTAAACGCTTATTTTATCTCTTTTACTTTATACATGTCATTATTGTTTATTAGCTAACGTATAAATTTTTACTTAAATAGCTTCAGTGGTTTTTATTTAACATAAAACATTTCATCCCCTATTTTACCCCTTCAAGCTTAAATAAAAAATAAATGTGTCCATTTTTTTTTCTTTATTTCTATAAGTAATTTTCGATAGTAAGTAGTAAAATATAAGGGATTTCGAAGTGGTCTTTTAGCAGTTTTCCATACATCAGTGGTTTATCGCCACGAATGGGCTCTTAATTTAGACAGACGAAATGTAAATTAGTTTTTACAATTTGTCAAAAGTCAGAAATCTTTATAGTCCACTGAAAGTTATAGTAAATAAAGAAGATAGGTAATGATTGGTGTACAGGAATCCATGTTGGTGTAGGAGATGGTATATTGGCAAAACCAAACAAAAACTTAAGGTTAGACAGCACAAAGTTGACTGCAGAACTAAGAATTATGTTAAAAACAACAAAATAACCTTGGCGGTACATCATTTTGACAATGAAGGACATAACTTTCAGTTTGACAAGGTGGAAGTTGTGGATTTGAAAAACAATTATATGAAGAGAGGAATATCAGTGACAAGATTTACATTAACTTTAGTTCTTTAGGTCTTGTCAAAACTTTAGGTCTGATACACAATGGTTGAGTACGGTATACAGTGACGTCATCAATGTTATAAAATCTTCAATTAAAGATACTGCATGGAATAATTGTGTTGATATGGTTGATAATTGAGTTTTTTAAGAGTATAATATTTTATTTAAAAAAAAATGTAAAATCATTTTGATCAGTGAGTAAATTTAAATTTTGTCCTGACACAGTATATACCTGGTATTTGATCTTAATTTCGACGAAGTGTTATAATGCGGGTACATGTGATTTACTACTTATTGCACTGGACACTTGTAGTTGTGGTTGTCAACAACCAACTTTTTTTCTATAGTTTGTTGAAAAAAAAATTATATTAATACTTTAGATAAGTAAATTGTAATGGAAAGTACAAATGACCACCGTATGTGATTGGATTTGGTCTTGTTTTATTGTGCACTGACCTGGTATCATGTACCAGAATTCTCAACAAGGGTATTAACCTCCAAAGTAAATATATAGTTTTTTATATTAATTATTTGTTAATCATATCTTAAATGCGCGACAACAGTTATTTTAAAAAATCTATGATAGATATAATTATCGTATGTTTTTTTTAATTATTAAATGAAATTGTTTTGGTGTAATTATTATAATTTTTTCATGTACATGTCCTGATTATCTAACTATCTGTAACAATACTTTCCAGAACTTACTGATGAAGTTGGAAATGAATCAACGAAACGTTGAAGTTTTTTGAATAAATAACATCTACTTATTCGTCCAAGTTCCCGATATCATTTATTAAGTTATTTATCATAAATGAAATTTACCAAAAACTAGCAATTTATCACCATTTTACATTAAAAGATGTTTTATTGTAATAGGAACTGTACTTGCCTTACCCTAAAGTATATTTTTTAATCAGTGTTTCAAAACAGAAATTTTCTTTCTGTGTGGAAGGCAGTATCGATATTTATAGTACTAAATGTATAAAGTAAATGATGTACATAACAGACCGGGCGCACGCGGTCGGCGCGCTGAGCGGGCCGTCGTTCGGTTGTGTAGGTGCGACTCACTACGCTGCAGGAGCGGGATCTCACCGGAATTTGGATCGTCAAAATGATAACCTCAGAACGCTATGTGTCTATAGAGGAGCAAAAGTTTCTTCCGAGATGCTAACACATATACCATTGGCGCTACTTGTGCTGGTGCAAACGAGGTGCAGGCTCGATAAGAGTGTGCAGGCTGCATCAGTAACTTTCCCTTCAATTCCACTTATAACGAATTACAAATTTCTTCCCTGATTGACACGAATAGCACTAATTGTCTATCACCGGGTGATTTCTGGTGGACGAACGGAGCAGTCGCGTGACGAGTTTTAGTATATGTCGATAAGCAGATGGACAGCACATCTGGATGAACATTATCACTAGTTAAATTTTTATTGCCTGCTTTATAAAAGAGAAACTTAAACATAAAAAGGCCATATTTCTACCACTATAGTGTAAAGTTGAGTAATCGTATGTCTGTAGACACCGATCTGAGGAACTAAAGATCATAACAAACGGTTAAGCATAAAAAGAGTCTATAAAAATAATGATATATTTAAGTACAAAATATTTGTTTATGTACTACACCAATTACTTCCACAGGATTTGGTGCAATTAAGAACATATTAATTTTTTATATGACACGGGACAAGTCAACGTTCAACTGGCCGAGTTATAGACGTGGAATGTTTAGGTAAATCCCGACTACGTCCGATGCGGGCCCGCGCTTGTCGTTATAGTCTAAGAGCCCGTGAACAGCAGACTGTATGTATTTTACCAAAGGTGATATTCTGGTCAGAGACCCTCCTATAGATGCCCAACACGAATTGGGGAATCACTAAGCCCAACGCAGGTAGCTATGACGTCACTCAGGTAAGACAGGTACGTAAATTATACTAAATTCAAAAGTATTTTACCAAAGCTGCCATTTGGTCACAATAACAATTATAATAAGTACAGCGAGAAAAATTAATGGCAGACGATTTTTTTGGTTTTAAACTCGTGGCAGACGCTTTTGAAAATTTGAAAAAAAATATATTTCAAAAGTATTTTAACAAATCTGATTTTTATATATGTTACTTGGGATGGTATTACTAGTTTATTTTCGAAACGGCAGACGTTTACTCCGGTTATAATACTGCGGCAGACGACAATATATACTGACAGTATGAACATATGTACCTACTGTAATTATTTCTATTTCTATAATTGCTGCATGCAAGTCGATAAATTATGAAAAATATAAGAGAAAAATTATATTTTCAACTTTATAATAATGAATGGGGAAGATGGATTATTTATAAATTAACAATAATAACAATATTCCGTTAATTGATCTTAATTAAAATATGTTTCAAGGTTTTATTGATACACTTATTTAGTGATGGTTTTTACGGTTATAATTCATCAGTTTCATCGTGGGAATCATTTCGATAGTGATAACGTTCATCATCTCGGTCATTTTGTTCATCATCTCGGTCATTTTGTTCATCATCTCGGTCATTTTGTTCATCATCTCGGTCATTTTGTTCATCATCTCGGTCATTTTGTTCATCATCTCGGTCATTTTGTTCATCATCTTCGTTGTCGTCTGTAAAAAATAATTAATAAATTTTCCAGTGAGCAATTTAAGTATAAAATCGTATATAGTATAATAGAATTACCAGAAACATCTTTGATGAAATCACTAATTAAACGTGGTAACTGATCTCCCTCAAACCACTTGAACACGTATGATGTATCTTGTTGTTCCCAACCATATTCTAGTGGGTTTAACATCATAGGATTTTCAGTGTTGCATTTTCCAGATGCTAGCAATATAATGAGCCCTTAAAACTGTTGGTAAAGTTCAGCTTTACATGGAGGTATTGAACTAGCGTCAAAGTTTACAACTTTTTATTGAAATTTTCATTCAAGTCTGAAGCTTTGTAATTATTGCCAAATAGTTGAAAACGACTATCATCAACGTCTTTGCATTTCTTGGTGTTATACACGTGACAAATAAATTCTTGAAGAATATCAAACAATGATTCTAATAATTCCGGTGTTAATTCAGCGTCGTTTCCCAATGTATCAAAAGCTTTTGAAATTCAATATTTTCTTTAACCAGGTAAACGGTCGTTTCTTTCCTTTATTAAAAAGGCAGGGTTAAAATCACATCCCGTGAATGCGTGGAAACCAATCAAGCTTTTGTTAATAGTTCACCGTTTTCCTTATAAATTTTCGTAATATCAATGAATCTTTCATGGTTTCCGGTCCCAATGAGCATCCAAATACGAGACAACTGATTTTTAAGTAAACCATATTGCCAAGCATTATTATTAAAATATCTGTGTCCGAACCTCTAATAACAATATTGGACGTGTCTGGAATACTGCATACGTGATAAATTATTTTAGTATCAGCTTCTTCGTGTGATGGACAGCAGAGATCATCAACAATACTCGATTCAACTTCCATTATTCGCTTTGTAAAATAACAGTCGCGAAAGTTTAGATGTATCAACTTAGTGCCAAGGAACGGAATTACTTCACTAGTAGCCCAATGTTTAATAAAAAATCTATTAAAGCTTCTTTAAATCTGATGTTTTTAACTCCTTTGAGAAATCTGTTGGTCTGACTTGTTCGGGTCCTGCAATTATATATTGCATTTGAATACTCTCAGATCGTAAAGATCGTTCATTGTCTTTGATGGATGGAGACCAATATTGATCGAAGATAACATCAATTCTTTGTTCGGGATATTTTGTTACCATTTGTAAAAATTTTTTGGAGATACTACCAAACGTTTTTGGCACTTCTTTCATGGAGTGTAATATGAAAAAACCATCTACAACGTAAACATCAGAAATACAGGGCGAATCGTGCTCAATATCTGCTTCCAAAGCTTTGGCAAGTACTGATTTATCAGTTTTATAGATTGTACCATCTGAATGACACAAAGCTAATGGCACAGGTGTTATAGGGTGAGACAAAATTTTCATGACGTCAAGTTCATGATTCATAGAATTCCCAACATGCGGCCAAATAGATCTCGCTGTATTTTAATTTCTTGAGTTTTTCCGCCCACTTTTACGGATTTCCGCTTTTCTATTTGGCTGGTAAAATTATGGGTGGCGTCTTTTATCGTTTTATCAAACCGATTGACAGTCGAGGAACACTCTGACAATTCACGTGCAGCCAATTTTTTCGACGTTCAATAGAAACTCCTCTACTTGAACTGTTGCAGCTTTACCAGATGACCAATTCTTACAATGACCATAGGGCGACCTTGAATAGAAGAATACCGAGCACGAGAGCAAATGCGACAGCAATAGAACATCATAAGAAATAAAGAGAGTGGGAATCACGATACTCCATATACTACTATAGCTCGCATACACAACTAATTCTCGAGTGTGTTCGCGCACTGTCAGTATATATTGTCGTCTGCCGCAGTATTATAACCGGAGTAAACGTCTGCCGTTTCGAAAATAAACTAGTAATACCATCCCAAGTAACATATATAAAAATCAGATTTGTTAAAATACTTTTGAAATATATTTTTTTCAAATTTTCAAAAGCGTCTGCCACGAGTTTAAAACCAAAAATCGTCTGCCATTAATTTTCTCGCTGTATTTATTATAATTGTTATTGTGACCAAATGGCAGCTTTGGTAAAATACTTTTGAATTTAGTATAATTTACCTGTCTTACCTGAGTGACGTCATAGCTACCTGCGTTGGGCTTAGTGATTTAATTCGTGTTGGGCATCTATAGGAGGATCTCTGACCAGAATATCACCTTTGGTAAAATACATACAGTCTGCTGTTCACGGGCTCTTAGACCTATTACCCCAAACCCTACCTTGAGGGAAACAGGTCGTTTGTACTGAAAGGGCGTATCGGACATCGCCATTGTCTCCATTATAAATTTTCCAGTTTCTCCAGCGCCTCAGCCGGTTAGTACATACACTCGATTAAGAATTTATTCCAGATGTGTTATTTAAGTCTTGCATCGTTGCTAAGTCTAGAGACGTTTTATCAGGTCTTATCGCCTACTGAGGCGTACCTCACCACAAACTTTTCGTTTCATCTAGAGAGGTTTACTTAATCTATAATATGTAGTGTACGCAAACAAATTATCTAAATTAAATGGCATGAAGGCCAAGTTTCGTCTAAATTAAATACTTCAAATCACTAACATGTTTATTTACATAAGAATTTATTCCTTGTCGATAAAAACACCTTTCGCAAATAAGGCATTCTTTTAGACCAAATTCGTAAATAAACCATTTTGTTTGAGAATTAAAACAATGGTTATTATGAGTCAATTTAAAAGAGACGTAGGCTGTTGCGAACTCTTTCAGGACTCTCTAAGAAGAACAACCCCCATTAATTATTTTGGTAACATTTAAACATTTTCGTCACGCACAGCATGAAATTTCTCAGAAGGTATGATTTTTCGACTAGACTCACAAATATTATGATAATGGTAATTTAGTTTCACGAAATTTTTATAAATTATAAAGCATAGCGTTTCTAGATTGTTTCTCATTCTATTATTATAAACTATATCAAAATTCAAACAGCTGCTTCGGATAATAGCCTGAATAAAACACAAACTTAGCGCAGCGAGGGACTTTAAATTATGTAGGAGTGATCGAGTAACGTTAAATACACATGTGTATATGAACATAAGTAGATATTCAAAATTATCTCTCCTCATACGAGTTATGTATCTGCACATCCCAGATGCGCACGTGAAAACTGTATAGTTTCGAGGCACGAACTCCACGTTTCGATCATTGATGGTCTCGACGTTCTAAACTAGCACTTTCCGAGCTAAGACATAGCTAAGGCGAGTACAATACCAGAGACAATCGTTCGGAATCCGGCGCAGGCGGCGGAGCCGGTCGTCAGGACTCGGAATTCGTAATTAATTTTATGGCTCGGCGGAGGCTTTGAGGTCGCAGCCCTCGAGATTCGATCACCTCGTTTCATGAACACGGCGCCGGCGCACGACGACCATTACACGACATTGTCGCTCGTTTGTGACCGAAAATAAAGATGTTAAGTCGTTTATAGACAACATCTTGTAGTCCTCAATAAATATTTTTAAACAGACACAAATTCTGCGTACACTAGTCATAGGGCGTATCGTGTTCCCTTTAAATTTGGGATAACGTTATCCACGAGCATATATCAAGGAACCCAAGAGTTGTTCCCAAAAATATTTGCTACCATGAGTATCTGCACGAGTCCTAATAATTTGAAGTATCTTTAAACAACTACTTTTATGGTTCTTATCTAAAACGTACCAAAGATATCTTATTGTTGAACATATACCGATTGTGATATTATTATTGTCAAACCAGAACAAATAATACATAATTAATTAAAACGTGCAAGAAGTCACTATAAATGTATTGTATGATTACAACGTTTTTTGTGTTTGCTTATCAGAATGATGATACTATTAATGCAAACCGCCATGTTTAGAGGGAATACAGGCGTCGGACTTGCTCTAAGGATTAATTAAAGAAATTAATAAAATTAGTAATTTTATTTACTAATAAATTAAAAAATGTTAAGAGTTTAATAATTTTTAATAATTTCTGTATAAATTCAAAAAAAATGTGTTGTTTAATGAAACCACATATCTGGTATCGAAGGTTTGTACCTACACGAGCCCACCTGTTTTGTTTGGTTTTTATGCTGAGAAATTATGTCACCAGAGTTATATTTTACTAACCTTGCCTGCGTCCGTCCGCGTGGGACTTCGACCGAATTCTTCCGGCCACCTGAAATAATACTACGAATTCTTTTCTTTTTACTCTATCGATAGCATTATGAACATGATTTTAATTTCAGCACCATCCTCGATCCCATACCAGAAGGGATTTCTTAGTCTTCACCGAAAATGACACTTATTTTGTCTTGATTCTATCCCGATCCTGCTCATAATCCTGCAATCCGACCGATGTTGAACTTGGACCTCTTTAACATTGTTATTACTCATTACCAATCACCATAAAATATATTTTATGTTCACGGCAAACCGCGAAAAAGTTTATATCTTTATAAATTACAGCCCTCGTGTTCTTCCGATGTATAAATGATGTTACTCTAAAGTGCCAGCCTGTTTTGTTCAGCCGTTAAAGCGTGACTGAGCTACAAACATACAGTTGCACATTTGTAATAGTAGTATAATTACTTTTCTTGGGAAACGCGTCTATACGTATAATAATTAGGAATACTAAAATCTTCTGTCAAGTCTTAGAAATAGGTGAGAGTACGGAAAACAAAGTCGCGAGTTTGTGATAACACATATTGTGAGAATTCCGACAGGGTTTCTATTACGATTCCAAAGATAGGGCTCTTTTTAGAAGTAGGACTGACGCACGAATAGACGCACGGACGGCGTAAGTTTAGTTGAAAGGTCCTTAGCATTATATAGGTACCAAACATAAAAATAGCGGGACATGTTTCTTCTTCGGAACAAACGACCTGTTCCCTTGAAAGGAGAACTACTGCACTTTAGTTACATAATATTGTCATTACGACTCGCCACGGAGGTCGTACGGCGGCCAAATTTCAGTTTTCAGCTGCATCGGCGCCCGCCGCCCGCCAGCTCGCCGCCCGCCGCCTCCGACCATCTGAACAGAACAAAGCGGTACCCAAGAAAATCACTTAGGCAAAATAATGTTAAACCAAAACAAAAACTTTTTCTTTATTAAGAGCTTCTCACCAAGTAGATTTCCTTAAAATTATAAAGTATTGTCCGGGCAACCGAGCTTTGCTCAGCCGTTTTGGTGTTTTTATGTCATGTAGCACCGGCTGCCAGCGTCACGTTAAGCCTGGCGGCGTTTCGGCACTACATCCAACGGCATAACAACAATGAGACTGTCACAAAGCACGAGATGGTGCTGTAAAGCAACGTTTAGATTTATTTTGTAAAATCACGTTTTTCCAGAAACGTTACGGTAAAAGGCATATTGAGGGTTTTGGCATCTACAGATGGTGAAGGAAAGACGACTGACAACATAATCTATATATCAAATGCATGCGATGAAAAGGTCGACAGGGATCGCAATAGAAAATCCCATGCAGACCGTATTAATGGCATATTATAAGAGGGCCAATTTTTAAATCCAAAACCGACAAGCTTTTGTAAAAATATTGATGCATGTGGAGTGGAGCTAGAGAAGTCATATGTATTATTATTATGACATCTATAAAAGAATAAAAGGCAAAGCACCCGAAAGTACAAATTTCTATTAAAATGGTTACAAGTACTTGAGATACCCATGTGAAAATATATGTCACGTATATATATATAAATGAGATAGTTATTTGAAACCATAAGATATAATTAAAGATAAACACAAAATAAATCTAGGTCTTTTATGGTTCCAGATAAAGTGAAACAGAACCTTCATATATTTCGTTATGTCCGTCAGTCCGTATGTCACAGGCATTTTATTTAAAAAAATACAAGATATTTATATAAATTAAATTATAATGTAGGGCGTGTGAGCATATGCCACTTAGTTTGTAATTAAATTACAAAAATAAATATCTATAAGGGGCCATTCTATTATAAAGAAGCTGAAAAAAACTTTTCAGCAAACAGCAACGTATTGCACATTTATCGACAGCTCTTTGAAAGCGTTTTAAAATTTCTGAGTATTTTTTGTTCAATTAATAGTTTCGGAAATAATCCTCCAAAATATCAGAAATTGGTCCCATTTATTTTAGACCGTATGTTCAAAAAATTTAAACAGGACAAAGGTAAGGTTTAATAAATACGTTCAACCAAAATTTTTTAAACATAATTGGATATGTAGTTTTGAGTTATTACTGAAAACTGCGCTTCTAAACAAAATGACGGGTGCCAAGATAATACGCTTTTGCTGATGTATTTTATTTACACTAATTTAAAAATAGTCGACATACCTAGTTCTTCTCTAGTTATAAATGAGAAAAGTGGTCATAGAGATTCTGTGAGAAACATGGAAAAGTGTAACAACGTAATTTTTTCCATCTGTAGTGCATTTTTGTAGGAACGGTTCGTAATCCTACATTCAGCGCGGCCGAACATCCTCTTGGTCTGTGTTTTTCTTACTGATTATGAACCCGAGCCGTGCAAACAATTCACACGTTAGAACTACATCAAACTACTCAGTTACATGTTCACTTCCGAGATAACCGACTCCAGTACGTTATAGCAACCGTAATTTCTGTTCATACATTTTCTGATTAAACGGCTTATTTAAGCCGAATTTTATACTTTTTTGATAATTACCAGTGTCATTTTCCACATGCACTGTGAGCTCCATCGGTAAGGCCGTCCGCCGAGGGCTCTCTGCGCCCGCGTGCTCGCGATGAATAACAACGCCGGGAACGATTCACCGATTCCCCGTTGTATTTTATTTACTATAATATAGTATAATATAGATAGGCTAGCGGAATCTCAATTCACAATTAACCATTTACAATTCTAATTTTAAGAAGAAAGTGACGACTCGCTAGTTAAGGGCGTTGCCTTCAAACAGGGCTCGAAGTTCGAGTCGACCATTGGGTTTAACCATGAAATTAAACCGCTCGCTCCGTATCTCAGAAAGCTCGCTAAGCTGTCGGTCCCGGATGTTGTCGTGGCATTCCTCTCAGCACGAGACCAGCGGCGAGGGGAAAGACCTAAACCCCTCGGTATGAAAGCGATAGGTCGTGGAGGGTGCGGGGCGGTTGAATCCCAACACATGATACGAATACCATTTATGATAATCTAACAGTAATTGTTTCACTGCGCACATCGATTTTCTTATATCGCACTAAAACGCAAATTTCAGAAATTTTATAAAATAAAGTTACGAAAATCTTATCAGTTAGGTTTCATCGTAGAAGATCGTACTACAATGTCTATATAAAATAAAAAGTTTGATCTTGATATGAGCGCGCCTAATGGGTCTATGTGTCATTTCAAAATTTTAGCTTACATATTATGGTTATCTGAAACAGATTTAGTTTTTGTTTTGAAAAGAGCGCTGGTATCTTTTGATGTCTCAAAATTTGAGCAATAATGTTTTCGTGTTTTGAGCTCCAACACAGCTGCTCAAAACATTGCAGGATGTTTTGGGCTAAGGCTGCAATTTCAAACATTGCTTAGATTTTCAATTCTAATATAGTAACCTAAGGTATTTTT
>BGZK01001031.1:0-225023 GCA_005406025.1 Eumeta japonica
TCGAGCTATGACTCACGACGTAATATAAACTAGATATATATAAACCTATATTGAAAGATTATATATAAAGAATCTGTTCGTGAAGTAATGTGTCATATTGAACCATTATAAAATGATAACAAATACATGCGTTTGTTAGATACTGCATAAGATAATATGTTTTCTTAATTTTTTTACAAATATTTATATATAAATTATGCGATTACTTGGATACATGAGCCCGATTGGAAAGCAATAGATACAGAAAATAAATAGGAACGTTCAGTGCATTAAATTTATTTTCTTTTAGCTAGAGAGGTGTGACGTCGCGCCGGAGACAAAAAGAGTAAAAATAAACTTGAGAACCATAAAACACTTAACAAAATAAACTTTTAGGTGGTTAAATCGCCCACAGAACAGCTGTTTTCACACATACCACATCTTATATCATTACATGATGAGTTTTGTCCGACCTTTAATTTATACGTAAAAAATACTTAAAATTTTTCTATTAATGCGAGTCTGTTTAAAATAGTTCTAGTGTGTTATCCTGCGAGCAAAAATTTGTGTTATATTCTAGTTAAAATATGGTCACAGAAATTAGGTTACTTTCCATCATAATTTATGGTAAAAGTATAGTAAATGTAGTATAGTAATGCAGTAAATATAGAAGTGCCATCTTTTACATTGTATTTAGATTTTGAAATACAAATTAATTACTTATGAAATAAATTGTAAACGAGAGGGAATAAAATAAAATCTTTCAGAATCTAGTGTTTTGAGAATCAGAATGCTTACCTTTTTATGCACAACAGTTACCCAGTGTGCATCATCAAAGAATTTCATGGATATCCCATAAAGTCAATAGCATGAGAAACTAATTTTGTCCGGGTTGTGGGTGCCTTTGACCCGGGCGTTGCTGGCTCGTATGTCTTTTAACCGTTGCAAAATGGGAAGAGAAGCATGACAAAAATTATTAAAATCATTACATTCATCTACTCGAAAAAAGTTACAGAATATGTTGTTAACATGTCAAAGTGTATGATTTTGAAAATTATAAGTACTAAACGTCTTATTTAAGTTACTTATAAGAAATATTCAAACTTTGACATTCACCGTTTTTCGATTCACATGTATTTCCAAGCTACAACGTTATCATTATAAACGGTATATAGGTATAATACATAAATAAATGATTAATTAGAAACATTAACAAACTGTAGATTTTTATACGTGCATAAATTTAAATTAAGGTTTTAACTATTTACTGCAGTTTGCCAAAGTTCAGAATTTTATGCAGTATTATTGGAAATATATGTACCTTCAATTAATATATTTCCTTTTGCGAAAACTTGCGAACAAACAATATACCTACAAACGAAATATTAAGTACAGGATGTGACCGTGAACGTTAAAGAAACGGGGTTTATCGAGTTTCATAATTTAATGAATGTAACTTTTTAAGAATTCAATAATTATTTTATAATTATATTTTACCTATATCAAGGCCATTAGAACAAAAATTTGTAGATTTTTTTTTAAAAGGTAAACAGATTATTAAGCAATATCAGCTCTTTTGGAAAATGATTCGGTACATTTGTTGTTCATATTAAAGTAAATGAATATTATTGTTTACGAATTTTTTTTTTATTATTTCATGCAGTGATTACAAGGAAATTCCATAAGGTATTGTTAGTCGATATCAATAGAATTTTATGAAGAAATAGTAAAAAAAAAACTAAACTATAAAATGAGGTTGAAGATGACATTTATAGTTCAGTATTTTCTATAAATGTGCAAAACTGAATACAATTCTCAGTTAATTACAAATTTATTTAACTAAGATAAATGAAGACGTCAGTCAAGTTTTAAAAGATACACATTCAGCCTATAGCTTGTGAGGTTTGTGGCGCAAAATCTTCCAAAACGAGTGATTTTACCATGGGAAAGAGATCTAAAAAGAAGGGAATATTTAAATCGATGAATCGATGCACGGATTTTGTGTACTGCATGTTGCATTATGCATGTTCTATAAATATAATATATATGTCTTTCGAAACGTGATTTGAGAAGGAAACGAAAAATAAAAAATTGAAAGAAAATAGAAATTATATACGTACACGAAAATTATGGACGAGTTGGGCTTCATTGCGACAAACCAACATTAGCAGTTAATTTTAAGGAAAAAATCATCATTTTTTCAACCCCAATTACAGTATAGCGATAATCGATTCCGTTAGGAATTTATTAAAAATACACTATTTTTGGAAATGTCGTCCCATGAACATTAATCCAAGTAAAACGTAGAATAGGTGCCATAATAAAACACCAAAACTGTACGTAAGTCAATATATAATTGCAAATGTTATGGTCTCATATATACATAAATTTTAATAAATGATGAAAGCATCATGTTATGACGTGGTTTTGCTTTTAAGTCAGCTTTCGGAAGATATTCAGAAATCTGAATCAAAAAAGTATAAAAAATTTAGGCTACACGATACGCGGAAATGTTATAGAAAACCAACGAACGAAGATATTTAGTCAATGGCATTTGATTTTCAAATTTCCAGGCAAAGTAAAAGGATTTTAAACCGCTCACCAAAGACAAAATTTTTAGGTTTCACAAATTTTGTATTTTATTTATGTGTATTATTACATTTTATTACTTCAAAAATCTTTTAACGTTTTAGTTAGTATTTGTGCATACTTTTTTTTATAACATGCTATAAAAATAATTAATAATTTTTTTGAGAATATTTATGTTAATTGTTTTAGAAAATTATATTACTGAATTGCATTTTAGTATGTCATTTGTCTGCATAAATTCAAAATTTTATCTGCAAAACAAGGAGTTACAGATGTACCTGTATGATGCATGTTTCTCCTCGCATCTTATAAAGCGTCGTCATTTTACGGACATCCGTTGTTGTACTAGGATGCATAATACAATTTTAAACCTGTTTCTATACCGATTAAAGCCCTTTAAGAAAAATTACCTAATTTAATTAATCTAATCTTTTGATTAAAAGTATTTTGTTTATCAATACTAATCAATCCTTTTTTTTCCTCTCTGAAGTAGATTGAAATTGTTGTCATCATTCAGAAAATAAATAATCGATTTATAATATTCAGATTTTAGTATTACAATGGTATTACATCGATGTGATCATATCATAATATGAAATAATTGTTTCATTTATTTTTTATTTTTACTTGTTGATCTCTGTACGGGTCAGTTAGTCAAATATAATCAACTAAATAGGACGGCATAATAGTTTTAGGTTTTATTGTTATTTATCGCAGTAAAGTCAATCTTCAAAATCGGCAATGTGCGTGTCGGGCCAGTATAGGTTCCGTTGTTCGTCACAATGTACGGACTTAGAAAGGGTTTTTGTTGATAAGACATGAACCTATTGATCGACTTTACGGTTTAACGGCTAGTGACCACTTAGGGCGGATGTTATGATTCTATATTCATATAATTTTACATGGCCATAAATTTACATATACTACAAATTTTGTATAACAAACAACGTATTTTAAGTAATTTTCAATGAAATTTGAACAAAATTTGCTTTTACTTCTTCAAGTACATTTCATAAGTTGGTTGTCGTATTACTGTTGCCTATCGCCCAACTAGCTGTTATAGTTTGCCTTTGACATCGTTTACATATTATTGCTGTGAATTTTTTCTCATATCCAAGAATAACCATTCACCTTGTTGAATTTTAACTAACTAATTGCATTAATTAAAACACAAATAAGGAATTACGAATTACGGAATAAATATACAGGTTTCTGATTTTATTTTATTTAAAGAAATGAATGTAAACACATCGAATAGTATAAAAAAGCAACTCAGAAAAGTCTTAAGAATTGACGATAAACGTAAAATTTGACAGATAACATATTTTACATTTTCTTATACGATTAGTGGTTTTATGCTTTGTGCGACGTGCCGTTGCACACTCATTCGAGCTCCATATGGCTAGCGGGCATTCAATTCGTTAAGTTAATTTTGAATGATGCCAAAAATATTTTGCAGAAAAGTATTTTAACTTAATAAAACGATCAACCGATCAATATTAAAAGTAATAAGCTCCTACTGTAGCTAATAGTTTTATGTGCAAGTACAATGACATTGTTATAAATTTTACGAAAAATAGAAAGTATAATTATATAACCATTAGAGTACTGAGAAAATTAATACATCAAAATTGCTTCGGACGCTAGATAACGGGCACATTACAATTTGATCGGGGCAACTTTATATAGTATTTTATATTATAATGGATCTATCTATTCTCGGTACAGCGACACGTTTGTTAACAGTTTTGTTAATTTTTACTGTTGAAGTAACGTAATATACAGTACACTTTTTACATAAATAACAACTTATGTAATTATTTAAATATTTGTTGGCCCTTCGATGTTTAACCCCATAAATTTTCCCGTGGTCTTAATTTTATTGTCTGTACCTCGTGCTTTTGTTCCACTTCTGTCAGAGATGAGACAATGCTTACGCCATCTGGTGGTTATTATTCACACATTTAGTTTAGGAAACATTTAGTTGGTGTATTTTTCTATATAAAAATAAAAGTGATGGCTTCGATTCCCCTGTAATATATACTGCTAATATCGGTCCCTTTAAAACAGTATAAAATTTGAACATTTTATATGATGATTGATTCTCATTAAAGATTTTAAAGATTTTGGATGAAGTTAGAACAGGTAAAAAGTTCAATTGTCTTATAATATACAGTATTAGACATTCTATGATCGCCAATTCTTTTAAATCATCTGGCTTGCCATCCTTATAGATAAAAGTAAGGAACGGTATTTTTTGTACTTCAGCGAGTAAAGATATAAAATTTCGTTTTTTTTCTTATAAGCATAAAATCTTAAAAATAAAGTTACGATAATCAGTTGCGTTTTTTGAAGTTATTCATGACGTATCGTTTATAAAATATTGTTTTTATAATCTTTACCCATAGCAATAGTTGGCCAAAGATTATTATAGATATAGATAAATGCACAGAAGCAGAAAATACAGGATAAATCATCGATGTGGACAATAGACATTTGACCAGTTTTTATGGCCAATTTTCTTTAGTTACGGCATTTTTAAGGTAAAAAATTACCTTAAAAATGGCGTAAAATTAAAATAAGATAAGATAAAAAATTAAAATAAGAGCATAGTGTTATTGTGCCGTATTCGACTTAGGTTGTGTCTATTATATTTCAATGGTTGTACCAGAGAAAATCATGTTAATATTTTGTAAATTATATTTTACAAATTATAACAATCTAAATACATATAATGAAAACCATCCTTTCTTTGTCTGACATCTGTTAAAACTTCAATATCACTTAAATTTTAGAAACGATTTCAATGTTAGGTACTTAATGGATTACACACTATTTAAAATATATCTCTTAGAAGAACACGTGTTTGGGTCGCTTAACAATAATAAAGTTGTCACAAATAAAACTACTTAAAACGCTTTTTTGCCGTCTAGGTACCTGCTAAAAATATTTCTTTAATTCTGTTAGGTTTGAGTACATTGTCGTATTTTCAATCGATGTAATATTGTGTATAGTAAGTATATGTAATATGTACCTGTATTTATAGCTGATAATTAGATATAGCTATTTCTTTTACGTAATATATAATAGTAATTGTGTGTATTATGTCTGTATATGTTAATAGTAAATGTATTTGTTTTAATTCGTTATTCTAAATGGATCTTTAAAAATCGCGAAACCTGCAAGATATAAGTAGGGCTGTATACATTTGTCTCACCTATTATTTATCTAGGTCACAGATAAGACAAAAGGTAACTACTTTACAATAGATAATTGTTAATCCTGTAATATAACAACATTGACTCTCAGCTTAGTTGTCAACATTTTAGAATTGCATAGGCGACTAGTATATAAATGGGTATTAATACCTAATACCTATGCCGCTTCTGAGCTGACTGTGGCACTGTGGACCGCGCGGATACGCTGCTGACGGTCCGGTTGCGTCACGTGTACGATAGCGCGAGTCCTGATCCTGCGCCGACGCTGACAAAAAACTTACAGAGAAAAGGGTGACCGACCAGAGGGCGCCATCGCCCATCACAGCACACCTATGTCATACGCCGTGACCTTTAATGGTAGAAAGGCGACATGACTGTCTTAGATATACATAATTTTGTGTTTGAGATATTTTACGCACGATTCGATCAGTGGTCGTTGCATAGGAAACTGTACCTACAAAATGATGTCAAACTATAGCGTTGAATGTCCACTTCATTTAAGTCTTAAATAGGTACTGTATAACAACAATTATTATTGAATTACGTAGGTTCGCTTTGCTTGAAACGTTTTGATCTGCAATCAAACCATTATTGATTTGGTAAACGTTTCGTCTCTAAACTGGAGACTTTATCGAGCACTGAAAAGTAATGTGATAAAGAATCACCTATATATGTTTTACTAAATACAAATAAACATCACATTAAAAAAATTAACCTCAACGTGTTTAAATGCTTGTCAGCATATTAAAATGTATACTTTCACATATTTTTAACAATTCACAATCTTAAAGTTATTCAAATATAAATTGATGGTTGATTTAAAAAATATGATTTTACAACTGGACGTTATTTTGCAACGTGCTGCTTACGATCTGAAATAAAAAATCTAAGTAGGTACCTACCTCCAAACTAACCCAATTCCTTAAATTCATCCGGGTGTATTATAAAAAGAAATAATTGTCATGGGAGTCTCAACTCCCGTGGAGTTCTTCGGCTTATTTTGCACTCACGATTGTCACTAAACTGCATATTTTCGCCATTCTCAGCAAAGTTTATACTCAATAAATTAATAATTATTACAATTCATATTTTGAAAGCTAATTCAAAATACGTATTGAAATTATTACAATAAATTTTAATTCTAAAAACACAAAGTGAGCATTTTAAATATTATATAAATTAAAATTATGTCAAAAAACAAAAATTGGACTTGAAATCAAAATCATTTGGGAGCTAATTCAAACCTATTAAGAGTACAAAGCAATAATTTAATTCACATTTTGAATTAAAATTACATATAAGAATAATTTTAATTCAATGTGTCAATTAAAATTGTCACTTCATAACAAGCATATTAATATAATCATACCTACAAACGATAGACGCAATATTATGTCGAAAGATTATGACGATTTACGGAATTATAATAACATTGCCCAACTTTTTTGTTGGTAGTAGATACAGTATACTTACCATAGACGTATTATAAAATATTATGTATACAGGAAATTAATAAATATCGTCTCCAAATTAAAGTTTCGCTACAATTTTAATTCAGATTGAACTGATTTTAAATCAGCATTTATGTATAAAGATTTTTAAATCAATAATAAAATTAAATATAGAGAAAATTTAAAATTAAAAATATGGAGAATAGACAGACATACATAAAAATTCTAAATCGGAATCAAAATTATTGCTACAGGTAATAGTTTTTAATTCTAACGTTATTATTGCCTTCGAAGATAAGTTATTTAATAATTAAAATCATCATTAATGATAATTTTAATTATTAGATTATATAAAGAGAATTTAATTTTGTGCACAACAAAATTCAATTCTCAAGCAGCATAATATTTTATTTATGTGTAAATAGTCTGTATTAGTAATAATGATAATGATAGAAATTACTAAAATTATTAACAATTTGTTATTATATAGTTTAATATCTAGCAGTATTTAAACGTACAAATTCAACAGTTTAAAAGTTTCCAGAAAAATCCTGCTATCTTTTAAATAATTAGATATCTCTGTAATTATTTTTTTTTATATTAGATTCCTTTATGTAGGTATATTGAATTTTAAATTGCTAAACCATAATATAGTGTAATGATGAACTTATTATTAATTGGAGGCAATCTTCAAGACTACTATAAGTTATTTATAAAATTATTAAAAACTTTGTGATTTGGTTTGACGACTATATTTTGTAAACATCACTGCTATAACAGAGCACCGAACATGAGCTACTTCAATACTAAGATTGTAATTGATTTGATTGATTGTTCATCATAAAATCGTTATTCAAAAAAGGTAAAAAATAATTGTTATTGACAAAAAGAATTGGCAGCAGCAGCAAAGAAAATTATAAGGAGGATTCTGGCAAATCTTTAATTCTTAAAGTATTTTATTTCAAATGCCTTTACAAAATTATTATTTTAATTAATATGATGAGTTTCTTAATGCCAGAATCTATAATAACATTGTAATAAAGTAGTGTTGAAAAATTTTTCAGTATCGCCTTTCATTTATTATGATAATCAATAAATTACGTATAAATTTATATAAATTAAATTTTGAACATTGAAAAAACATTATAATTGTGTGATTTGAATTTAATGTTACCGACTAGTTTTCATATACCTACCAAATTACTTTATACTTATTACCAAAGGAGAAACCTCTAAAATGAATAAAGTTATACCAATAAATTAATTTGTATATTATGCAACTTAAAATTGCGAAGAAAATGAAAAAAGAATAAAAGCAAAGTAGCGTACCGGGATGTGCCGCCATAATACCCTTATACCTACCATATATACCCATCTTTGGTAAATGAGTATCAGAGATGATGGATGAGATAAACACAAAGCAAATGCTATCGCTTCATTCCATGTGTCCGTCCCGTCGCACATACGTCCCCACCAGCATATGCCGCGCACGCATATACCATCGAAACCCTTTGTATCTTCTCAATGAAGGGACGGCCGGGGCGGGCGCCGCAGTCGCAAGGATCCATTCAGTTCGGAGACGGCCGAATCGTGTGCGAGCGGTGCACTGCCACCGGTGCGGCCCTCGCGCCTCGTGCCCACCCGCGAACACTTACGAGGACTTCTGACGACAGGCTGATGCCCATAAAGAGCGAGCGAGAATCTGACTACGCGGAAGATGAGGAACACTACTACGGATACGTAGCTGAGATCAAACCGCCCGGTCCGGACGAGCACGCATTCGCACCTCCTTCGCCGGCGCAGCTCATGGACTTGAGCGCGGCGCGCCGGCTGGCGCACGGGCACTGGCCGGCGCCGCTCGCCGCACGCCCTCTACGACTACCCGCCCACCCATTACACCCCGTCCCAGCCACCGGCCTCTTCGCCCAAATACTACTTCGAAGATTTCGATACGTCCGAAGAACGCTCCAGAGGAGTCTCCCCTATTACGACGTTTGTTAGAGCACGCGAGCTGGTCGCATCGGGCGTCGTAGTCGGCGAGCGCGCGCTGACTGACTCCGCTGACGAAACGCAGCGCGGCTGCATCGCGCAAACGCCCTCGAAGTCGTCGAGGCGAAAACGCAATCTTCGAAGAGATGCAGTATCAAGAATGACGGCGAACGTGAGAGAACGGCAACGCACTCAGAGCCTCAACGAGGCGTTCGCGAGTCTAAGACGATAATTCCGACGCTGCTGAGATAAGTTGTCGAAAATACAAACTCTACAACTGGCGACGCAGTACATCGAGTTCCTCAAAGTCGAGCAGCGACGCGGGCGGCGACCACGAACTGGCGGCGCCGACCACGGCAAATACCTCGCGCACGACAAGCTCAGTTACGCGTTCTCGGTGTGGCGCATGGAGGGCGAGTGGAACGGCCAAACCGACCGCGCCGCGCCGCCCGCCGCACGACTTTCGTAATTCCATTGTTTACGTTAAGTGACCCGCTGTTAGTGCTCGAAGCTCTTCAAAGAAAATAACTAGTTTGTAAGTACGATGTGATAGGTTGATCGACGCCAAATGCTAATTTAGCTATTTACCTATTAGTTTAATTTAACGTGAATGAATGTTAGTAGTAAATTGTTGGATTAGAATGACATTATGTCAGGTACCTTCTCGCGACATGCACGTGATTTGTACTATGATGATGGACCTGACGCTCGTGGATTTATTGTCCCGTTTGTTGTATCTATTGCGATATTTTAGTTAATAAACATGGCAATGATTGGAAACATTTATTCTTAGTTTTAGTTGAAAATTATTGAAAACATTTCCTTTTACCTACTCTTGAATTTGTAATAAAACCCCAATAGGTGCTCTCTACAGATTATACTAAGGAACGAATATAAATCGAGGAAAATTTATTGATTTAAATTAACTATTAGAATTAAGTATATATATTAGGTATGACTTATATGCATATTTTTTAGGATTTTAACTCAAAGCGTGTAAAAAAGGACTCTTAACTGAGGTTCCGCTATCTGCCCGTCTGGCTATTTGTCTGACTTTCATAGAACAGTATCTTTTCAACCGTAGTAGATATATACTTAAAAATTAAGGGCATGTATTACTATGACCGCTATAACAAAAAATAAAATATAGTTAAAAGCTAAAGGTAGTCCTCATACAAGAAAATTTTTTTCTATGTTGTTTGCTCGGTCTTAACAATTACAATACATAAAAACGTCTAACTGGTATAACTAATGGATACTCATAAGTAAAACAACAAATAATAAAAGTATCAAGTGTGACTGCGACTCGCAGTAATATTAGTTCTTGTACCATGTGGAAGCGGCAAATTTGGTCTAACCTCAGTGCAAACTATTGAGTGTGAATACTATATTTTATTCAACTATTAAAGACATATATGTATGTAGTGTTAAATATTGTACAGAACCCTTCGTGTGCGATCCGACTCGCACTTCACCGGTTTTTATATAGTATGGAATATAAAAAAGGGTGTGTGCATCAATATGACCCACATGCGCGCATCAATATGACATACATGCGTTCATGAAGTCAAACTATGGGGTATACACACATTTTTGTGTATTTTATTTCGATGTTTAAAATTAACAGGAAGTAGAAACTTCTCTATATTACGAAAATAAAATGGTTTTTTCAGTTATTAAAATACCTATACCTATATACACCTTACAAACAGTTAAAATATGTTAAGAATGGTTATGCAGGAAGATTGTTTTATCAATCAATACAAAATATTTATATTATTACTAGAAATTATGTATATTGCCAAATTGAGCATGCATATTATGATGAAATGGAATACGCAAGCTAATATATACATAATTAGCATTCCGCACGTGGTTTCACCCGCTTGGACATAGAATCTGTTCGTTCATCTTTCATATTTAACGATCTTGCTATTAATCCCAATCTTGTTCCTGCTTCCAATTTTGGTCCCGGTGCTGTTTTGATTTGGATCCCGGTCACGCTTTTGATTTTACTTTCGGTCTCACACGGTTTCGTTCTTAATTTCGTTACCGGTCCCTGCTCGATTCTGCTGCCCGTCCGCTTTCATTCCGATATCTCTCGATCAAGGTTCCGAGCTGTAAGAAGCCGAGTAAACACTTGTGTCAGAATAATTGTATACGTTATATTCGGGTATAGTGTAGCTTTTAATTCTGTTCAAACAGTACAACAATGCGAAACCGGGGACAAACGCTAAAGTAGTTTGCACATCAATCTTCTCCATTAAAGCATGTATAGTACATATGCCTGAACAATACTGAGTATTTCTAGATTCTCATTAATAAAACCACATATTATGTTTAAGATATATTCATTGTTTTACCGAAATGTATCTATATTCTCTCACTATTTACACACTTTTTCATTTTTTTGGAACCACTGTAAAAAGGATTTGGCCCAGTCTCCCTTAGGGACGCTCCAATGGCCTCTTGAAATCATACGGCATGCATCAAGTGCAAAAACCTTCGAACCTCCTTAGATACCAGCGAAATCTTTTGCACTATTATCTATATCAATACCTAATACACTGTGTATGTGCCCGCAAGTATTTTTTTTATCGGTTTCAATTACTTGTCCTGCAATGCAAAAAATAGATCGTCCATCCACGTCTGAATCCACAGAACCAGGAATACACAGTTTGCATTTCGCTGCCGATCTTGGTCTCGTTTCTGGATCGTATCGCGATTTCGTTTTCGGATGGAATTAATTCTCCTTCGGTTCTGTTTCTAGTCTCAGTGCTGATTTCAATCCCCATTTAGAATTCATTGTGCTTTCTCTAAACGATATAAAAGGCGAAGGGTTCATTCCATATGCACGATGGCAAAGTCGCGGGTAAACGCCAATTTTAAATATGTATATAAATTAAACTAATATCATGTACTTGTTTTCAGGATTAAACTTTGAAAAATAAAATAAAAAATGGTTTCTCAGAACTGCCGCATGATATTTATAACAAAATTATCGATAGAATCAGCTATTGGCGTAAGATTTTCTCTAAGAATTTACGAATTATTAGGACTAATTTGAATGTCTCGATAATAGTTTTTACATTCATACATTCTCAAAAGTCATCCTTTGTACTATAACGATAGAATACCTTTTCTTGAATGTTTGTAAAAAAAGAACCAAATATAGTTGTTTTAGTTTAGATATATAAATAAAATCACCGACGTCATGACTGTTATCTTTATAAATATATAATATTACGAGTTTTCGATTCCCAATCGATCATCTCGATCAGGGTCTTCAATTTAAATTACTATCTATGCTGTTATATAAATCTGTAACGCCTGTCTGTACATTCAATTTTTTTTTGTAAAATTTTTTGAGAGATATTCTTTTTATATCTAACTCTACATGTTTTTTTATAACTTAAGGACGGTTTCACTGAACGTGATGAAAATTGTCAAACAATTAGAACATGTGATTGTGCAAATGATATCTTTCTGTCTGTTTGTGTCTCTTTATGATTTGCAGTATCTAGCTCATTAAAAATGGCGAAACGCGTCTTTCACAATTAGGTGGAGGAAAGAGCACGGTGTATAAAAATGAGTGTGCATTTTGTTGGTCTTCTTTACGTGTCTAAACCATTCCATCAATTACTATACATGAAACTGGTAAAATGTACTCCAACGTACGCGAACGGGAACATTTCTGAACAAAACATACTTTAGCAACTGTCTCCGATTTCGTCTGTGCATTCGTGTTATTGAACCCAATTTCTGAATCGATTCTAAAAGTTCCTTCACGATTAAGAAGTCCCTAGAGTAAACTACACTATTAACGTTTAGTTCAGGTGTCTTCTGCATATTTGTGCTATTATATACATTCCAAAGATTCTTCCACTTACAGAAAACTACACTATCCCCAAGTAATATAACATAATTTATTTTGATAGCAACATTTACTCTGTCCAAATCGCAATTGTGACCTGTTGTGGTATCAAAATTGCAAATGAGACGAAGAGCAAGAATCGAAAGTCGAGATTGGGAAAGATCGAAACGGAACCAAGGTCAGACTTAAGTGTGGGACTAAAATTAGAATCAACAACGAGATCGGAATAAAAATAAGTAGCTATACCAGTCAGAGTTAGAAGCAGGACCGAGAGCGGGACTAGAATCGAAATCTCATATTTAGCCATATCCACAAAATGTTATTGTTAATTCCGTACGTAGATTTGTTGTGCTTAGTTTTATTTAACCTCGCAATAGATTTCAATGCGGTTTTTGCCATCATTCAAATCATTCCTTCTGCAAGATTTATATGAAGTATAAATTTATACTATATTAAAATATAATAGAGAAATTTTGATGTTTTTTAATGAAGTAGTAAACAGAGACTTTTAGGACTTACGTTAACTAAACTACCAGAAGAGATAAATCAAATTAATTTATTTCTAAATTGCCTTTTTGACATTTTTGTTTTTCAAAATTTAATTAAAAGATTGCATTAAACCATTGAAATATAATTTGATATATTGATAGGACATAATCTCGCTTGAATTTTAAAATACTCTCTGTTATTATGTTTTCTTATAATTTCTACAACGGCTTAATGTGTTACGGGAATAGGCTATGCAAGTTGTAGAAAAAAATTCTTTAATCATTTTCAATTTATTTTGTCAACCATGTTTAGTTAATTGCTTTGCTTAGAGAAGATGGGAAGTGGTGCAAGATGAAGCTTCAAAGACCAGGGGAAGGGGGAAAAAAAAGTAGATATGGAGGAGAGAGAGTGCAGGAGAAAAGAAAAGGAATTGAACTTGGGAATACGATCAAGGTCGAGATGTAAATAGTTAAGATCGTGTTTAGAATCGAGGTTTTAATAAAAACAAAATTTCAGATAAGATTACTTATCCACGCGGTGAAAGCTAACCATTATATAGTTATTGTTGTATGACTACGAGTAATTACGTGAAAATTACTCAAAATAACACTAAAAGAAGCTGAGGCAAAATTTTCTTACCAATAAAGTATGTGTAGGTATGCCTTGTGGGGAACAATCATAAGGCACGTATGAATAAGGAGCGGCGTCACCAAGCAGAATCGAACTATGCTCGGCCACGTGAAATTAAGAAAAAATTTTGGAAAATCCAAAAGTGCACGCCTCATAGTGGTCGTTCAATTTATACAAATATATATATTAGTACGAATGTTTTTTCTTGCCATTCGTGCATTTATATAAGTCTATAAGTACATTATGAGTAACATGAAAAATTTTAAGTTCAAAATATATATAGATATACAACGAACAAAATGTCCAGTCGTATTTTGTAATACTAATTACAATAAAACTAGGTTGAATTAGACCGTGATCTCTCGAAAGGACTTCGTTTAGGATAATACTAAAGCGTTTGAAAAAAATGAACTAGATCAGTTAAGTTTTCAGAAGTTATCGTGACCACACGAGTATGGATACATACAGACACGGACGTTCACGGAATAAATTTGTTAAACATTTTTTTTCATTAATTTAAAAAACAAAATGTCTTAAAATGTCATAAGTCTTGAAACTAGTGTTTTCTTGATATTTATGTGTAAATATTATTATATAAGTGCGATAAAAATAGACACTTTTAATTTAAAATCACTTGATTTTGTAAAGCGAGAATAGAGCATCTACTTCAACGTCTGCTTATGAGGTGTGCAAAATATTTTATTTGGCATAATTATTAGAGTATATAGAGTAAATTTTGAAATAGATTGGTAAGAAAACCAATACAAAATGTCTTAGATTTAATATGAAAATAAAAGAAAACTATATTTCAAATGAGCAATCGAAGAGAGATCAAGATATCAAGGCAAAAGCCATATTGTTTGGCTACATGAAGAGTGACGTGATCAAAGAAGGCACGTGTTTAATAAACACAAACCTAATAGCAACCAAAACTGAGCAGGTCTATATTTACAAAGCCGACTAAGAGCTTATCGGAACATGCTCACTGTAGGGTTTCGAAGCCGTTATTACAAAGAAATGCACTATAGATGAAAAAAATACATAACACTTTTTTCCATGTTTCGCGCACATAATAGGTATAAACACTTTAGTCACCTATAACTAGAGAAACAAGTAGGTATGTCGACTATTACTCTAAGGCTAAGTTCATATGACCGCGCGTCGTCGCGCGGTAACAGCATTCACATGACGGCTATGTACGCGCGGCAGTCTGGTGTCAACATTGCTTAAGAATGGACGTGGAGGAGGCATTTTGCTTATGGATTTTATACCGAAGGTTGAGACGTCGCAGAAGACAAAGACGATACTGTGTGCATCCCATTTTAAGTGAAAGACTTTCTTCAAGCCTGTTCATTACTTTATATCCCGACCTGAGACTACATGAAGGAAATTTTTTAACTATTTCAGGATGTCGGTTGCATCTTTGATTTTTATATGATTGTGTTGAGAACGGTTTAAAACCCAGTGAAGATGCTATTAGATATTGCATATCACCAAAAGAAAACTCATAGTAACATTACGGTAAGTTATTTTTTATTAAAAGAAACAAACACAAAACAAAATCTTCAAAACGAGAAATCAAGTGTTTAAGAAATGAGATATTCCAGCAAGTTTTATTTTAATTATTATGATCGAATAAATCCAATTCTTGAGAATCTTCGTATGACCGGGTGATGTTGCTTGTGACAAATTTGTGGGAGGTGAAGCAGTAGGAACTAGTTGTATAACCATATTGTGTTGAAGATTCTCTAGCAGAATATCGCATCGAGTCTCTATATTGAGGACTTCTAAATGAACTTCTTGGCTGCTGTTGTAAACTATATGAAGTAGATGGGTAGTTAATCTCTTCAAATGGCTGTACTTCTGCGGATTGGTAGCGCTCTAATAAATTATACATTTCAATTTTCAACTTCAAGCGCCGGTTTTCGGAAACTTTTTTTATTTCCTTAACCAATGAAAGACAAAATAACTTATCTTCATCATCTTCTTCTTTCTTTTCTGTTACATTTTTATTACGAGCATCTATACTTCTTTCTAAAATATTTGCAAAATGTTCATCGGCTGGGTTCAGTTTGTATTTCTTTCGGGTAAATGTTCAGTTGAAGATTTAACGTTACTGTTGATATTGTTCGAATCAACATTTTCTGAAATTTCCACAACATCAAGGCTATTATCAGTAACTTTTTGGACAACTTGTTTAAGAAATGATAGTCTTTGAAAATATCCAAATGAAGATGTTGAAGCTGAAGAACCGGATTTCAAAGTTTTATTTTTTTTAAGTTCTTTTACATAGGAATCTCGTAAATGTTTCCATTTTTCTGCAAAAATGATCCTAAAAAAACAAAAAAAAACGGAATTAATTTATGTTGCAGGTACTTAGCCAGTGGTTCTTCATTAGCAGAGCTGCAGTATGGTTATAAAATTGGCAAATCTACGTTATCAGCTATAATTCAGCAAGTGTGCCAAGTTTTATGGAGAAACTTAAGAGCTATGGTCATGAGCCCACCAAATCCTGATATGTGGATACAAATATCTAAAGAATTTGCCAATAAAGCCTATTTTCCAAATTGTATTGGCGCTTTGGACGGCAAACATGTTCGTTTAATTCAGCCACCACACTCAGGATCAATGTATTACAATTACAAACACTTTTTCTCCTTAGTTTTAATGGCGTTGTGCGATTCTAACTATTGCTTTATATGGGTCGACGTTGGAGCTTACGGAAAAGATAGTGACTCGGGTGTTTTCAAAGAAACATCGTTTTACAAAAAACTATCAGAAAATTTGTTAAACATTCCGGAGCCAAGATCTATCACCGATAATGAGAACAATGCATTTGAATATTTTTGAATACGTAATTGTAGCTGATGAAGCTTTTGGTATGACTAAAAGTTTGATGAGACCATATGGAGGTAAAATGTTGTCAAAAGAAAAAAAAAAATTTAACTACCGTCTTTCTTTAGCACGACTGTATGTTGAATGTACGTTTGGAATAATGTGTAACAAATGGCGAATTTTGCACCGGCCAATAGATGTCAAGATAGACTTTGCCAATGATATCGTCAAAGCCATTTGTGTTTTACATAACTTTGTTAGGACTAGAGATGGTATAAAATCCGAAGACATGAATTGTCCAGCGCCATTACCTGATATAAATTCCACTCACACTGGACGTGCAATCCATGAAGCAGATAATGTTCGAACTAAATTAACGAATTACTTTTTATGTGAAGGTAAATTAGATTGGCAAGAAAAAAATATATAATTCATATATAATATTATACATACGACTGTATCTTACCCAAGTTTTTCTTTTTCTTCAAAATCATTATTACTGCAGAAAATTAAAACTAATTCTTCCCAAGATCTTCTTTTATTATTTTATTTGAATATTCCTTGAGGTTAATATTCCAGATAGCATCTCTTTTTCAATCTCGTCGATAAGCAAATCGATAGATGCAATATCGTCTTCGGTTGTCATGTTTTCCTGAATCTATGTGTCTATCCGTCTCAACTCGCGCGGACCAACTGAACAGGTCGGTACAGGTTTGTAGAATTTGAACCGCGCGGTGCCGCGCGGCATCGCGCGGTTCAAGTTCTAGCGCGCGGGTCGGAGCGCAGCGCTCGGTATCGCGCGGTGATGTAGACAATACTAGCTGTTTACTTCGATCTTGTACCGCGCAGTCGCAGTTCCGCGCGGTTCCGCGCGGTCATATGAACTTAGCCTAAAACTAGTGTAAATTAAAGTGCACCAGTAAAAGAGTAATCTACATGGCACTTACGTCCTTTTGTTGAGAAGCACAGTTTTTCGGAAATAACTCAAAATCGGTATACCCGAATATTAAACGTTATCTTTGCATTTTTTTTAAATATTTTTGGAACGACCGGTTTAAAAAATAGAAGGGGGGGGGGGGACAATTTATGCTATTTTCAGAGCGATTATTTTCAAAACTATTCAATTAATCAAAAAAATTGCTTTGAAATCTTGTGATTTTAAAAGAACTGCCGAAATATGTGCCATTATAATATTTACTAAAAAAATTTTTTTCCACTTCTATTACACATATATGAAGTGCCCCCACCTACAAATATTTATATTTGCTATTTAACTACCAAACTAAGTAGCGGATTATGCAAGACACCTATACTCCGAATTTCATCAATATATATCTTTTAGTTTTTTAGTAGTAGTTAGAGGAAAATACCTGTGATATACGGACGGACGGAAGGACGAACATGACAAAAATATAAGGGTTTCGTTTTTTCAACTTTGGCTCGGAACCCTAAAAATGAAACCACGAAGCTTTTGACAACAAAACTTACGATGCTTGCTATAAAATACACACGTGTTTTTTCTAATTCACTTAACGGTGATAAAATGATGACATCTTGTATGGAAATTTAAAATTTATATTTTACTAATTATTAGTAAAAAAAAAGTTACACCCGTCGTGCTTAAAAATAACCCTAAAAGAAGTGAAATAAAGATTAAAATTTTATAAAGAAAAACGAAACTGCTGAAATTATTGATAACAAAATTTAAATTTTATCTGTTTATTATAAATAAAAATAACGACATATATCATTTTTAGAAAAGTGGGTCTAAGAGGGTCAAATAAAAGGTGAAAGCGCGATCGAAATTGGGAATGAGACGAAAGTGAAAATCGAATGTGGGATTAAAAATAGATCAAGAACGTAATCGGAATCGGAATGAGAAGCGGTACCAAGATCAAAGTTTTAAAACGGGAAAGGGATCAAAAGTGGAGTCGGAATTACCTCAGATCGAGACCCGAGTCGGAATCAACAGCGGGACCGCGATTGGAATCGAGAACGGAAGAAATTGACATCGAGAGCGGGACCGGGAACAGAATCTAGAACGGGATAGCGTTCGGAATCCTGATTTCGTGATGGGGCGACCTACAAGATGAGGGAATTTGTTATATGTCTACGCGGGTGACAAAGGTAAAAACTAGTTTATATATAATAAGCAGCTAAAATATAAGTTGTGTTGTCAATAGCTTTAGACGTTTCATTGGTTTATTTATAGATACATCTCAACATTTATTTCCTCTTTTAAGATTACTTTTAAGAACGATGCATGTCATTGTTTTCATAAGTAATGATTAGCTAAAATACAATTTTTTGTATGAATAGCTTCAGCCGTTTCGATTTTTCGCACATCCCCTTCGTGGTTACTTTAAGAAAAATGTACGTATTTTTTTTATAAGTAACTAAAATGTTAAGTTTGACATCTGTAACTGCAACGGTTTCAATTTTCTATGCTACTGTATTTCACCATTAGCACCCCCTTAGGAATTGAATTTCTAAAAATCCTTCCTCAGTGCTCGCCAGCGTCATAACAGAAATATCTCAACAAAATGTCAAGTCTCTAGACTCTGTAGTTTGGGTTGTTCGTTGATATATCAGTCAGTCAGTATTTTGTAAATATTGACACATTATCAGTCAGTCAGTTTACTATTTTGTAAATACTTACAAGTATACACTTTTAGTGCAGCTGTATCATTTATCTCGAGCATATAGACCTAAGACTTCAATGTAACGTAAAATGTACGAGTATAAAGGACTAAGAGTTTCTCTCATCCAACTGTAATTGAATATTCAATATCTTCAAATATGTAAATAATTCTTTTGAATTATTTGTACGTATATAACATTGAATCCTAACAAATACTCACACATGCTTCCACTCGCACAGAGATATAGTTTTACATAAACTGTTTGTTATAGAATTGATTATTAAAATTAATTTTTTTTATACAATTTATGTTCACTAGTTATCTATAATTAATTTTATATCATTTTGTAATGTAACTGTACGTTATTATAATAATAATGAAGATTAAATTTTATATATAATTACCATTCTTCCTTTGATTTATCAGGTTTTTTACACATTTTATAGTCTCTTACAACCTAAAAAATACTTTGCATGCCTTTGTCTTTAAAAATTTATTTATTACCATTCAGATTTTGTTTTATATTTCAATTAAGAACGCAACGTGGGTACATCTATATATAGAAAATAAGACATTCCAAATTGGTCCACTCAACTTAAACTTCCTGAAAATTTGAAGTAAATCCGTCAGATAGATTTTTGGAAATTTCAAAATAAATCTTTCAGGAAAATGTTCTTTTTTTTAATAACTGTTGGGACTACTCTATCGATCGATACCAAAATGTAATCAGCTCTTTTCCCTAAACAGTCGTAACGACTGCCGTAAATTGCGTGTGAATGTTTTGTTCGAAAAATATACTTAGAGAAAAATTTTTCAGTATTTTTTAAATAAATCTACCGATAAATTCTAAAATCTAACCAGTTCTTCTCCTTAAAAAACAACGTCGACCATTACAAACTACATTAAAATCGGTTGATTCCTTTGAGTTATAATTAACGAAGTATTAGAAAAAAGGGGTTTTTCAAAATAACTTGTCAAATTCTCGATGGATTGATATTTGGGACTCGATTATTTCTTCTTAAAAAATGTATCAAATATTGTAAAGCAAATCAAAATCCAATAACGCGTTTGAAAAATATTATAGTTAAAATACTACGAGGGGCGGCTGATAAGTCCGCGGCCTAAGGCATTAAATGAAAGAAAAGTACGAGTATTTTATTTTTATTTTTCAATAGTCTCCCTCAAGCGAAATGCATTTTTCACATCTGGTGTATAACGTCTTCAAACCGCCCAAAAAATATTCCTTTTCTTTGCAGTCAAAATGGCTTTCTACAGCCATCTTCATTTGATTTTCATCAACAAATCTACGACCACGTAACTCCTTTTTTAAATTGGAAAAATGGAAATAGTCGCTGGGAGCTAGATCTGGGCTGTAGGGTGGGTGGTCAATTTCCGAGAAGCCCGTGTCCTTCAGGGCCTGCCTCGAAACCCGCGCCGTGTGGACAGATGCACTGTCTTGTAAAAACAGCACTCCGCGCGCTAACTTCTCACGTCGCATCTGTACGACTGCCTCTCGTGCCTGAGCCAATAAATTCGCGTAATATTGGCCATTCATAGTAGTCCCCTTTGGCAAGTAATCAATTAGTAAAACACCTTCACTATCCCAAAAAATTGTCGCCATAAGCTTCGATGCCGACTTTTGAACCTTGAATTTCTTCGGCGGCCTTTCTCCTTTTTTCGTCCATTGCATGAACTCCTGTTTAGATTCCGGATCGTATTGACGAACCCAGGTTTCATCCACGGTTACAATTCGGTCGCAAAATTCGTCTATATTATCCCTGACTAATTCCAAAAAAATCCTTACTTGTCTGAAGTCGCCGCTGCTTGTCAAACGGCGTTAGCATTTTTGGTACCCAACGCGCACTGATTTTTCTCATATTCATATGCTCGTGTATAATTTCTCCAACTCGTTCTTTACTAATCTGCAACTCTTCAGCTATCTGCCATAATTTTATTCTTCGGTCGGCCAGTACTAATTTTTCGATTTTCGAACATTTTCCTCCGTCACTACCGTCACAGGACGCCCTGGGCGAGGATCATCTTCACAGCTCTCTCGTCCTTGTTGAAATAAGCGAGCCCATTTTTGACCATCGTATACGAAGGCGCAGATTCCTGAAGAACTGATGCCATGTCTTCAAAAATTTCTTTGGGCGTTTTTCCTTTCTTTACGAAGTACTTTATTACGGCGCGATGTTCAATATTACTGAGATTTGACGATTCGGCTGACATGATGACGTTTGTGCTTCGACAGATAATTTGTTAATGACTTTAATAACGAAAGGAAGCTATATTTATACTAACAAGAAGTGTCGCAATTAGTGGTAATAGTTGTGAAATAATGAGTCATCGCTAAGTACCTTGGGCCGCGGGCTTATCAGCCGCCCCTCGTAAAAGAATAGTGCTTACTCGAAAATATCAAAAATTTATACCGCTAACTATATTTTCGAAATTAAGAAGCTTAAAAACCCATCGATAAATATCATAGCGTGAATATTTATGGTTGGTCTGCAGGGTCAACCATTTTTGTTATTTTAATTTCTATTATTGTTAAATTCATTAAATTGTAATTAAAGTTCCAAATTTTATGAATGGTGACTTAAGTGTCCAGATTGTTTTACACTTTTATTAGATTTTGATGCAACTCGCCGCATCATTTTCTAATGGTCTTATCTTAGGACTCCGTCTCCATTTATAAACCGTTATCAACAAATTTTCTTTTATTTGAAAGATTATACTCCCAGGTCGGTCCCACTTTTATCAGAACCGTGATCTCATGATGAGCTCTACGTTGAATAAACGGAACTCTTTAAATGTTATAGGCACATATAACAATTTGATAGAGGTAGTAAATCATATATTTGCCTTTAGAAAGCATTATTTGGTGGAGTGAAATAGATAATGAACACTACAGAAGACCACTGAAAATTGTCAATCTTAAGATCACGGATCGTGATGAGGTTTATTTAAGGTTAAGTAAAGTATGCTCATCCAAATACATATGAAGAGGAACCGATGAAGAACAACCTTAGTTTTGATGATCGGATCCACGAGGAATCAACGGAATACCTCACATGTTATAAGCATAGGTGCAACACTTTTTTATTTTCTATAGTAACTAATGCATATGGTCTTCCACCATTTGAAAAAGTTAATCAACTTATGCTCATCCAAATGCATGTAATGAAATATAACTGATGGTAAAGTACCAGGAGAACTCCACAAAACTCCAACATTAAACAGAAATCGGTTCAGTACTTTCAGAGTTATGTAGTTTAGTAGCTTTCATTACTGTAACTTAGTTCTTACACATTCTAATGAGTTGTGCAAAATCTGAACTATTAAAAGGTTTACAAACCAACTGACTTAGTCGACGACCTAGCGTAAGTGTGAGTCTGAGGGCGGTTAGGCACACTAACTAAAAATGTAGGGTATTAATATTTGTTCTATTTATTTAGAAAAAATGCGCTTAAGGAGTCTTCTCTATTTTTTTTGTGGTTAAAGAAAAAAGTTATAACAATTTGAAGTTATCAACTTTCAGCAAAAAGTACTTTGTATGGTGTAACCTTTTTTATACCATTCGATTACATTTTACATTACAATGAATAGTTGCTTGTAATTTTATTTTTCTTTCATTTTCAGGTAGGTATGGGGAGTTACTTTTAATCTTCCGTTGCTACAACGTTGCTTGCTACGTGATGTCACGATAACTAAAAATGGAGCATGATGTCATTTAAATTGAAAAATTAAAATTCATGAATGCACCAAGGTATACGCGGCCTAAGGCCGACTGACAACAGACGCAGCCCAGAGGCCACAGGCGTCGGTTCCAGTCGAGGATTCTGCTACACTAGCTCTTACCGCTGGTCCGCACAACCTGGCCCTCTCGACTACTGCTGATGAGTATACGTGAATCGCTCAATGTAATCTTCTGGGAACTTGGTGTTAGTTTAATATGTAGTATTAATTTCATATAAGCCCTAGAATTAACAAACTCACCCAATTAGTTCCTAGCTAGCGTGTAAGCTTTATGAATACAAGAATTCTGAAAAGCTGGTGTAAATATTTAGCACCTCGACCTCTGTCGATTGATATGACCATTTGGCTAACTAGTTCGAGAATAGAAACCGTCATTTTGAGTCATAATTTTGACATTTATAGTATCCTATGAATTGTAGAACTGCATCGAATGTCATAAATTGTATGAAAATTGATATATGGTCAAGCATTTTCCAGATTTTTTTTGTAGGTAATAATATAATATTCTACAAGGCCAAACTGACAGGTCCATTTATATTATTTGATTCATTCTTTTACAATTAGTTAGATAACAATAAATCTGATTAAGTTCAAGAGCTAATTTTATCAAATACAGCCAATCTCTGTATTCATGGATGAATTGGTAGCCAATTAACTATTTAAGGGACCGTTAACTCTTTATGCTTCACTGAGACACAAAGTCAAAAATTTTCTTTTTTTTCTATTCAAAATCTTTCCAGATATCAATGGTCTATATAGAAGTGTTCTGTTTACAGATGGAACTGACTGCAGCTGCAGGTTGTTCTAGTTTAGTTTAGTATATTGTGTTTTACCATAGTTTTTTTCAATTTCACACTGTTTCTTTTGTATCTATATTTTCTCATTTAGAATACATTGTCTCTTTGCAAGCACTTTCTTAATATCAAAGTTTGTAATTGGCTTACATTTCTCTATGATGTTTTGATAGTCACAGTGACATGCAAATACACACCAGAGGTTTCATTTGCTAATTGTTTATAGTTTACACTTATAGATACAGAGAAAAAATAAATAATTTTCATTCAGGTCTATGGGATATATAATGAAAAGACATTTAACAAAAAAAATCTAATCCTTTTTTTTAACATTCGATCTCTATGTACATATAAATTTAAATTCACAAAAAAAATGCGATTTACAATGTCATCTTATATAACATAACATTTATAAAAAAAATAATTAAACATTAACTAAGTTTTTATGAGTTCATATAATTTAAAACCTTTTAAGATTTATTCTCAATGGAAGGGACTAGGCCTATAATCATTTCTGAGTCGGTTGAATTTGAGTTAATTGTTATATCTTTCATCTAAAAGAAAAATCATTTCCATTAATATACACAAAAAACATATAATCCTATAATACATTTATGATGAATATAATAAGGTTTTTACCTCAGTTTGCATATCATTCGCAATAATACCTTCTAGGGATGGGTCAGCCCACTCTTTCTCGGCAGTGTCCTGAATCATGAATACAAAAACATTTCTAAGCCAATGTGCACCGATTTAACCATTATTCATATATTGATTTTATTTCAGCATATCCTGAATGTTGCCTAATATTCTAAAGCCAGTAGTTACTACTAATTAAAAACTCTTCAACATTTTATCATTTCTATTGTTTTTAAATTATTTTTTATATGTGATCCTTATGTCTAAATGTAAAATATAACGGAGTCAAGAAACGGTAAAAACAAAATAACCAGAATTGTTGAAATATTATATGATTTTTTTTTGATAGTATAAAATGAATATATCTGAATTAATTTTCAGAACAGAACTATGAACAATAATTTTGAGAGATTATTTTTCACAATACTTTTAAAAAATTTCCTTTTTTCTTTTTTTACTAAATAATAGATCGACTAACATTATCGTCGGCGTCGATTTCGCTCTGGTGCGCTTGTTTCATATGATCTTTGAGAGCGAACGTGCGTGCGTAACTAGCGCCACACAAAGAGCACGAGAATTTGAGATTGTTCGTGCGCCTGTGCGAGTCGGTATGTACGCGCACTGCGTACAGGGAAGCAAAAGGCCTGCAAACAACAACGATTTATAGTCTTTGTAAGAAAAGGAAATCGATTTGTATCGATTTATAAGGATTTTGCACTATAATTATGATAAATTCTCTATTAAACCCTTCACTAGGTATCACTCGAATCGGACACATTGAGACAATTATTTGTGATTTGTTAGCTCCCAAACTTTGAAAATGAGAGAGATGGTATATTTTTCAAACTGTGAGTGCATAAAAAGAAATATAATTTAAAAATAAAAACATACTATTTTATAGAACTCTTCAAAGACATTGATTTGAAATTTTTATGTCATTATTCATGGCAAAAGCAGAGTTTAAATATCTAAGGACCAACAATAATTAAATGATAAATACAAAAAAAAAAACAGGACTATGTCGAATTCCAAGTCAATATGTTGTTTCCAATAGAATATAATTAATAAAAAGCCATGGCAAATAGACAGACAATGAATTTCAGACAGAGAAAGTAATTTTTCAACTCTTTAAGTATAAAATTCTAAGCAATGTAACATTTTTATGAAATATTTCATACCTGTTACAATGTGTACATGAATATGGTTTGGTGTGTGAGTTCTTGTGACCTGCAAGTTGTACCGAGGTCTTGAATGCCTTGGGACAGTATGGGCACTTGTACGCACGCACTTCGGAGTGCGTTAACAAATGATGATTGTAGACACTGTGTGCCTTGAACCTAGTATTTAACAATATTATATTATATACACATCATAAATTGTGTCGACAATCAAATAGAAAAAGAGAATGGTGATTTATTATGAAACCTTTTCGAAATGTGATACTGATAATAATTATGCTGATTTATACAAGGAAAATTATTTATCTAATTGATATTATTTTCTTGTTTTTTTATCTTAGTGCGATATTAAATCCATTAATAAAATTAATGTAGTAGATTATTCACAGCATGCATAAATACCTTTGAATAATACAATTAACAGTCTTTTATAAAATATATCTAAAACTATATATAATTAAATTCATTATATGGTGTAATTTCATCTAGTTTACCTTTTGCCGCAATGCGGGCAAGCGTAGGGCCGCATGCCGGTGTGCGTACGCATGTGCAGAGTCAAACAATACGAAACGCGAAAAGATTTTCCGCATATCTCACAAGCATGCGGTTTCTCACCTGAATAATCATTCCAAAATAAATAACACATAGTCCTATTTCCTAGATCTTTTATAAAAAGGTTGACAGCCTTGTAAGAATTCCAGCTGGTAAGAATTCCTATAAACGTATTTAGATTATATGTGTATTTGTTAGATGTATAATGTACATCTTAAATAAAATTATACTCGACTCAAAAAAGTCATTTTCAACCTTTTGATTCATGCAAATTAAATCACAATAAAATCTTCCTAGTGCATTATTTTTGTTAAGATATATTGTTGAGCATGATTTCTTGGATAGAATACACTGCACTTTTTGTTTTGTTTATATTGCTTTAAAATTGAAATTACCAATTCTCATTAATTAATAAATTTGTTTATAACATTAGGAATTCGTTAAAAATCAGAACTTCACTTAGTTTCGATTATTACATTTAAAAAAACTGAGGTGTCGTTTTTTTTCGTTACAATTAATATAAAATACCTTCTTAAAGTAAATTTGAATAATAATATAATATCGGTAAAAGAAAACTGATATATCAATCCTTCATTCGTAATATTCATCATAATCATCTCTCATTTATAATTTTAACAAGAGCATGAAGGTGAGGGAATGATTTCAGTTTAATTTGTAAATGAAGGCTAATGTTGTACATTCTAAAAGCTGTAAAAGAATATAATTAACTTGTTCAAATTGCAAATGAGGAAATGATGTATAAAAACACATTTAAATAATTCATAAAAAACTGTTTCACTTTATTGAAACTTTTTAACTTTATTTAAACTTTTATGATGATAAAAGGTGGCACTGACAGAGTTTTCAACTATTAAAAACTTAAAAGTGTGGTAGTAAAAAGTTCAATGCAATTTACTAAACATGTGTTTATAAAATGTGAGAGAATGATTTTGTTTTTTGGGACAAAGAAAAAAAATAGATTTTAATATAAGTTACTTTTTTGTACTCAACAACAATAACCATAGTATTTACTGTAAGGTATAGTATTGTCAAAATATTTAATAATATTAATATTAAGAATTTTATAAAAGGAGACGAATTAGTAATATAATATATATGTAATATCATAATAATATCATTCCCTCATCATATGAGACATGATGAGAGAATGATTTTCAGGGTATTCGATGAACTGCCTTTCGTTATCTTAAAACAAAAATAGTATAATTATGCATTGTGTGTGTACTTATAGTTCTATAGTTTCCATAAAAATATTATAGACTAATGTCATATTGTTGATAACACATGGAATTGAGTGTGGACACAATTTTCGAAATTTTTTTAGAACTAGCCAACTACCTGAAGATATCAAAATGATTTTTTGGTAATTCGTTATGAACTTCCTTTTAGAAACCCTGAGACATATATTATTTTGAAATGGATATTCAATATAATACACTAACATACCAAAAAATCGTGGGAACTTTTTAATTCAAGAATTTGTGGCCTTTATTGCATTTAAATTTGGTGCCAGAGAAGCTTGTGCAAGTCTTCAGCATACTGTCCATTTACTAATGTTCACTCTTAGAATGTGGAAAAATTATTTCTTATTTGAGGGCATGGCAAAATAGTTTCACAAAATGATAAATCATCTTTTGTCGATCTAACCTGCTTCAGGGTGAGAAGCTGAGGAGAGAACCAAGGTATTATTGGTATTCTTTTTGAACTGAAGAATACCTTACATGGCAATGAAGCAATTTATCTCTGACTTAAGCATGTTTCAAGTGAAATGATAATTTGAGTGGCTTAAGATTTGGTAGTAACAATTTAAAAGTGATGTGATAAACGTTATCAATAAAGAAGTGTACATACTAAGATTTAAAATCAACTGAAGCACAAAAATGTAAGTACAGTGGAACAGTACCTTTTTTGTGGTAGTGTATAAGTGGAAGTGTACCTTTTTTTCATAAAATATGATTTAGAACTTATGCTATTGTTTTCAGTACACATACAGTTCCTAGTATTTCCAGTTACAAAAAAAAAACAATGAACAATTAACTAGTGAAAGTTTCCTGCATGTTTGGAATAAAAAAATCCAAATTCAAATTAAAATCCTGTTTATATGAAATACTTTTATAAAAATGGCCCGAGTTTTTTTGTTTACAAGCACATTTTGCAGTTGAAGTTCACAGTAAAGATAATAATAATAATAATAATAATATTAAATTTTAAGGTTTTTTTCTTAAGGTTTAACGATAATCGGTTAATGTAATCTGGTTATGTGCAATTACATTTTAGAATTTCTATAGTCACCACTAGCTCAATATTTCTAAATCTCGTCTTCACAATGAATCATTTTAAAACAAAACCGAATTGTAGGTTTTGCATTAAATGTGACAATAATACAAAATACAAAAAGGCATACCTGTATGTATTCTTTCATGTTTGACTTTTTCATGTGGCCTTGCAAACTGTCTACTACAGTAAACACACGAATATGGTAAAGATTTTCCTTGTTTTACTGAATTTCCCTGAAATTATACCTCAGAATTAATAAATAAAAATTGTATTGGGAATTTAATTACTATCACAAATCAAGTAAATGTATTGTTTTCTCATCAAATAAAATAATTTTGGTTTCAGCTTTAATGTCTCTAGATTGTTTCCATTTAAAATCTATAGAATAAAATTTTATATGCGTATTATTGTAGACACATGCAATTATTAGTTATTCTATTACCTTATCAATATTGTGAATTTTCATATGCATAGCAAGGAAATCATCCGAATTAAATTTTCTATTGCATATACCACAGTTATAGGTTGTATGAGAAGAACGGTGATAGTTTAGGTGCACTTTCTTGTAACCTACAGGAATCCACTTATCACATTGTAGACAGTGAAAAGTTTCAGTGGGATCCATGTTACATCGTACCTGCTCCACTGGAGGCTCTAAAGGGCGAGACCTATAATATAAATACATAATAATAAATTACAATGATATTTTGTTGTGTATCATGCAAACTGACATATATTTATAAAGAATTCACTAGTCTGCACCTTTTGAGAAAAATTTCAAAGTTTTAGGATCTGCATTAAAATGGAATTTAAGTGAATGCGAATGAGTAACACAAAGTGTTAATGTTTTTGCATATATTTATATATTATATTTCAAAAAAATGTATCCTAAACTCAGTGTATCATCTAATGTCATAGTATGTGAACCCCGCTATAAATTATTATCTATAGTAACATCTAGAAACAGTTTTATTAACTAAGTTTAATATCTCTAATTCTTAAAATGGGAATCGATTTGTAAGTTAATGGATGAAAAAAATTAAATATATTATATCAAACAATGTATAAAAGTAATGTATAGTTTAATAAGGCATGAACATGATGAAAATGTAGATCACTTTTTAAATCTTTACTAGTCTTAATTTTTACTATTTTTATTTAGGGGCCATCCATAAATTATAAGGTTTTGACCCCCACCCCACCCCACGGTCAAAGGTAGTCACACGTAAATGATACAATTTTTTTTGTTCAAAATATTTTAATTATTAGACAAAACAAAAGACAAACCTTTTTCGTTGACCCCAAACGAGTGACGTAATTTATGGATGGCCCTTATAAACTTTTAGTCCAATAAACACATAATCATGACCATAGAAGGTATAACATTATTATTTTATCTTAATCTGAGTTTGGGAATTTAAATAAATAAAAGGATAAATATAAATAATAAGTATCAGTACAACTTTCTGCTCAACTCATCATCATGAGAACACACTGAAAAAAGTCACTAGCAACCTTTTCATTCAATCATAGTTGTTAAAAGAAAACTCCTTCAATGCATAAATATGAAGTTCGTGTATCCTCAGTCTAGAAAGTTTTGGAACTTCTATACATTTAACATTGTCACGTTTGTTAGTAATGTTAGTAAATAAAGTAATGTATTAGTATAAGTAATTCATGGAATGATCTGATCATAAAAAATACATGCTTCTTCATATCATGCTCACATTTTCATATGGGGCCACAGAAAATTTTTTAGAGAATTTTTTATTACATTTTATTTAGATGTAATTGTAATATATTTAGTTATCTCTAGCCCGACTTAATTGATCATGCGGGTGATATAGCGAGTACTTATAAGATCAATATATCACTTGTTGATCGAAGCGCATTATGTTGATCGTATGTGATTTTTTATTAAACAAAAGTTAATCCTGACTGATCAGTTTACGACATTCATAAAATCTTTATTTTGCACAAAAAACATATAATACTAGTATTATTAGACACATCGTAATTTCAAACTCAAATAAGCCATGCCAATCAATATATTCAATTAAGCACTTTGTAACTTATTTGACCATTCAACAGAGTTGGTAAAATCGGATTTTTAAACATTTCAACTGTAATATGTATTTATTATGGTATAGAAAATTTTGTTCTGGAACATTTTGTTATAGTACTCATTCAAGTATGAGTTTATATTTTAATTAATACAAACAATATATTTATATCATATAAAGATTTATTTATATGATAAAAAAACAAATGAGAATTTGTTTGTCTATAAAAATCTATTCCAAAAGGTATAAAATACAGAGGGTAGTTCACGTTTTGAAAAAGTAATTTATTAGTGATTCTGCGAATTAAATATAAACAAGACTTACGTTTAAAAAATAGCCTTTCAAAATTGTATAAAAAACATTGTATTCGCACACAAACAATAGCAAAGTTATGAACAAATAAAGAGTTAAAAATATTGTCTATTTCGTCCAATAATTCAAAAAGTTAATATTAAAAAAAGAAGATTCTTAAATATAAGATTTATTATAAACTGCAATTCTAGACGTGAGACGCACGCGCGCATACACACACGTCAACACGCAAGCACGCACGCACGCACACAATCTTTTTTTTATTTTCACTTAATACTTATTTAAAAATTTGAATAAACCATAAAATTGTCTAGACATTTCAACGAAAAATATAATTTTCGAAAATTCGTTTTTTGATCTCTAACTGAAATGGTTGTTATTTAAACGTGTATCGTGTTAGTTAGTAGTTACTTACTAGTTGCATTTTACATTGCACATAGTAAATTGGTGAAACAAAATCTTCTAAAATTATTTCACTTTTTTAGGCAACTATACTAAATGTAATTCTAACATGGCGTTATTTAAAATAATTGCTTTTAACAATTAAGTACCCATTATCTTAACTAAGAGAAAAAAAAAATTCAACGCGTAGTAAAATTCCTTTAAATTATTTTCTTGTAACTGGATATATAAGAATAAGTTAATAAAAGTTTTTTGTTTAAAACTATAAAAATATTTTAAGCAATGGAGCTTAACATATTTTTATTTACAAACAGACTAATTAAACATTTGATATTTTTATTCTATGTATTAGGTTAGATAATGGTTTTTTTAATATATATTTTTAATTCATACTAGTATAAGCATTTTTCCTTTTACTAATTTTTTTCATACAATTGTTTTTACACATAAAATAATAATAAGATTTAATTAGTCTATTTGTTTATAAAAAAAATTGTTAATTCGAAATCTGAAAATTCTTAAACAAGAATTTTTATTAAGTTTCTCTGATGTGAGAATAGTATAGTCATAATAACATAATTTGCAAAAAAAATGTAACCATTTTTCTTCAAATTTTGTTATACTTATTGTTAGTTAAGTATGTTGATAAGTAAAGTTTATAATAATTATAATGTATGCAATTATTAACAATAGTTTTAAAAAAATCTCTACAAAGTAAAATATTTTTTCGAGTAAATATACTAATTGCAAATATCTACTTACATATAAATAAAATTGATCATAAGGTTTTTATTAATGGGGAAATCAGCCATTCCTAAAAAATAAATTATTATTCATTTACTATTTATTTCACACTTGCTTCGGTATACATGAATTAAATCTGGCAACAATTGTTTCCGATTTCGATCACAGCTCTTGATTTTGAGTTCGTTTTGCAGCTTATTCTGCTAAAATAGAATTACATCAATACACACTGATTGCGACATCAATATCAAATCCAATTGTTCCTCAAATGGCATTTTACTAACAATAAGTCCGGGATCGAACCTAGATAAAAGTTTCAACTTGTATTATTGCACCAGCATCATTTCATACTGTTGACAGAAAAAAATTCGAAACATCTAAACCATTAAGGTTTTTTTTTAATAAGTAATTAAATAATTTGTATTTTTTAAATCTAGCATTATATTCTTTCATCTTTATATTCATGTAGTCATGAGTTTAACTTTAATAATAATTTACATTTTTTTCTTTTTTGTGGTATTTTTTTTCATTGTATTTATTGTTTCATTTCTTTTGTAATACGATTTTAGTTTATGTGTACGTGTCTTTGTTATTTTCCTTCGTCAACTGTAAAGTTTTCATAAATCCTTCTCAAGTCACACATGTTCTTCACCTCATTCTTGCATTGGCCATATCCACTAGTGTGGTGTAAAAAATTGACTATTCTTTTTCGAGCCTCTTTTGGAAATATTTTCATGTATCTTGTTTTAAGAGCCCTCATAACCCTCAACTGGCTGAGTGGTTTTTTTGTAACATAATGGGCCGGGTACGGTCACTGTGACCACCTGTGCTGTAGGTATAATATTTTTATGTTATTATCCAAGTAATAACTTTATTAATATAACTTTTATTATTGTTAAATAAAAAAAACATTTTCAAACGCTAAAAATAAACAATATCTCATAGCTTCTGCAAAAAGTCTTTAAAAAATCTAATTAATAAAAAAAGTAATTTTTGGAAAAACAATTTGGTTTTGTTGTCTTAAGAAAATATATAACATAAAGAAAATAAAAGATAATCATAAACGATATTACTAATGAAAAATTGACAACCGTCATTCATGGTCTTATTTCGTGACAATCGTGACACATCTTTTGGCTACATTTGATACATATCGTCTTCCGTTTTTTTTGCAAATATCGCATGTTTTTCTAGTTTCCAGCTTTTCTTCCACCTCGGGTATAGGTTCTTCTGTGTTTAGTACTCTTCTTATAGCTAAGCCGAGTTCTCTTAGATGTTAATTACTTGCTCACCTTTGAAAATGCGGTTTGACAATACTTAATGCGAGATCTTTCATGAACTAAAGTCTATTGCTGAATCATGATGCATGCTTGATACAAGTGTAATCAACTTATTTTTTTTGGGACATATAATACTAATGTCAATTCATTTGTGAATCCAAACAAGGAACTTTCTATTTTACGACTTTTTAATGACAAAAATTCTTTAGGAACGTCTGGTTTTTTTCATAGTGCCAACACATGTAAGACTTTTTTCTTCAACTCTTCCACTAACTCTATTAAAGTAGACCAATTATCCACTGTAATGTAGCGATGTGAGCCCTCTATTTTTTCTACAAGTGTAAAAACAGATTGGGTTGGTTTTTTAAAGTATTTGCACTGTTATGGTAAATCTTTCCATCAGAATCTTTACCCATATAAATGTAGGCGTTGTCTAAATAGCCCCTTATTGCATCTGTGATACACTGAATTTTCAAGCCATATTGTGCAGATTTTTTTTAGCATGTATATTTTAAAATTGCGAAATGCAACCAGCATCTCATCAACACAAGCTGAAGTTCCAATTTCGTATACCTCTTGACAATTACCAATAAAATCATTAAAAATCTCAGAAATTGGAGCTGGAAGATCATTTTCACGTCGTTCTTGGCGAGTTGAGAATTCATCAAAGCAAACTGCCAGCAAAAGTATTTTCAGTCTATTTTTCGCCATTATACCAAGAGCTTATACCAAGTTAAGAAAGCTGCATGATTTTTTTTAACACTGCGGAATAATACAATATGCTTGATAATGCTTTTAGTTCAATCATATCTAAATCATAAACGTAATTTTTATCGTCATACTTGTCTCGCATCTTTTCTCATCAGTCACTTACTCTTGGTACATGTTATAATTTTTTCAAGAGTACCCTCACGAAAAAAAATTATTCTATACGTCTTCTGCTGACGACTCTTCTGTAAGGCTGTTTCGAAGAATTGAACGTATTCCTGGTTGTACATCTACTATGTCATGACTTCTTGTTCTATTTCGGGCACTAGGTGGAACAGAAGACAAGAGAAACTTACTTTTGCCGAAATAGTTTTTATCCCTTAGTAGAACTTCCTCGTTATCGGAAATACTTTCACTTGCCTTGCGTGAGCGCTTACGATTCGATTGAAAATTTGAGAAAGGTGGATCATCTTCATCATTAGATGAGGTAACTACTTCTTCAGATTCTGAGTGATGGTCTCATAAATCATGTGATTTGGTTCGATATCCTTGATTAACATCACTACATTCACCATTCGCCAATAAAGGCAAGGCCATCACTATCCTCTTGTGTAAGCGACAATTGTATTTGTCGTTCAAAACGATCCATTTTGTTAGGAAAATGTAAATTACACCGAAAAAGGAATTCATTAATTAAAATCACGCAACAGGCCGGGTGCGGTCACTGTGAGCGCTGCAAATTTTTAAACAGAAAAAACTCAAGAGAGCGTGCGACTATTCATAGTCCGCTTCTCGTACTGATTGGCTGAATCACGAAGGTACCGAGAGGGGCGAGTACCATTAAATATTGGTAGTGTTGCCATCTACTGCAGTCATGGTGACCGCACCAGGCCTGTTAAGGGTTAAAATCAGTTAAGGTTTACGCAAGATTTTTAAAATATCCAAAATTGTTAAAAAATGTTTTGTTTATGCATTACGACAAAATTTTTTACACCAAAAAAATATATTATATTTATCTCAAATTTTTAGTCCAAAATATTTATTTTAAAAGACGCTCATGTACTTTTTTAATTTTCAAATGCATCTCTCAATGTCTAAGCGACCTTTACATATTCATATTGAGAGTATTTTTATTTTCAATTTGTGCTTGTGTACTGTATTTTTATCCATTATTTTACTTACTAAAAGTGAAAATATAAATTAATACTTCTATTTTAATGCCGGTTTTGATGCAGATTTTTATAAAGTGAATGAATTTTTAGAATCTGTAATAGAAGAAATATACAAATGAAGTCAAATGTTAATAGTCTGTTTTACTCAGGGGAGATTCATATCAAGGGAAAAAATTTTAGAATTGGTTTAATATTTGGTTCATTTATGCTGATGAAGTTGAGTATAAATGCTAGTTTGTGTTTTTTTCAAAAACCTTCCCGTTCGCGCATACAACACATCAATAATTTCATAGTAATATAATGAATGGCTTAGGTACGCAAATAAAATGAACAAATTACAAATAAACAGACTTTTTATCGACTAACAGTGGGTGTAAAACTTTAAAAATGATACGTATAGATTAGGTACATCATGGAATAAATATTTATAATAAAATTTAAAGCTAAATATCATGAAACTGTTCTTAAGTAAAAAAAGATATACAGACAAACATGAATCTTAAATAGTAGAATTGGTGTCATTGAGTTTTAAATCAAATATTTATTACAAAATTTGACAAAAAAACATGCAAAGATGCTATAGATGCATAGATGCTACTTTATATAGTAAATTAAGTAAATTATTATTACTTATTAATTAAGTACTTATTAATTATTTAAAATTAAGTACTTATTTTAGTTATTATGTAATCTATATATGTAAAAGAGTAAACTATCTATATCAACGCACAGCCTAAACTAATTGACAATTGAGTTGAGTTTCAGTAAAAAGCTCAATTTGTTTAGTGCTTAACGGAGAATAAAAAAGATTTGAAATGTTCTTGTTGCATCTTTAATATTTCAAAAACAGTTTTGGTAAAAATTATGAAAAAATGAAAATAAATAGCAAGTTTAAAAGTGCACAAAATTAATTAAAATTATATAAAAAATCGATTTTTTTCATAGTTATGAAATATGCTTGTTTTTCGTATTCCTTAGTATAAAAAATTTATTGCAGAAAAATTCATTGGTGTATAACAAATTGTTTATTCAATGATCAAATAAAAAATTGATAACTGCTTTTCATAACATAAGGAGCGCAATAAATAATGATTAAAAAATTATTCCGAATATTAATATCTAACAACAAAAAAAAATAAACAAAATAAAACATGATTTTATTCTCAAAATACATTATTTGTATTAAGCCTTAAATTCTGGAAAAAAAAAAAACAAAGATTTTAAAATCTTATAAGCACCGCATTTGTTTATAACACTTTTTTAAATATTAGACATTATAAATTAAAAAATATATATATTTGTATCTGGTAAGCCTAAATTATATAGTATAATAGATATCTTTGAATAAAGAATGATCAATATTAGGTATACTGAAAACTACTGGTACAACTAATTTGGCAAGGAGATGTGTGTGCGTGAGTGTGTTGCGCGCGCTTTTGTAGGTAATGACAATCCCATGGCTGTAGAGTTAGGGATTTCTGATCAAAAAACTGTGAATCATAGTTTTGACAGTCCTCTCTGGATGTTAACCTAACACTATCTAAAAAATTCTAAGGAAACCGAAACAGGTGAAAATGTGAGTGTGGAAGGTCAGAGCTATATGGTGGACGCATTAACACTTCCCAACCAAACTCTCTCAATATTTTCTGAGTAGCTAAAAATGTGTGTGGTCTGGCATTATCATGGCGAAAAACCACACCGTTTCTGTTGATTTATTCCGGCCGTTTTATCTCTACTTCTTGCTTGTGTTTCATCAGGTGTCGGTAGTAGAGATCCGAATTGATTTTTTCCGGCGGTAAAAGCTCGTAATGAATAATGCCCTTCCAATCCCACCATACACATAGCATCAACTTATTGCAAGTTAATCCAGGTTTCGCTATAATCTGTGGAGCTTGCTTGTCTTTTAACAATGATCTTTTTCGCATGTTCTTGTTGTGGATAATCAATTTTTCATCACCAATGATGAATCTTTTCAAAACCAGTTCGGTTCCTTTACGTTTCAATACAAAATCGCAAATGAGTACACTCTCCATAAGATTTCTTTCAGTAAGATCTTATGGAACCCAAGTATTAAGCTTTTTTTTGTGTATTCAACTTTTTTCAAATGAGTCAAAACTGTTTTGTGGTTAATCCCCAGCTCTTTAGCTATGTCATAAGAACTAATACACCGATCTTGCTCTACTTTTTCCAAAATGGCATCTACTTTATCCGTAACAAGTGGATCGGAGCGAGGTTCATCCTAGACATCATAATTACCGGACTGAAAATGTATGAACCAGTTTTGTGCTATTCTTGTCGACACTGCATCAAGTCTATAAACATCACGTTTTTTTCACGGCTTATGTCGCATTTTTCCCCCTTTTTTGTAACAAAACTTCGAAACGTATCAAACTACATACGTTAGTTTCGCTAATTTTGGTGTACAAAAAAACAATAAAAAAAAATTGCGAGATGCCATTTCTATTTTTAAAATGTCATCTATTTAATGGTATCACGACTAGCCAGATATAAACAGCACAATCAAAGAGATTTTACTTCAGCTTTTTACTTATGAAATAAAAAAAGTTTTCCCAGATTTAATATAAACAACTGGGGTTCATTCTGTTATTATTGGCAGAAAAGCTATTTTAAATTCTTTTGTTTACTTTATTTGTGTAATTCTCTACAATATATATAACAAGAAACTGTAATAGTTAGGATTCTGCACACAAAAAATGCCAATGAACCTCTATTACTAAGCCAACATCATTCGTTTATCCATTAATCTATTTTAACATTTTTAAAAGGCTGTATACTTTGAAGTGTAATAGGCAGCCAATTGAAATTAGAAAAATATATATATACATATTATGGGAGATATTTTATTAAATAGTACAAAACAAGAAAAAAAACAATTTGGGGATGGCCCCTATTATAAATTTTTTTTTACATTTCTTTTTTTTTTTTGCTCTCTGGTAAAATCGATAATACATACAAGCATTAAACTCCATGTTCTTATAGTACAAAGTCTATGGGAAAAGTTATGTTTCCCAAATACAAACAAATATATTGGGTGATGGTTGGATGGAACCCTCAATGCGAGAGTCCAATTCATGCTTAGCTGGTTTTTTTATTTGGCAATTTACAAATTATCCACAAACTAACAATGTCTTTTAAATATTATATTTTGCTTATAATAAAGGAGTATTGAAATGGGAATTGCACAACTTCAGATGTCTTCCATTGTTATAATTATTCTTTTATCATATTTTTAAATTTTTATTCAATTTTTTAAGAATACATCAGAGAAAAAAATTTCAATAAATTATGGCAATTATCAACATTAACTGCAACAAAAAAAATTCTAGACTTACTTTATTGGATCGTGCATCCTTCTGTGAAGCCTTAATGATTTATTAGTCGGAAAAATAGTGAAGCATACTTCACAACGAAATGGTCCATTTGGAGGTGGATTTGTACCTGAAATAAAAAGGATAAAATTGAGAGTACAACATAAATGTGTAAGAAAAACATTCCACACATGTCTAACAGAAAAAAAGGCATACAATAGAAATTGAAAGTGACATTATGTACACACATATAATTAATTTGGCATAAAAAACCTAAAAGGTTGTGAGTTCGGCCATTTAAAATGTATGTACATACACATACTTCTACCTAGAATCTCCATATTATACAACATATGGATGCTGCATATTTATATTGTTTATGAAACTATAGGGTTTCATGTCAATAAATAATGCCAAACTATGAAAATAATTCCTGTATGTTGTAGATTCCATAATTATATTCTTTTTTATTATCAACATGCTCTAGATTTGTTCCATTTGATGAACAATATCAGTTTACCAACCTATTTTAATTGTAATTACACAATCATTTATATTAAATTACCTGCTTTATGAATACCGTTTGTAGACTGTAAAGTTGTTTTGAGTGCCACTTGTTTTCCTGTTTTGTGAACTTTCATATGTGCACACAATGATTTTGAATTACTGTAAGCAACAGGACAGTGTGGACAAGGATACTTCACTGAAATAAGAATAGTAGAATATAAGATACAATTGTTAAACTAACAAATCACTATGAATTTCACTTGTGAATTTTGCTTTAATAAATTTAATATAGATCATACTATAGGGCAAAATCAAGATTTATCAAAATCAAAATTAACATTTATTTAAAACAAGGTGCAAAATGTGAAAGTAGGAAATATTTCAGATTTGTTTCAATTTATGTATCACTCATTGCATTAAAAAGCTTCAAACTCCTAGTAATCAGACTTTAATTGCTGAACTTTGGAACCTTTATCGGGTTATCATGGTAGAAGACCACCTCACACTTTAAAGTTGCATTCATGATCAGCGATTAGGAACTTTTTTTCTCCAGTGGTCAATTTCTTTTGGTCATATGGCTTTTTTTTTACGTGGGGCAATCTTCATGGATATTCAGGACTGGGGCCAATCTAGTTATGATGGACTTCCTAACACCCCATGACCGACTATAACCGACCCACCATCGCCCCATCGGACCCTATGGCGTCCTTTTCGTAACCTTGTGCTGGGGTCTCGAACACGCTTGCGCATTCATACGCTGCCTCAACGGCGTTGGATCTACTTATTCTAAGAAACCCTTCGGCTAGCGATCGTACAGCGTCCGGACAGCTAAAGAGACAGCATTTGAAGACATGTGCCAAGTCAAATCATGCCCATAGATGCATAACTTCTCCAAATCCATCGCCCTCGGGCACAATTTAAGAGGGAAGCTGGAGGAGCGTATACATACTTCATCAGCGCCCAGTACTTCGACGGCGGATATCAAGCAGGGATTTATCTTCGCGCTTTCGTACCACCTCCCATGCCTCGTCATTACCAATGATCCTCTTCACAATGATTGGTAACAAGGTCGTCTCCCACCAAGGCCGTCAGGGCCACGCGCTGCGCTCACCAGGCAGGGCAGTCCATTGCCATTTTAATTCACTGTTTTTGTGAGCTATGTCTGTTTTTCTGCGACTTTCATATCCCACATTATATCACAGAGAAAATTTTAGGATAGCTCAATCCATCCATTACATGTTGTGAAAAACTTTATCCAGCACTTGTATATCATCGCTGGTATTAAACATTGATCAAAGGCCTTTATCTTTAGACACTAATATGTACCAATTGAAAAAATACTACATAATTACCCAATACAGCTTAGCTGAGCTGAATTGTTCATATGATCTCTTTATCAAAGTTGAAACTTCTCAAGCAAGCCCTCTGAAGTATATGTATTTCTCAATATCAACCTTCGTAGATGTCTCAACATTAACTATAATGAAAGTATATCTAATAAGCAATGAAGTTTAAGTTACAAAATCTTAATTGTCTTTTATATAATTTTCTCTTATCCATGTTTATTTTTAGATCAATTTCTTATGAAATTACTGAGGTCCTCGATCATGTCATTGAGATATTTAATTAATACGCCATAATAATTATCATTAAATTGCAATTGAAGGTGTGTGGTTTATTTGCCATTCATGTTATATTCAAAGGCCTATATATTTAAATAGGCATCTCTGTGACCCTAGAAAATTACGAATTTTTGATTTTATGAGTAAACAGCATAAAAAGTTATTTATAAGTGCAATATAAAGTATATCTTTAAAATATGCATTTATCCAAAAATAAAATAAGAAATGTAGTGAAGAGTGCACTGTCAAAAGTAGCAAGAGCAACGACAACGCCCAGCGCGAATTTGGAATCGACATATTAACGATATAATTAATAACAATCCCATCATTCGCACTGACAGCATTTAAAGGCATTTGCAACAATTGTTATTCTTGTGTTGCATTTACGAACAATATGCAAATATAACATATACAAAAAGTGATATAAAACAAGTTAAGTTTTATTGAAAAAGTCTGTTTCTGTAAAATTAAAAACTGCTTATAATTTTAAAACCTCGACTTCTTTGTAACCAATTCCTCAACTTAAGCATTATTGACATTGCACATTATCGTTTGGATACTATTTTCAATGTGTGCATCCATGGCCGGAGCGACTATAATGGCTTGCCATTCCCCTTTATGTGTGTATCAATTGAAGAATATTCAGTGATGCTTATTAGAAATGCTTCTGAAACTTGTGATCATTGATTTATTTAACACGGTGTTCCTAATTGTCGTGATTTGGCAAGTGAAGCGGTAATGGGAGCTCTAGTGTCTTGAACATTTTGTGTTAGATACAATATTGAACAATATATATTATTATATCACTGCAGACAATAAAAAGCAGTCATCATTAATCAAGGTGTATAATGTTTGTATTATGGAAGATCTTAAGTTTTGTTTACTACCTTAAACATATTACAACCTTTGGAACAGGTTATTCATCCTACGTATCATGAATCCTTAACATTAAGTAACCTATTCTTGAGAGATAGAATTATGAAACATTATTTATGTAAACACATGTGAAATTCGAGATGTTTGCTAAGGGGCAGCACATAATATATACATGGCATCTAAAGAGAGAAACACACCTACAAAACTTGTAGCTCTATCTTTTTTAAACACTCAGTCCAACATTGAGTAATGACGACTCACAAGAACATAGCCGCAAAAAGCCAGTACGATCTTTTTTTTCTTCATTACATCTGATATAATAAATCTAAAAAGAAAATACAATAACTATTGAACTTACATTCGCAGACATGTTTGTTGAATTCCTCAAGAGTACTAGCAAATGCATTACATTTTACGCAGTTGTACATGTCGGAAGACCACGACCCATTGGCTAGTTTGACTTTCTTGACCACGGCTTGATGTTGAACCGGCTTCACGGCTTCTTTCACTGTTGAAAGTTTCGTAATAAATTCAACCGTTCACCTGCGGGTGGTGATCTATATATGTACACTGCACATATACATCTTTCTACACACACAAGTAATTCTAATTATGCTTAGCTAAAAATGTGGAACTACTCTCGTTGTTCTCTCAGTTCATAATCTTACTAATTCGTGACCTATTATATATCAAAATGTAAAACTAACCCAAACTTAAAATTGAAAATCACTTGAAATAAGATGAAAAATTACAAACAAAAGATAAAAGATTGCTCTATGTCCACATGGGTGGAGCTGTGGTGGGTACTAGCTTATCTATGTGTCAAATGAGCAAAACAAAAAAATTGGGTGACTCACAGATGATTTTTATTTTAATTCCTTTCAGTCTGATGACCTATGAAATCGGAATATTGACTATTGTTGGGAAAGTATTTTAAATTGCACATAAGTACCTTATATAGCCCTGAATATTATTTATTATTTTTTAAACCATTTAAAAACTTCAAAAATCATGTTTTTAAATTCCGTTTCGAATTTCGCTCCAAAACGCCAATACCTTGTCATATGACCGCTGTGACGTCAAATGTTCACAAACACGCATAAACTGATAAAGTGATTTAAAGTTTTTTCACATTTATTGCTGTATAATACAAATTCTAAGTTTTGTAAGTGTGGTGCCCCAGTGTGCAAGTACTACAATCAGACGCCTAAAAACTATTTATTCAAATTCCACATTCAGCAAATAGTAAGAAAATGTGGCTTCAGCTTGCCCGCAAGAATTCGGCACTTATAGAGACATTATAAAATATGTATTTATGTGAAGATAATTTCGATGTAAGTTCTGATAATACTACTCATTTTTCATACATTCATGTTCTTTTCAAAAAACAAAATATTGTAATTTTGAGATGAGAAAAAAAAAATAAAGTTGAGAATGGTTATTTCAGTTGCAAGTCGAAAATCATACAATTTTTTTAATTATTTAGTTTAATCTTTTGAGCTTATAAATATCTGTAATTTATAATTTGGTTGCAGAAACAATAAATATACTGGTATATTACTTACATGGAGGACTTCACATTTCTGAATTTAGCAGAACAGAAATTATTATTTCTTGAGAATAAAATGGCCACTGCAAAACAGTCAATTCTCGGCAAATTTGAACTATTTACCTTAAGAAATCCACTTTCCATGATATAAAAGCGCCTTTTAAACGTTTTCAAAGCTTATCTTGAAGAAATTATTGATAAATTACAAAATTGTTGTGTCCAAACAATGAAGCCTATTGACAGCGTAAAGGATGTTCATGAACAAGTGACGTCATGCACTGGTGTTCTATGTCACGTAACTTGAGAGTGATTTAATAACATTTTATTTGTGAAATATTAATCAAAGTACATATAAATAAGGAAGGGTATTGCGATTTTCAGTATTTCTATCATAGAAACTACCACTTTACATTCAAGTATGTTTTTATTTGAATATAGCCAACATTGGTAATTTCATTTAATAGAATAATATTTTTAGCAAAGATTAACTTTTTCTATTTTCATATGCTCATCTAATCCAATCTATATAACTCACCATGAACAGGGTCACCAATTTCAGATTTTTCTTCAATAGTAGCATTTCCCCAAAATTTATCGATTTTAACTAATTTCCTGGTATATACTTGGCCTATCTCATCAACAACTTCCTGTTCTATCAGAGTATGTGATGGACTGTTCTTTAGCATTTCATCTAAAAGTAATACAGTTATTTAAGGATCTTCTACAATTTCCTATTCAAAAATTTTACAATATATCTAGTTATATTTTGTTTATAGATGTACAAAATTTTGATCATTCACTGATTAAGAGGTGTCTTCCATAATTGATGTCACTGTCTATCGTCTATATATATATATATATATACTGTATAATACATGAAATCAACCTTGATCAATAATTTTTAGCTTCAAGGAACCTAAAATACTTTGTTTCTAAAAAAGCCTTTACAATTCACTTCATTAAAAAATAATTGGCATGGACTAAGGTCAACATGCATAAACAAGATTAATTTTGGTATATAAAGTACAACACATGAAACGCTGCCGCCGTGTAGTCACAAAAGCGTCGCAATGACGTAAAATAGAAACACGAGGAAGAATATAGAAAGGTCAGGGAGTTTTAAACCTGCACATTGCATCATTCATCATCCACCTGAGAAACCACAAACAATGGAGCCAGATGATGTAGCCCACGATTCAGCTCGAAGTCCTAACTATGTTCCCACACATGCACACACGCACGCACGCACACACGCACGCACGCACACATACACACACATCTAGACCCAATACCTACCCACCTAACCACACTGATTGGTTATTAAATAACAATATGTTTTAAGGAATATCAAGATCAATTCTGGTTTGGAACTGAAATTGTTACCAGCACTGGATTTGGGATCAAAAATGGAAGCAAGAATGTTTCATAAGAGAATAATTCAGTGGCAGTACTTGTTTTCAGCATTAGACTATACATTCTTCAGGGATAATTTGAACCGAATCAGGATTTTGATCGAGACCAAATTGAAATCATAGGCCGGGGTGGAATAGGAATCTAGAGTGATACTAGGACAAGGATTGTGGTTGAGGGCATGATTGGTTGATATAAAGGTTGACAAAAATCATTTTATGTCCACAAGTCAAATACAAAATAAAATCGTAATAGATATATTATGATTCTATTTTGTACCAATCATTACCCAACCACTTCACTGAATGTAAATTAAAATTTTGCAATAATTTTGAAGTTATTTTGCCCAAAATTGCTTCGGGACCGATATAGAATTTCTGCATCTTTTATATTAATCAATATCACTCTTAAATCTGATTGTCATTTCAGTACTGTTTTCCATTCCAAATCTGGTTTCATTATCACATCTGATCATTTTCATGCTCTCTTTCTTATCCCAATATCACTCTCAATTCAGATTTGGGTCCCACTTTCAATTCGAATACCAATCTTGGTCTTTCTTATATGTAAAATATCATACATTCTTTTACAATATATAATCCACTAGTATATATCTAGTGAAAATTTAACTGAAATCTGTAATATTTCAAGTCATGGAAGAACATTGTTATAAAAATACTTTCAAATTCGTAATACTCGTGAGGAGATAAGGAGAACTATAAGGTGATTATCATGTACTCAGAATACAATAAATAAAGTAACTTTTGTACTTCCAGGGAAGAAATTTTTTCCTTTTATTTAGACCTATAATTATTTTGCAAGAGTTGTCAAGAAGAATGCGAAAAAGTGCAATATAAAGAAATACTCACCCTCCCATATAAACCATAAATTATAATCATGAAATCCCCCTTCACCCTATGATAAAATGTAATGATCATTTAAAAATTATACTGAATAGCAAAAATTACTGCTAGGTGTTTCTCCAAATTGATAAACAGTTTATTTAAAAAGGCTATTAACACTTAGTGATGTAAATTTATGTCTATATTCAAAACATTTATTTCTATTGAGAAATATATAAAGGTACTTGGTATAGCCATAACAAAAACATCATTATTGATTAATATAATTATTAATTTAAATTGTTATAAATATTGTTTTGAAAGTGTTTTGATTTAAATTTTTTAATCTTAAATTATTTTAAAAATATTTTACTGAAGCTGCCTTTGTCAGCAAAAGTAAGAGAAAATTATATCTACCCAGCCTTCTTAGGTAAAACTTAAGCTTGGTAAATTCTATAAACATTGTATTCCCTAATTTTAATGGATATAATGTTAACATAATTTAAATATTTTACCTTCATTTATTTCAACATCTCCATAGTCAGTTACAATGTCACCTGATTCAGTGATAACCCGTCTGATATTATCACTTTGCGAGTTGTTTCTGTCACTAATTTCTGATGGGAATTCTAAAGTAATAGTCTCATCATCAGCAACATCTTCTGTCCTTCCATCTGAACCATTCATCTGGACAATTAAAGAAAAATATTAAGTGAAACTTACTGAACACCGGTCTATAAATAAAATTGTAGCGTCCGCCTGTGTTTTCAACACAATTGTATTTTTTGAAGCTATAGTCTTATTTATATAAGGTCGGGAAAAATATTTTTCAATTTACATATACAATCGCGAGATAATTTTTCATCATACTTTATTTACATTTAATGACAATAAATATATATTTTTTAATTTTTGAACTTCTGATTAAAAAACTACAAGTACTTTTTACGGTTCTCTTTAGATGTTAACCTAACACTATCTACAGAATTCTGAAGAATTGCCAGTAGAGATCCAAACTTATAGTTTTGCCTGGCAGTAAAAGCTATAATGAAAAATGCCCTTCCAATCCCACCATACACATGGTATATATTTATTATGAGTCATTCCGAGTTTTGTTATAATCTGTGGAGTTTGCTTATCTTCTGACAATGATTTTTTCCGCACATTCTTGTCATAGGTAACGTATTTTTCATCATCAGTAATCAGTCTTTTTAAAAACAGTTTGGTTTCATAACGTTTAATTAGAGAATCTCAAATGAGTACACAATTCATTAAATTTTTTTGATTGAGCTCGTGTGGAACCCAAATATCAAGATTTTTTGTAAATTCAACTTTTTTCAAATGGGTCAAAACTGTTTTGTGGTCAATACCCAGCTCTTTAGGTACTAATACATTGATCTCGCTGTACTTTTTCCAAAATGGCATCAGCTTGTTTAAGAGGTCGATCGGTGTCATACATTTTTGACATAAAATTACCGAATTGAAAATGCTTTAACCGGTTTTGTGTTACTCTTACTGACAGTGCATTAGGTCCATAAACATTACAAATTTCTTTTGTGGCTTGTGGCACAATTTTTCCTTCAAATAAAACTTCAAAATATATTGAATTTCTACATTAGATCAACTAATTTTGGTTGACAGAAAAATGGTGGGACACAATTTTTACTTTTTATTTATTTTTTTTAATGTCATTTATTTAATGTATCAAAACTAGGCAGACACAAACAGCATAACCAAGGAGATTTTACTGCAATTTTTACTTAAAGAATACAAAAAAACCTTTTCCTCAATCCTAATATGTATTAAGTACTCAAACAACCCTTTTTAAATTCTTAACTTTTAAAATCATTGTTAAATTCTCTTTCTAAAATCCTTTTTTTAAAACCCATTTGCCTGTCTGTTTGTTCATGGAAATCTCTGCAATCACAAAATTGATCTCAATAACTTTCATTTAAAGGTAGAGGAGCTTATTGGACTACATATTCGGTATTTTTATCATGGAAATATTTAGTTTTTGTGTGAAATTGGAAAACTCCTTAAAATTGAATAATTTGATTGGAATTTTGAGTCAAAGGTTGAGTTAGAAAAAAAGGATAGTATTAAAATATAGCCATATTGCTCAGGGATAGCATGTCTTACTAGAAGTGATGAAATTTATAGATTCATTTCAATGATACATATATACAGATACAGTTGGACCAAATGTTAGTTTTTTTTTTTTCCAAAATCTTGTTATTGTTGTTGTACATATATCATTACGTATCACCAAAGTTTTCTAATAATCAAATAAATGTAAGGAAGTCTTTATATTGACTGTTGACTGTTCATCATTATACTGATCCTGATTCTATCTTTTATTTTAATTCCAATTTCACTTTCAGCCTTGTTCTCGATTCTGATGCCAGTCCCAGTCTTGCTTCTGATGAGTCTTGATATCAATTTTGACAACAGTCAAGCTCTCAATTGTCATCCTAAGCTCGCTCTCAATGTTGCTTTTGTGTCTGATCTCAAAATTGCTTTCAATACTGTTCATATGTTTGTTTATAGCCTCATAACCCCAAAATGTAAAATTATCTATCACATCAAAATAATATTATAAAAGTATTATTGACCTTTATTTTCTCAAATACCCTGACAAGATTTTGTTCAAAACAAAACAAAAAATTAAAGATACCTCCAATACAACTTCCTGATTACTATGATAAGTTTGTATGTGTTCCAAAACTGATGTAAAAGTAACGCCACACGAAGTACAATTATAAAACTCTTCTGCAGAATCATTTTCTAATTCTTTTTTTGATGTAGAACTGCCTTCATCTCCTGGCTTTTCTTCTAAAAAATTGGAACAAATGTCTTACTAACTCTATTTGGTTTTTAAATATATAAAAAAAAAAAATATAAATCACATCTTTCACATTGAAAAAAGAACAAACCATTTTTAATTGATAATAAAGATATAGTCCCATCACTGTTTTGTTTTGTGATTATAGTTGAGTCTGAAATTAAAGTTGAAGTTCCATCATTGCCTAATAATATGTATTTACTTTCCCCATTTTCATCAATCACTTTCAACTGATCTGATTCAAGGCATGCGACCATGCCATCTTCTAATGTGTCACTGTGTTTTCTAGTCAATTCCACTTCCACTACTCTTTCCTTATCTACTGACACATCTTTTTCAATGTTTTTTGTGTTAACATCTGAAGCTGTTTCATCAATCTCATTATCTTGGTCATCTACAAAATTAAATCAAATGATAATAGATGTATAATCAGTAAAAAATAAATAAAACAAGAACTTCGAGTGGCATAAACTTTCAGATCTTTTTTCAGTTTAGCATTAGAATGAGATACCATTTCTACCTTCTATTTAGTAGCTGGCTGGTGTTTTTGTATACACTCTGCAAGTAATTTTTGATTGATTCTTTTTACATACAAAATTTTTATCTATCTATCATCTGAGCAATAATTCGTTTTTAGTTAATTACATTGTAATTACTTTAATGATGCACCCTAACAAAAGACCCTAGAACACTTAGATAATCAGAACTCGTGACTACAGAGCCATATAGTAATCCTCAATGGACATTCAGTACACTTCCGTGGGACTTTGCTCTGCAGTACGGACTACTAGTATGCACTTATTTGGCTCGTTTTCCCAAATGCAAAGAATATTATAATCACTCCCTAAAGAGTATAGACGGTACCTATGACATAATAAAGATGGCGGCCAGGCCTATTCTATGGAGTGTTATTTCTAGATAACTACTGGACCGATTTATTTAAATAAGGTGTCAAATGAAGGATTATGTAATAATATTTTTGGATGTTATAGATTATTTCATATAAATCTAATACCAAATGAAATATTTACAAGAATCAACATCTTGAAAGATGTATTTCTATTTATTATGTAAATACCTAGCTCGATGACTATCAGGATTATGTAAATTTAGCTTCTTGTCAAACTTATTGCTATTTTTATAATGTTCTTAAAGAATCTTAAATCATAACAATCTTATATGAAAACATACTTATTAAGCAAACACCAGCAGTCTAAATGGTGGAGCAATCCCATGAAAATTGTTATTTGAATAAGACTTTTACAAATTAGTCTCATATGAAAATGTTGAAATATATTTAATTTAGAATTCATAAAATCACCTGAAAGCAAGTCTATACATTCAAAGATAAAATGAGTGAACAAGGCTCGCTACATTCCTCACTTAAGCCTTGTTCACTTGTAAAGTCCAAGTCGATAGGTTCTTTATTTTTATTAGTTCCATATTTCTTGCGGAAGCAAAGCAAAACGTTGTTCCCACCAAACCCAGAAACATTTAGAAGAAATCCACTTCCTTTGAAAAATCATTCTATAATCAAGTTTTTTTTCTTCCACTCTCCTCAATATTTATCTGATGTGAAGGAGTCCCTTTAAAGGAGGTAAAATATTTTGACGCAGGGAGATGTGAAGATAATTGTGGGGATGGGGATGAGGTGTAAGTGAAAATTAAAAATTATGAAAAATGTCAACTCAAAAGTATAAACTTGCTCAAATAGGGATATGAATATTTGTAAGAAGGGCCCCTCCCTCTCCCTAGTCCCTTCCCTCGCACCCAAATCAGAATATTTCTTTCTAATGCTTTACCTTTTTATTTAATAATTGATTTTGAATAACCATAAGTACTGCTAGCAAAAGACAAAATGGTATTTTCATGTTCTCCACTTTCCTTTTTATATTAATGTTTGTGCTTTTTTTTAAAAAAAAAAAAGGGAATAAACACTACACAAAACTACAACATCTAATAAATTATATAAACTGGTTTCATAATATGAAGTGTGTCTTGCTTACCATTAATATTATCATCAGTCACGCTTGTACCATTAATAACCAGAACATTTTGGTCACTAGAAGAAACTTCGATTTTTAATGAAGACTTACTTTTAGTATTATTTTGCGAATCATTAGAATCGCATTGGCCTTTTAGATGTTTTGTCAAATTATCTAAAGTATCAAATTCTTGCTGGCATAATAAACATTTAAAATTTTGTGTGTAACTCACAAGATGATCAACAAGAGACTGTCTTGAATTAAAAGTTTTTCCGCAACAAAGAGGGCAAACAAATTTACTGTCTCCCATTTTTTAGGGATATTAGTACGCCACAATTGTAATTGTAGACATTATAACAATAGGTGTAAATCTGTAATGTAAATAATAAATATTTACATTTTCCACTATCAACTTCACTCAATTAATAGGCTACATTCAGTTCGTAACTAATTTCTGATTCTAAAAACCATTATCTGTTAAGAACTTCACGCTACTCACGCTTCTCATAGCACCAAATCAGCCATTGCATTTGTCAATAATAATCAATCCACATTGGTTCACATTTCAATCATAAATTTATTTTATTGTATCAATTAAATGTAAAAATTTCATATTTATTTTAATATTCCTGTGTAATAAACTACATTAAGATGCTTACGATATATACTGTACGTGTATGTATACTTCTTGTAAACATTGATGCCTATAAAGATAATTTAAAAAACTATCTCTAAGCAATTTTTTTATGAAGTTATTTTTTTTTCAAAACCACATGTGATGACACTTGAATAAGCAAATCAAGGTAATATAAATCATATACTCTAAAATTTTATTTTGTTGATTTGCTTAGCAGTTGGAATTTCGGGCTAATGTGCATCAGAACCGTAAGAACAGTTTATGAATCATAAAAATAAAATACGCACTTTCTTCAAATGTAATTGTGAATATAGTAAAGACGTGAATAATCAGAATACGATTTTTTTTCTATACATGATAATATTTAAATGTAGAACTAAATAATTCCGCTCACAAAGATAAATTGCTTCATCGCCTTTAATTTAGAGGTGTCTTCAAGAGACAAAAAACCTGTTTGCTGTGAGAAGATGAGAAGAAATAATAGACGAATGACTGGTGAAGAATTTCACGTGATATGAAAATAGTAATTATAGATATTTAAATTAACTTTGTCGATGTCACTGATGTATAGAAAGTGTTCTGAATCATAAATGTTGAATGTAATTGTAACTTGTTCTACTGCATGTACCCTAAGGTTTTAATCATAAGCATTAATTTAAGCAACTGTCACATTTTGATAGTCAAATTATACTATGATTTAAATTAATGTAAATAGAAATTGACTTTAACAACTTCATTATTTAATCTATCCTTGTTAGTTTTTGGTGTTTTTTCTTCTTATTGGTCTTTTTTGTGTGTAAAAACTATGTACAATCTATTTACATATTCGTTCTATAGCAGTTGTGGCGCCCTATTTTTAAATGACTTTTATTAAACTTTTGATTTTTCTGCTAGTCACTTAATGATAATTGGCATAATATCAAAAGGCAATCTAGTTTATCGCTGGCCTAATTATTCAATATAGAATACTACAAAATAAAACAAAATATTGTTATAATTTTTTATTATAAATTTACGGCTATTACCCAAAGGGGTGGGCAAATCACGAATTTCCCCATAGTACAATCTTTGTATATCTCTTCATTGCCTACCACTAATCATTTCCTGCAAACTCGTCGATTTCGTCTGCTTAAAATTTTGCATTTTTACCACTTTCATCTTCTTACAATTTCTAAGATGAGTCTTGCCGATCCAGCCATCACACACATTCATTTTGCAAATTTGTTCTGTTAATCCACTTTCATTCATTTTTTTCAGATGGCTAAACCACCACAACATACTTTTTATAATTTTATTTCACGATTAAATCGTAAACATTGTAATATGCGCGTAAGTACAATATAATAACAAGTGAATTTATTCTATTTATATATCAAAACTGGATACGTCTTAAAAGAACATGACGTTTTAGAAAAACATTGTCAATGCCATTATTTTGGTTTTTTCTTTTTTTTTTGTTTCTTTTCAAGCCATAGGCTTATATAAAAAAATTTTAGAAATTCTTTTGAACATACAGTTTGTTCATTAATAATTTTAAATTGACATACGCCTACATTTGGAACTTTTTGGAATTATTTCATTGCATTACATGCATTTTAAAATATTTTCGCCTCTATTATATTAACTCCAAGCGGCAACGTTGTAACGCTTTAATAAATTTTCAGCCTAATGAACGGATCTAAAGTATGAACTGTACAGAATATATAGAAACAATACTACTGCTGGAGGTTACGCATTCTAGTGTTCAATTTAAGAATCAAATAACAATATTCTAACTACTAATGAATAATAAATAAAAAATGAAAAAAATAACATGTGGGCGGTTCATATGTGTTAAAAATGAAACCTTCAGAAATTACAATGCAAGAGACTAAGATGAATGTAGTATCTAGACTGTAGTGTAATGTCCAAGTATGTGCTTTTATTGAGGCATTTGACATTGAAAACTTAAATTAGTTCATAAGACAATACCTCTTGCATTTTTACGACATTATTTAAAAATCGCAATGATTCGGACACAAATAAAAACAATAATATTGTATCAGTATTTGAGAATCAACCCATGATGATTGAGAATTGAGATTGATAAAAAATATATAATCGATCTGGTGCATCAAAATATATAGGGAATACTAAGTAAAAAACTGGAAATTGAGTTATTCTTAAATCTCAATGAGATTGGCATATTATGTATTACAGAACATTGGTTTAGAAGTCACCAGTTCATGTTTAATTTCAGAATGCACCAGATAGCAAGTTCGTTCAGCAGAAAAAAAGCTATGCATGACGGCTCCCTTAGATTAATTAAAAATAATATGAAATATAAATAATGTTTAGATATTGTGAGACTGTCTGTTGAGCGAATTATTGAAGTTGCTTGCATAGAGATAGAACAGCTTGTTGTATAAAGTGTATACAGACCCCCTAAGTCATCATATGATGTATCCGAAAAAGTAATGGATGATATTTTGTGTAAAATTAGTAAACATTGTAAATATATTACTGTTTGAGGAGATTTTGATATAAATCTATTGCAAAACTCTTGTTAATGTACTACAATAAAATCTCTATTTCAATGTTATAATTTAGACAATTTATTTTTGGAGCCGGTTCAGAGCAGGTTCACAGTTACTTCGTCATCCTGTCTGGATAATATATTCACGAATACTAATCCAGAGTATAAGTCAGATATAAGTAAATTATCGTCTGACATTGTGGAGAGCTGGTTACGTTTAAAATCAATGATAAAAAAATATAAAAATAAAATCAAAATTGTGCCTTGAACACTGGTCGTCTTGAGTAGCTTAGGTTCGATGTATTGAAAAAAGTGTCTGATTTATCATACTGTAAAGACGCCAATGAGTTATATAGTTCATTGTTGACTATAACCAGGTCTGAATGCAAAAATGTTTTAAATCAAAGAATATCAATGTAATAATACCTGATCATTTAGCGATTGGGCGACAGTGGGCATTCATACTAAAAGATGTAAAATATCCGCTCTTTATGAGGAAAGTGCGTATAATAATTCGGATACATTTTAAGAAATTATTCTAGGATCCTTAAGCGTGTGTGTGCTATCGCAAAATCAATGTTTATCTGTATTAAAATAAAAAAGAATACGAAAATGGTAAAAACTACTTGGAATATGATAAATAATGAAATTAGAAAACGAACGACCTGACATTAAATTAAAAACAAAATTGATGAAAAAATTTTAAGCAAAGACATAGAAGTTGTCTTTACTTTTGAAAAGTTTTTACTATTATTTCAGTTTCAACTACACAATCTCTAAAATCTCGCTGAGTCTCAGTTAAAGTGAAACGTTGATATTTGTGATATTATGTTTGAATTTACTCATGTCAACTACAATGACGTTATTAAAACATTTAAATGTATAAAAATGAAAAAAACTGTCGCTCTTGATGGCTTTTCCGTAAAAATAATTGATTTAATAATAGATTGCATTCCTCCTTGTCTAGTAGTGATTTTTAATGCTTGCGCTGATTGTGGTGTGTTTTCGGATCTAATGAAGCAAAGTAAAATTATTCCATTATTTAAATCCGGTAGTATATCTGACCCTACAAACTTAAGACCGATATCAATACTACCGACGCTCAGTAAAATTCATGAAAAGTTTATCTTAAATCAACTATTGCAGTATTTTTATAATAATAATTTAATGTACGTCAAACAATTTGGATTCACAAAGGGTCGTTTAACAATTGAAGCCGGTATCGAGCTTATTCAGCAAATTTTTGATGCCTGGTAGGATACGCAGAAGACACCGTACGCAATCGGTGTCTTCTGTGATTAATTCAAGGCTTCAGATTGCGTTCATGACGGCAAATTGATCAATGAACTACATCATTATGGCATCATGGATCGATTACTTGGACTTCTAGAGTTTTATTTTATAGATAGAATTCAAAGAGTTGATGTTAATGATAAGAGGTCATCGGGATCTTCAGTCAATATGGGTGTGACACAGGGTTTAGTTCTTGGACCATTTCTATTCCTAGTTTACGCTAATGATCTACCACATCTTGTTAAATATGGGCATGGGATTGTACTGTTTACTGATGACACTTTTTTACTTTTTAAGATTGATAGGCATCGATCAGCTTTTGACGAAATAAACAGTACCATCTCTGCAGTCGTTGAGTGGTTTAGTATTAATAATCTTCTGCTCAAAGAAAGAAAAAACAAAATTTTCCGTATTTAATTCTAAATTAAACGATGCGCATGCAATGGTAAAAAACGAGGTTCTAGATATTGTGGACACGACTGTTTCTTGGTCTCACTTTAAATTCTTAGTTACCTTGGAATTCTCATATTACGAGATTAGCGAAAAAATTTGGTTCTGCAACATACTTAAACAGTCAAAATAATTCGGCGACTTACAGACGAAACACCGCGAGACTAGTTTATTACATTTTTTTTTTATACTCTTATGACCCATAGATTTTTGTTATGGGGTCACGCAGCCGATATTAACACAATTTTCTTGCTGCAGAAGCGAGCAATTCGTGCTGTTTATGATTTGAGACCAATGATAACTCTCAGAGAAAAATTGAAGGAAATGAATATCCTAACTTTAACACCACAATAGATATACGAAAACCTGGTATATGTCAAGAGATATATAGAATCGTTCCAAAAAAGAAACGACGTCCATAACATTAACATTATACATAAAAACGATCTTGCTGCACATAAGACCCATCTAAGTAAAGTTAATACATCATTTAAAGGGTGTGTGTATGTTTTCATATTAAGATCCCAGCTGAAATTCATGAAAGTGAGGTTTTTTCTAAAAAGTGTGGCAAACATCTTAACCTTAGCGTACTGATATATGTAATGATGACGATGATTTATTATAATATTGGTATCAAGTTTAAAAGTTATTTTACATTTTATTATTTAAAGACAATGTTTTCAATTTCAACAAATGACTACGCAGACGTAGACAGGCACACATTTATTTCTCTTGCAGTATATCTTATCTCATATTTTATTTTATTCTTTCGCAGGCATTCTATTCCATTTCATATTTTATTTCATTCTCTAGTATGCTAAATCCTAAAGATATGTATGTTTGTCTTTTTTTACTATCGCTTTTTAGTATAATTGAGTTTCAAATCGCAACAGTATTAAAAAAGTTTTCACTTCAAAAGGAAAATTAAATTAGTATGGTCTCCGACCGATACTAATCAATCAATCAAAATTGAGCAGAAATGATTCAAATAGTGAAAAGTTATTTATTACTGCGTATATATTAAACAACATGAAGCACCAGTTACTTAGCGAAAAAAATATTTCACTAGGTATTTAATTAGCTTATTTAAAACCCTATGTATTGAAATATCCTATGATAAAATAAGATTTTATTAACCATGACATTGTAAAAGTATTTAAATAAAAATAAATAAACAATAAAAAATATGACAATTCAGTATTTTTGCTGAGCAATTGCATACTTAAATGGCCAGTTAGACTTAGAGTGATAATATAATTAAATAATTCTTTTAACCAACTATATTTTTACTACTTATGTTCTGTGGTTTATTTAATATTGTGGTTCTACGATTGCTCTATGTCTTAAGATCTTGTACACATCTTGTCACTATCGTCGCCATTGAGAGTGTCATGTTCTAATTTTCAATTTGATCGTTTATATGTTATTCGTTTGTGAATATTCATTTATTCCAAAAATTTTTACCACAAATGTAATAGAAACATAGTATGGTTCTAAGAAGTGTTAGATTTATAAATTATTTTTGATTATAATTCTCGTCCTTGTGTGTCAAGTCAGAACGCGGGGGAATTCAAACTATTAACGATGTTGGGTAAGCGAATGCACCATAATAGTAAAGGAAGGCTCACGTCCAAAAGTCACGATGGTGGGAAACCATCCAGTCCTGGTATTACACCCTACACGAAACCGGCAAAAATGCCAGGCTCAATGTCAGTTGGAAAAACTAAAGTTGAATTTTGTCCTATACCGTATATGAAGATTCAAGATAATTCTATTAATTCACCACGTTATACAGCAATAGCTTCAAGATCAGCAGATGAACCTATTGGGATGGATGAATTAGATTCTCTACAAATGGAGTTAGAAACACTGCTTTGTAATACTGCTCTCCGAATAAGATATTTTCAGTCAGAGATTGAAAGTATTGACACAAATGAATCTAAGAGAGAAAAAAAAGGCAAAGCAGCAGGTAAACAGCTGCAATATCCTGTAAAACGAAAGTTTCCAGAAGAAAAATCAGCCAAACCGAAAGAATATACCAAATTATCAAATCAACCTAAAATATCAAAATTTAAAAGCTATAACAATTTATTACCCTCAAACAATACCAATAATAATTATAATGCTGACAATACCTTGCCTTCAGATAATTCGGTGAAATTGGAAATGTCTCAGTTAGCACTACCAAAGAATAATATTCCATATAAATTTTGGAATTCTGTAGAGCCTTATTGTGCTCCTATCACTTTAGATGACATAAAATTTTTAGAATCTTTGTTGGCACAAAGTAGTAATACTACTTTACCTCCGATACCCCCTCTGGGAAAACATTATTCCGAAGTATGGGCGGATGAACATGTTGCAGAAGATCAGAATGCATCAAATCCAAATAAACAAAAAACGTCAGGCATGTCTCCAGAAACGGCATCATTAAGGAAAAAAATTGAAAAATCAACAGAAAACATGATTATTGGGCCATTGGCACAACGATTAGTTTCAGCTCTGATGGAAGAAAATGCTTTACCTTATGAAGTACCTGATGTAAAAGTGAAACAAAATACAAATATTAAAAGTAGTTATAAAAATTCTTTAATTTTAGAAAAATGCTTACGCAAGGAACTTGTTGAACAGGGTATTTTAGATCCAGAAGATTTGCCACCATTAACTAATCCTGCAGATGATGAAATTCTTACAGAGATTAAAAAATGTCAGGCCGAATTAACAGTAGTACGTAAAGAAAACTGTCGCAATTTAAAAAATCTCATTGGCCTATGTAAACAAGAAATGATCAGACTTAATTTAAAAAAGCAGTTAGATCAAGTGGATATGGAATGCATCGAAGTTTATAAGAAAATGGTTGCAGCCAAACAGAAAAAGCGACCAATTACTAAGAAAGAGAAAGAAGATGCTTGGCGAATTATAAATGAACAAATTAGACTCAATAAAGAAATAAATGCTTTGCCATTAACTGGTCCTAATACTAGTTAAATATTGTGAGCTAATACTATAATAAGTTTGCTGTCTATTGCAGTTTTTTTTTGTTTTAAATGCAAATAAGGAAACTCCAGGTTCTTTATCAGTTTAGTATTTTTATTTAGATCTTTTTAATATTTCTACAATAAGGTGGATATGTTTCATACACCATCAATGTTTATCTCATAAAACAATATTTCGGTCACCTTTTTTATTGCATATTTAGTATAAATCATACTGTTTCCTTTTTTTTTTAAAACTTCGCACTGATATTGAATATCTATTTATAATATGTGTGTTTTATTTAAATCATTTACAGTTTTATGGGAATTAACCTTTTCTTTGAAAATAATCATATAGCATAATTAGGAAACTCATATGTTTTTTTCTATTTCCTCCCAATGAAAGAATTTAAGAAGTTTTTACTAAGTATGTATGAGTATGGCAAAAAAATAAGATTTTTATTTGAAAGGACTTGCTATAACTATAAAATATATATTTTAAGTAGCATTGTTTTTTCATTTGTGTGAAAATGTAACTGAAAAAACCATTATATAGAAATAAGAATAAAAAAAAATAATATATAAGCAAAATATATGAAATAATTCAATACAAGTATTGTGATTAATATAAATTGTAAGCATTCATACTTTTTCAATTTAATTTAAGAATTCATTAAGTTTTTAACCTTAAGCATTTGATGGTGGCTGAGTGGTCAAAAGAGTTGCCTTTGTTGTCGAAAAGTTGGTGGAGACTTGAGTATCTACTCATTATATTATTATATATATATATTTGAGGCACTGAAAATTTGTAAAATGCTTTTTTTATATGTGATTACAAAAACGCAGACCTGGCTGAAGGGTAGTGGGGCGTAACTAGCCCTTGAATCGCGATCACCTGGCAGATGGAAAACAATATCTTTTTGAAAATACTTATTTTTGGTCACTGATATTATTCTATTAAATTTCAGCAAGCCTCTAATATATTTTATTGATATTTATAAAATGTGATTTGGAAATTGTCTTAGAAAATTTGTACCTAACTAAATAATATAGTTTTTTCCTTTTTCAACTCATTAAATACTGAATTTGAAGGTGTTAAGATTTCATAATCCCTCAAGTATATTCTTTGTAAAAAAAAAAGAATTCACAAAGTTAAAAATTTATAACCGGTAAGTCCCACTAACCTTTAGCCGGGTCTGTGCTTTCACATTCAGTAACACCAGAAGTATTGTACAAATTTTTATGATGCCTCAAATACCTACCCAAAAATATTTACCAGCTCTCCTGCCATTGTGTCAGCATTTCTATGAATTGAAACTATGAGCCAATTGAGGAATAAGTTTTAATTACAGTCAAACCACTCAATCCATGCATCTGAAATCACATTAAGCTATCGGTCTCAGTCTTGACATTGCACTGGTAAGGGGTCTATTAGCCCCTAATCATCATTAATGAACTGGTGTTGAGGTTTTCCAAGTATAAGACCTTACTCTAAGATAAAAAGATTGTGAAGAGTATACAGATTGACAAAAATAAACATTAATGTGTATTTTAATATGTACTTAATTTCATTGTATTATTTTGAACTATTAGTATGAATAAGTTTATTTAGAACATTATGTATGTTATCTAAAATGTACATGGGTATTGTACAAATCCTCAGGGCAAGAGTAATACAAGTCTCAATTTTATCTAGTATAACAATTCTACATTATAAAACGCTAACTGATCTTGTGAAAATAGTTCTCAATATTCTATATAATTTTGAAAGCTACACATTAAGGAAAAAATCTATTTCCATCTACAATCTAAGCACATCCAAAAAAGAGAGAATGGGCAACTGAGTAAAGACTTAATTATAAAAGGCAGAATATTTTATAACAAAATTGATGTAATTAAGCAAACGGGACACCAACAGGTCAGTCAAGAAGGAATCGGGTGTAAGAAAAAGTTATATATTGATTTATTACATGACTGAAGAGTCAGTATACAAGGGCCGCCCTGAAGTTAGTGAATACTGTCAAACGCCGGTTTTCCCGCGATTATGTGTGCAAGTCCGCTTCATTACAAAAGCGCATGCAGTAGTCAGTGGCGGCGCTAGGCGTCGGCGACGTCGGCGACCGCCGACGGCCTCGCGCCTGAAGGGGCCTCGCAAACAAAAAAGTTTTGCCTACAAGTTATTAAAAAGAGGCCTCGCAAAAAGGTTTGCCTACAAGTTATTAAAAAGAGGCCTCGCAAACCTGATGTCGCCGACGTCCACGAGTGGTGTAGCGCCGCCACTGGCAGTAGTCACTTCCCGAATTTTAAAACGTGTGTTGTAAATTGTACTATTGGGAAACGAGTAATGTATTTTAAAAAAGAACACTGGCGATCTATAATTCAAGATGATTTTAAGGTTGGTTTCTTCGAAGAGCAATGTGTGGGCAGTTACAGTCAGCGTTCAATAATGAAGCGTCATCTCGACCCATTGTGTTTTGATGGTTATTAATAATTTAGTACAACACTTAAAAGTAACATTAAGCAATCTGATAGCCTAGCAGTTCAATTCCATGGGTTTTTTCCATTAAAATATTCAGACACGGTTTAATAACCCTTATCAAATAACTTCTTTTTAACGAAAAGTTTAAATTAATAAAATGAATAATTTTGGATTTCAGACTCAGAATTAGACTCTCACCATGTAACTTTCTTTTAACGAAACGTTTAAATAAACAAAATGGCATATTTTGAATTTCAACTGGGATTTTATTATAAAAGCGTACACATTGCTCCTTTACTGTTTTGTTAACTTTGTTTAGATAAGCAACAAGATTGTTCTTACGTCTTTTTATATAATGGATGCCACTCATTTTTGAAATGATTCTATGTTTTTCTTGACATACCAGGTTTTCATATATGTATTGTGATTATAAAGTTAAAATATTAATTTTCTTAAATTTTTTTCAAAGAGATGCCATTGTTACCAAATCATAAATAGAACGAATAGCGAGCTATTCGTGCTAGTTAATAAATGAAATTTAAATATATGGCTAACTGTTGAGGGGTAATCTAGAAAAATATTTTACAAACTACCATATATCAAAGGAAAGCGCTTCTTGTGCAGCTCTACTTTTTTTTATAGTTTTAAAATAGAAAGTTTTAATGTTATTTAATAAAATAGATCAAAATTGACCATTCTCCCTTATCCCTGAGACTACTGCATCTAAAATCTTAAGAAAAATACAGAACTATTTATTTACAGAATGAAGAATGTCAGTGAGTATGCTAAATCGCTTGAAACTTTATAACTGTGTGGCCTGTTTAGTGTTTAAGAAACACATCTATTTCTGTTATTAGAAACAAACTGTAGCGTTTAGAAACACATCTGTTTTTGTTTCATTTAAATCAAGCCAGTAGTGCAAAAGTGACGATGGTTTTGGTTTGCGTCCTATTTAAATTTTTAGCGCGAGCGTGCCAAGCTCACATGACGTCATCTCTCAACGTGCAGCCGACCGTTTCACCGTAGGGACCATAGATGAATATGAATATATGTAGGGACACTCATTCATTCATTCGTTGCTTTGATATCGGATGTTTCGTCGTAAGTTTAGCCACAATAACATTTAAGTTTTAATGCAAATCCAGTGTTTTTAATGTAAGACATAATCAGTGTTAAAGTAATGTATTAATAAAATATAAATACTCAGCTATGGATGACGGCTTTGAAAAAGATAATCCGTAAACTTGCCTCAATTCAATGGATTAATGGTGGCTGTTAACGATATTTTTGTATGAGAAATTCATAAAACTTTGCTACAACTTTGTCAATCAATAAAAAAAAATAAAGTACCTTCTGAATGATATTAAATTGACTGTCGGGAACAAGTATGGCATTTATTGAGACTTGGGACATTTTTATTTAAAATAGAAATTTGTTATTATTTATTAATAAATATGCAGAGATATACCTTAAACCCATAACTTTGTCTATTACTTTGTATACTTCTAAGTCAGAAATGACGCAAGATTTAAACAAATTAGAATCATGTGCGTCTTAACATAAAGCTTAAAACTATTTTAAGACTAAACTTAATTATTTCATAAATATCGAGAAAAAAATCAGGCGAAATTATAGTAGATTATGGTAGAGATAGGAATTATTTCAACAAATGGATACCTACTAGCGGCCGCCCATTTCACCTGCGTGGAATTCAGTCCCAGGATAAAAAGTGATATCAAACTAAACATAATGAAATAATTATAACCCCCTCTCTTTTGAATCAGTCTATCTATTGATGAAAACCGTATTAAAATGCGTAGCATATTATAAAAGATCTAAGCGTATAAATACAGAGGGACAGACGTCGCTGTGACTTTGTTTAAGAAGTAAGTACCTTCTATCTAATGATACCTAGATAGATCTACGTATGTTGTGGGTAAGTAAGTACTAAGTACATACTGTAGTAACATTCATAAAAATGATCTTCGTAACAATGTACACAACTTTTGGCTCCGGATGGATCAGCCCTCTTCATGTCTTGCAACCATTTCTTCCGACTTTTAGGTTAATAAGAAACCATGAAACACAACTTTTCAGGTGCATTCTTAGTGTTATTACAACACTTTCGCATAATACACATTTTTCTACATCTTGGTTTCGACATTTTAGTCAATTTTCGACTCAAACTTCATACAGACTTCGAGAGCAGCGCGCGACCGTTGTGGCGTGATGTCACAGGGACCGGATAACTCCGCGCCGTTGCGAGCCTAATAAAAGTAAAATATTTTCGAACTCATAAGACGTACCAAAAATTTTTTTCATACTATTATTTCATTTTTAATAGTGTAAGGTAATGTAAATATTAAAAGTAGATGATATTCTTCACTTATAGATTAAAGGAAAACTTATAAAAAACTACAGTTTTCTTCGTTTCGCCTTGTTTCAGTGTTTACTCTAAACTAACTGTCCTTTTATTTTTTTATGTTATTTTTTTTTAATTATCTACTATGAAAATTTTAAAATTTCACAAAACTGAATATTTAAAACTGTTTACACCTCGATTTCAAAAAATTGAATTTTCACCCAATATTGATGTTTTAGGGTTCTAGGAATCTATTTAGATCATTTTTCTAGTGATGTCCATATGTCTGTGAGAAAGAGAGAGACCTCTCTCTTTCTCTCTCTTTACGTGCGTGTGTTTGTGCATGCGTGCGTGTGGGCTTACGTGCGTGCGTGCATACGCGCGCGCTTTTATGTATGTGTGTGTGTAAATATCTTATAACTTACACGGATTAATAAATCAAAACGCAATTTACATTCGAAAGGAATCCACTCATCTTGACTTCCCGAAACATCGAACTAGTTTCATTAGGTAGATTTGGAGGAATTTCAAAAATAAAATTTTTAGAAAAAGGTTTCTTTCAAATACCTTTTATACTATTCTACCAATCGATACCAAAATGTAATCAGTTCTTTTCCTTGAACAGTTGCATCGAGTGCTGTAAAATGCATATAAATCGTTTGATTTTTTCAAGAGATATCGTTTATCGTTAAACTACTCAATCAATAAATTCTAAAATATAATAAGTTGTTTTTCGTTTTCAACGGTTTTTGCGCTTTTCTCAAAAAAATTATTAAACTTTTTAAAATTTTTTAGTATATGTAATCTTTGTAAAACGCATCTTTTCATACCTTAATCATTCGCGTAGACTTAGCGCTGACCTAGACATATGGCTTAAAAGAACCATAGTGAATTTGCATTTTAACTGAAAATGGACTCCATATTGAGATAATGGAAAAACAATGTCAAAATATGTTCCTTTGATAGGTCGTTCAGTATCCAAGGACTTTAGATTAAATAGTTTGCTGTATCCAAACATATTTCATTGCTCTTTTTCACTTTTTCATTATAAGTATTAATATTATAATACGAATTTTTTTTTTTAATATTCATCGATTATAATCTTAGTGAAGACTTGACTTTAAGTCATCAAGATTTAAAACAATAAATAAAAGTTTTCCGTTAGCGGCATCCGTTTTCAAATATTTAAATAGTGTTTCAGTAATAAATCGTTTTGTACGTTTCCTACCTAAAATTCGTATTGTTTTAAGATATAATCCTTTCTTCAATCAAATTACGTTTCATTAAATTTATATTTTCCTAATAAAGAAAACTATGATGAACGATCAGCTGACTCCTAGAAAAATAACACGACTTTTGAATTTAGCTGAAGGCATATTACCAAACTATCAAAAAAATATGCCAGTACGAGGTTTAGTTTATCAATTTCACGAAAATGTTTCCAAACCTTGTGAAACGTAAGTATTTATTTATGCTGTTAACAGTTAGTAAATATTGGGAGGAAAACTATGGACTGTATTTTTTAGATCCATTTTATTTAATAATTAATGCTTTTTTTCAGTACATGTGTCAATACAGCTAGCAGTAATGAAAATTGTGAATCTTCATCTGGAATTTTGGATTTGGAATGTTGCGAGGGTATGTTTTATTACGTACTTTCCAAATTTTTGTAGGGATGATCCAAACTAGCTATCGATTTTGGTAATATGTACATATGTTTTATAACCTGAGTTACTTGCTCTTGGATAAATAAGTTATGCTTACTTATGATAATTTTTATTATGAACACAATTATTATACATATACCTATTTCTAATGATCTATATTTGAGGACAGTATTAAGTGATAACTAAAATGGTAATAACATTTTTATTCATCACAATAAATTATTTTATGAAGTTACTTTGAAGTTACCTCACTGTCACTGTTAACTCTTGATGAAGTTCAAATCACATATTTAATATTATATAATATCAATAAATAAGTTGTCACTATTACTTAAACTGGTATCAAGTTATAAAAGTACACAAAACTGTTGCAAAGAAATAATAAAGCTCCTTAGTCATTATAAAGATTATAAAATTCATACTTTATATAAAGATTGTGATATAATTATTGTTGTGGATTCTAAATAAATTTAGAAGTCATAAAATAAGTAACCCACATACTTAATATAGAAGATTCTTCATCCTACAACATTTACATTGTTTTGAAGTCCATCAATATGTCAGCTGGTTCAATTCATAAATTTCTAGTTCATTTTAATTACTTATATTTATATGGTGAATATTTCTCCATCTTATAAAATTGAATGGAAATATTGTTAATACATTTTTAAAACACTGTATATTACCATTTTCATATTTATATCTAATCTGTAACTACGCTTAACAGTTATGCAATATTAATTTAATTTAAATATACTAACAGAATTATACAATTAGTATAAACTAATTTCCTAGCCTAGACAGAAATATTTCTTTGCTGCTGAAATTTTTGCTCAAGTCTGAAACATGAAAAATAATTTAATATTAACAATTAGTTTTTACCTAACATTTGTGAAATTTTAACGGGATGTTAAATATTATTGTTCATCATTAGGTTTGTTATTGCAGTTTTTTTAATGTCCTATAGTTACATAGTAACTAACAGACACCAACAATTGTATATATAAAGACGAGGAACTAATTCAAATACCTATAATCTATGTATCAATATAACAAAATGTGAATTTCGAGTAATGTTTTTCTATAGTTAATATTTTATTTTGCATTACAAACTCACACTTATTTCCCAGAGGGACAGGAAGAGACCACAGATTTCCACATAGTATAATCTTTGCATATTTCTATTATTTGTTGTATGAATTGAAATTATTTATAATTAATAATGTCTAATAAGCAATGTTAATATGGCATCCCCACTTTCTATATCTATTATTATGCTGTTAATTTGTCATGTGAAAGCTAGAATAACTTATTATCATGAGAATAACGGAATTCAACAATTTTTTTTAAGTGAAAATGATCATAAATTACATTACTTTCAGGTTTATCCAGTTATGTGGATAATTTATCTTTGGGTAAATCGGTAAGACCATCTTAATTATAATATTTCATTTATGACTTCTTTGCAAATCCCCCTTTTCACTCATTTAGTAAAAAAAGCACTTAAAATTATTTTGATTTCAAAGTGACCTGCAATTGTTACTCTTTTTTTTTAATAGTTAATTTAAAAGTGGACATGGAAGATGTGATTAATTTATTTTGTATTTCTTCTCTAACTACAAACTTAAAAATGAGTTTAAAAGAAGATTGTGGAAGTAGATCTTAGTCTCAAATAGCTAATTACTTTATAGCTTGTAAAGTTATGTATGAATTTAAATTAAAAGAAAAGTATAAGATTCAAAGGCTGGAAGAACATTAAAGGGTAATAATACTAATGGTACTAATTAATCAACTGTTACAGGACAACTGTAAAATAAATTGTCATGTTTAATTTAATTTTATATTTCTGTATTTTGAAATATTTTAATTTTTACAATATTTCAGACTTTTAATCCTGGAGAGATGACAGGTCGGTCAACTGTGGCTGAAGGTTCAACTTCGAAATTGACAGCTGCCAATAATGTTAATACACTTACAAATGATTTGAATGCTAATCGTCATTCGTTGGGTGCGACTTCATCTATAGAGCAACTTGAGCAAAGAATGCGCCAACAGAGTGCTGATATTACTCATTTGATGCGCCATTCTGTGTGCAGTAGTCAATTTACTCAGGTCGATATTTATTTTAACAATCCTTAAATGCATTTTCAAAATTCCATTAATGGGAGTTTTTAAAAAATGTCATAACCTTGAGTAATAAAAAATAATTCACTTATAAAGCACATTCATTGGGTAATTCTGATGTTAAAAATGTTTTAATTCTAAACATATTCTCCCATAATTTCTTTTGGTTTAAATTAAAGATTATTTGTGTTAATTATAACAATGCATTGCAATAATTAAATTTTATTCCAGGTAGATTTAACTGCAGAAGAAAAATTATTTGTAGCAAAAGAAGGCATTATACCTGTTATGCCCAGTGAACTTAACATGAATCTAACAAGAAATCTGGATGTAACAAAGTGAGTATTTTTCAGTTATAAAGAAATTTTAAAACAAGAACCTCGTTTTAAAATTGCTTTGTATTAAAAGTTTTTAGTATAATTAATAAATGACGTATTTATATTTAGTTTTTTTTTTTCATCTAGAGCTGATACAACAAATCTATCTCTTGGTGGTTATTTCCAAAAAACGATGTGAACCATTTAAAAATATATTGCCAGTAAATGAAAGTCCAAAGTATAGTGTACCTGACATGTCAAATTCTGCTATGATACCAGAAGGTATGTTATGGTTACTATTTGTAATTATATACAAAGAATGAAAAAATGTATTTTGGCACTCAAACTATGTGAGAGTAAAAATCAGATAGTCATGTGGTTCATTGAATCAAAATATCGAATTGGTTCCACCTCAACATCATATCTGTGCCTATGCTGTGGCACTAATTTTCAGCTGGAGCTTATTAGATTTGGGTGGTTCCTTACACTAAAATCATAGTACTTAACAGTACTTGAAATGATGCTAAAACAATACAAAATATACAAAGTAAACTAAAAATAAACATTATTAATAATTATTAAAGAAATGTGGTAGCATTAAATTCATAAATACAAATGTTGCTAATGTTATAGTCTTCCTATCAAAATAGTAATTAATACAGATTAGTATTATTTTTCTGTTAAAAAAATGTTCTCTTATTTTTATTTGAAAATTGTTTGTACTTAATGAATTGTGCAAAGGAGGATGAATATATTTCAAATTTTTACAGCTGTGTATTTAAATCTTCCCTTGCATGCAGACTTGTTATGTGGAGGGATGATAAGTTGACCAAGACGGATTCGAGGAAAGTTTCTTGTATAGGTGTAAAGGCTTACAAGTCGTAACAATGCCAATTGGAAGAGTGGCAAAACGGACAGACCTTTTAGCAGACACATTCAAAATACGGGTCTCATTAATAAAAGATGATATATAAGATCTGGGTGGGATTTCATAGCAAAATTGAACTCTCATGTTTTGTATATGCTATATCAAGTTTTTTGTTTTAGATAATAGTCTAGTTCCATATATATTAGATATCTCCATTAGTGAATTGTGATGGAATATGAACTTCAATGAGTTTTATTCGAAAGTTAAGATATAAAAGCTTATGAAAATTGTGCATCAGCTTTATATAATAGAAACAATTTTCAATTCAATACTAAAACAAGCACCAATTCTTGAACATGTTTCTCGAATCTCAAATTTGAATCCATGACCAACCCCAAATTACTTGCCTCCCACATGCAACAATTTTTTTAGTTGAAAGTATTGTAAAAAGATTTTTTTTGTAAACAAACATGAATTCTGGCCTGAGTCGTCTTATCCCCTTCCCTTATTATTTAAGCCTAGATCCGCTTTTGGGTGCAACCAAAGGCAAACAGTCTTAATGTTGTTAACACATTAACCAGTGTGCAGTCAGCTTGTAATATTGTGTCTGTTGAATAAACAATAGTTGTAATAAACTGTTACGCTGCAAAACGATTGCTTCTTGGTCAGCAAAGTTTTGCTATCGAGAAAACATGTCTATAAGCAATTTATCAGGTAGAGGTGCGTATTTAAATAATGTGTAGCGATGTTAATGATTTATTTGTTTATATGCAAAAATTGACAGTTCTCATTAAAGTAGGGAGAGTGGAAAGCAGTCACTTGACATGAGTGGGTCCCATACCTAAAGGGTGTTGTAATTTAGCAAATAAAAAATGTAGTCAGTTTATAATCATAATAATGTGTTTGAAAGAGACTTGTACTTATGATTTGCGGTATTTTGTGATTGTTATAAGCTTAGTGTAGAATGGATATGATATCTAATAGTAACTTTAATAAAGAAATATATTAGTTCCTGAGTATGAATTAGACACAGACAATGACAAAGAAGCACTAAGGAAACAGAGTTGTGTTTAGACTGGAACTTTACTGAGTGTTTGTTAAAATTTTACTAAATATGACTCACTATATAATTGAGTACACAATCATTTTTGGGATCGTCTAGTATAAAATTTATTGCTGATTAATTTAGAAACATTTGTTGGTCAGAAGTTTCTAATCAACTAGCCATTTTGTTTCAATGAATACATTTTACTGCTCACAAAATTGCAAATATTTTGTTAACCGTTTAAATACAGCACTTATCACATATTCATTTTATGAAATTCATAATTTTTGTGCCAATTCTTAAAAAAAATTGGTTTAGAAGTTTTTTCCAAAAAGTAAACCATTTTTTTTGGGCAGTTATATAATATCATATTACTTTTTTATTTTACAATTTAAATATGGGCATGTACTTTTTGTTATTTCAGATTTTTGCCATTTTAACTTTACTTATGTATGAATATAAATTTATAGTAAGCAATTCATTCTGTTTACATTGTTCGTCATTCTTGTCATTATATGGAGATTTACCTAAAGTTGACATTTATAAAATAAAGTATGTAAAATATTGAACTTTTAACTATTTTTACAAAGTCCTTTTAAAATATGGAGTTGATATGATATATATCAAAATACAAAGGGAATATGGACGAAGGTGGTGACATGACAAATTCGGGCAATTGTCCTTTGTCTAACTACTGATTTTCCATGTTTGGATTGTTTCGATAAATCCATTTTTTATCTCAAACAACAAAGGGTTTAAGAAAATATTGAAAATTAATATACTTCATTAGCCTAAAATTGCTTGAAATTCATATGTTGTATATAACTATTGGTAGGCACATAGTAATATTATTTTTATTTATTTAACTTAAATTAATATTTGCAGCTGAATTGTGGTCTACAACAGCTGTAGTGAACGAAGGAAAAGGAGATGGATCATTAAGGCCCTTTGATATAGCCTTGGACAGTGTCCCAGTGCGTCAGCCTCGTAAGCCACATTTGCCTGAAAATCCAAACATAGTATTTACGCCAGCAACATCAGTACACTCGAACAAATCATACACTATTGCAACTAATAATAGAGAAACAAATGGTGCACAAATTCAAAATTTATCTTCTCTTTAACAATTTCAATACAACAATAAACACTGAAAAAGTGAAAAATCCATCTGTACTGTGTAAACCCTCATTTACTACACCTTCTGCCACTCGTATTAAACCTGGAGAAATGAATCCACCTACATATATGATAGCTCCACAATTGCAACATCTTGGCATACAAAGTACAGAAGAATCGGTACAGGAAGAGTCTTCATTGGGAATGTCAGCAATTATTTATAATTATTTAGGTAAGTGAGAATTCTTACACATAAATATAACTAACAGCTATATTATGCAATTTGAAAAATATGTCATTATATAGGCAGTACTAGATAAGAAAAAGAGCACTCATACTGGATTACCTAATAAACTTTCTTTCATTTTGCTATTAATGGTCGTACGCAATCGTACAACCTCGAATAGTAAAACCCTAAGACTACATACATCTAAAAATATATTACTATTGAGGACTCGTAGCGACGTACGACGTTTTTACAGTCGAAACGAATTTCACTTAAAGTTCCTTGCCATCGGCACCCTCGACAGCAGCTGTCGACCGATACCAACGCCATCTTGACCTACAGTCGTCAATGGCTGCCGTTGACGTGGCTGGCATTTTCAGGGTAGCTTCAGTATCCAACTTGTACTTGGAGAGAGCTAAAGGCTAAGCAAGTGGCAAATGAATTAAGAAAATTGTAATACTGATTATACTTTTTATAGAAAAATGCAAATGGACTTAAAAACTGGCGATTAAGATACGATTTTTTCTTCTCCATTTGCATTTCCTGAAATAAAATCAATAGTTGTGCTTTTTTTTTCGGGATACATTTTATACTGGTTTTCTAAAACAACTGACAAAATTCAATGTTCTTTGACCTTGAACACTGCAATCGGCGGCTACTGTCGATCGTGCCGACTGCATGCGACTTCATACATTTTCTTACTCTTTAACGAAATATTTGTTTCAACTGTAAAAATTAAGTTCGTCTGCATGTGCCTTAGAACACCAGAAAGTTGACTTTGCATCAACATTTGTGTCGAGTTCAATTATTACGACAAATAAAAATAAGCACAGAAAATGTTAGATTGAATAATAATTAACATGGAAAAAATAGCGAGTCTAAATTATCTGTATTTTGAATATTCGACTAAATAATTTTCAAGATGAGAATGTTCATTAAATTTTCGGTGTTTAAAATAACTTTGTTTTATTTTTGGTGTCTGATTGAGTCTTCACAAAACAAAACATCATACATACATTACACTCTTCCTCTCGAGTGCCTCTTGACTGTTTGACTTAGTTATCTAGCGTTGAGAATATTAGATCTTTTTATATGATGCGATTTAAGGCGCTAACTAGTGCATCAGATGAATAAGCATGATAAAAACTATATGATGGCATTAGATTGGATTGATAATTGTTAAATGCATAAACGGCAACAAACAGTGCAAAATTTGTGTGCTAACATAGCGCTTTGCAAATCGCATAACGTAATAATGACATGTGTTTCACAATTTAAAGTGGTGCTTTGTGCCACATTTTTCGTATATAGAGCAAACCACGCTTTTTCCACAATAATACTAGTATTTTTCGTCATTGTTCATTATTTTTTTGAGTTCATATTAAAGATTAATTTTCACTTTTTAGTTTAATGTGCCTTAAAAGCGTGTTTTTTAGTTTTTTTAAACTATATTTATTTTTCACTTTTTAGTTCGGTTGATTGGTAAAAATTTGTAATTTTTAACAATACAACAATAGTTGAATTATTAATAATGCTTATTGCTGTTACTAAATTCTATTACAAAACAGTAATAGAATTTAGTAATAAGCCACTTGCTCTCGCGCAGACCATATGTGACGAATTTATTTGATCTTGGCGATCCTGATCAGGATAAGAGGATAAACTTATTGAATTGTTGTATTGTCACCGGTTCTTGATATGTGTACAAAGTTTAAATTAAATCTGTTCGTGTAAAGTGGGACAAAATCAAGTGTAAAGGAGTCGGTTGCATACAAGGAGTCGGTTACATACATATATACATACATACAGATGAAGCTAATAAAAGCGTGTTAAAAATCCAACCAATCCAACCATTTTGTTATTAGCTTTAGAATTAAGGCAAATAGTTCCCAATTGAAAATGGCTGTCTAATCCAGTGTTATTAAATTATAATTAATGAAAAATATAATGTAATAGATCAAAAAATAGGAGTCTCACAAATAGTGACCTCTAGTTGTAAGTAAATATATTTCTTCTTTGCCATCTGTTTTGAAGAAATTGCGTTGTAATAGTTGCAATGTTCTAGATAGCACTTTTCTTAAAAAAAAATTGTTGGTTCTTATGAAAATTAAATAAAAACATTATGAGGCGCTCTCTTTTGGACTTACCGAATTTCTTCTAATTTTATTTAATTTTCATTACCTGCCAAGACTGTAAATACTGAATCATTTAAGTCATTAAATTTATAATCTTTTGTGCATTAGATATTTTTATTTCATATATAGATAGAAAGAGATTGTTTGTCTTTATATCCATGTTTTCGCGATGTTCATATTACATTTCCTAATTTTATAAATCCAGGTAATGAATCTGATGTACGAGCTTCAGTCTTATTGAGTCAAATTAAACATGTCAAAGACCAAAAACAACAACAAAAACTACCATTGAATGAAGTGGATCTAAATGTACAGCAGAATAAGATAAATAAAATAGACGAAATTGTTGCTTGTTATGATGAACCTATCATAGAGATTGCCGATTCTTCTGCAAAGCCATTATACAATATGGAAAAATGGAGGCATAACAATGAGAATCTTAACACAGCATTACATTCCACTCCTAAAGAAAGTGTACCCGTTTCTGCAATCAACGTAACAAAGTCAGATACACACACTGGAAGCAAATCACCCGGAAGCAAATCACCTGGAAGTAAAAGTAGTAAAAGCCAAACAACTTACTACACCGTAAAAGAAAATATTGCTTATTTAACACCTCCAAGTGGAGACAGCAATTTTCATATAAGCAAAAGTGAGTATGTTTTAATAAATTTGTAATAATGCTCAGAAACGGTGTGATAACATATGCTCAGAATAGTTGCACCAAATGCCAAAAAAATTTGGAATTATAATGGATAAATGTTTATATAATAATCCAGTCACATTATGATAAATAATTATTGGGTATTATGGTTTCAAAGTAAACAACTAGTTTCTGTGCATTATTTTAAAATAAATATGATACATTGATCATTTGTTATTTATTGATGTAGTTTGTAGTTTCAGGAGGATCTAATACATTAAACATACCTTCTCCAAATATTCAGTATAAAGAATTAGATAAGTCTGTAGATTGGCGCGAGTTACTGGCCCAAAAGACTTCATCGATTAACGTTGGGTTGGCTAAAGGTTTGTGGGCTTTCGCCTCTACAATAAAACATCCTTGTGCATTTCAACATACAGCTTAATAGCTAACTAAACAATTGAACATTAATTGCATTTAATTAATAACAATGTTCAGTATGTGCATGCCACATATTCAACTAAACTTTATGATTAATCCATGTAAATAGATCAAATTGAAGTCCAACTATGATTTCAATATAATGCTAATATCTAAACGGAATGTGCTGTTTACATAATGTCAAATCTAAGCATAAATAATGTTTAGAATTTTTTATCTGCTTGATTGTGTGACTACAACAGATTGATGAATTAATATTAATAAGACTCTGCAATCGAAGAGTATTTCTATTTACAATCATCTTTTCATTTCATCTGGATATTTTAAAAAATTTAAAAATCACAAATTATTTTAATAAAACACAAACAAAGGCAGCGAGCGGGCCATGGTTTAATCGCTTATAATATAGGAAATCATGCATTTATAAACCTACACTACATGTAACAAAACTATAGAGCCATCATGTCTGTACATTGAATATATTTGCTAAAAACCAAATACAGAGATGTAGGGAGTGTAACAAAAGACAATAATATTTTTTTTAAGTTTGCATTTACAGACTAATTTTGAAAACTACTATACAAAGTTGATTTTCAATGACAAGTTCCACATGTATGAAGCCGCTGGAAAAGCTAGTTAAAAATATTTTAATAGCTCTTGCATGTTCACATTATACACAGAGAAACATAGTTATTCAATACAATATCATGTTGACATAATCCCATAAACAAATACTGATTCAAGTAAGATATTTTTTATTTTGATAAGGGAAGTTTTTTATAAGGATATGGTTTTATTTCATTGGAATAATGTTGTGTAAACTATTATTATTTGCTTTAAATAGACGTATTGTTTTCATTGTAATGTTTATATTATCCATTTCAAATGGTGTCTGTCCCACACCAGTTTATTATTTGCAAAAGCTAAACTTTACAGCAATGTCAATAAAATCTACATATTCTATAAGTACAATGGAATTTTTGTAATAATCAGTATTAAGAAAATATTAATCTAGTCTATTTTTTATTTATATTGAAAAGGACACATTCAGTATAAGGGTATTGCCTGCAATTAAAAAGCATTTTCAATAATGAAGTTTAATAAATCGATTACTGTTTGTGACCATTTAGTCACATCACGCTAATTAAATAGCTTAAAATAGATTTTAGTTCACTATCCATGTGTTATCGTATGATTATTAGGATCCATTTTTCCTTTGATTTTTAGTAAATTTTAATTTCATAAGAAGAGTTTCAAAACTAACAATGTTAAATGACATAATGGCATTTAGCCTTAATATCATCAATTATTAGTTCCAGATAAATGGGTCGAAATTTCTATAAATGCTGTAAATGGTTTTGTTGGTAAGTTGATATTTTTAATAGTTTATTGGATTTAATTATGGAATTCCACACATTATTAATACACTTGTTTATAGGTATGAGTTGTGAAGCTCCCATAAAAGTGACGTCACTGGTAGACAGTTGGTTAACAGCTAGGATCGTGATAGACCAATTACAAAGTAATGAAGTCACGATTGATGTTCCCAGATTCCCAGTTCTTTTATCTCCATTAAAATCAGAATGCATGATATTTAACATAACATCAATGATCGAGCTGAAAAAAACATTATTGCCTTTTACTATTTACCTGAAAGATTCTTCTATAGATCTTGAAATCCAGCAAAAAGGGTATTTCGAAGTTGATTTTAAAATGCCTATGATGCAAGCGATCACCGTGGAAGGCTTGAATAAAGGTATAAGATTCCAATCTGTTCAAGAAACAGTGACTGTCTATAAAACATTTGTACTAATAAGTGACTGCCCCAGAGATTTACAACTGGATATGTCTATCAGTGAAGGTAATAGTCTGTTTGCGATCGCCAATCTTCAAGAAATTAAGAGAAGTGAGATTAAAAAATATCTCAGCAACAGTGAATCCAGAGTAGATGATGTGAAGTTAAACAGAAATAAAATACTGAAGCAAAATAAACAACTTTGCAGATTAACAAATGGTAATGCAATAAAAGCTACATTGGTGTTTACAGCGCCCAGACTTGCAGATTTGAAATTAGGTAAGTATATTGAAGGTTGATCGATCTATTGGTAGAATTTCAAAAATTAATAACATATGTTTTTGCAGTCGAAAAACATGTCACATTTAATGGATGTCTGTTGATTCACATGATTGGAACCAATGTTCTCATAAATAAGATAGAATTGACAGCTACAGTCGGAGAGGCAGAGTTAACATTGCTCTTGCTAAATAATAAAATGCATTTGGAATATGGTAAAAACATACATTTATTAGAATTATTGACTTTATAAAAATAAACAACCTATGTAAATTTTAAAATAATTCTTTTAGAAAAAAGTCAAGACATAAAGCTAAGTAACAGCGGAACTGTAGTTGGTACGTGGAAGGCGACACTGAAAGATGTGAATGGTAAATTGGAGACTAATTTCCAAGTTTCACCTGAGTTATTTGTCGTACATCCGGGTGCAAGTACAGTTGTAAATGTACACTATAAAGGGCCTCAAGATAAACTTATACAAGCGTAAGTAATATGTATTGTAAGCCTAGGAATAATATGTCGCATATAGGCTAGATAGATAGCACATGTGAACTTACCTAGTTACCCACAACACGGGGAATCCTAGTATGGGGGCTAGATTCATTATATGGTAAAATAATACTTCTGTAAATGAAGTTTTTTCTTTTCAAAAAAAGTTACATACTATTATCCTTATCAAAATATATCTTTCAGTTCATTTTTCTATCAATACCATAGTTATTTCTTATTGTATTATTCATATATCTATTCAGATTAAATTCACTACATAGACATAAAGTTATGACTTGAAATATGAATGGATAAATTTGTATTAGTCATTAACAATGTAGAGCCTGAGGAATATCAAAAAGCTTTTCACGGGTAAACTATCAGGTTAGTTTTAGTTTTATTTGACAAGCTAATGGATCAATCAGTGTGAAGGGATTTGTGTTTATTTATTAACATAAAAAAAAGGATGTCAAGAACTAGTCACAAGGAAGGTCTCAAGAGATACTAATAATAAACGAATTTTAATGACGTTTTCCTGTTTACGGTCGGTAACGTACGGGAGTGAATCAGGGATGCGGTTTGCTATTGGGATCAGGGGTTAAATTGATATCAAGAGAAGGATCGCATTTGGATTCGAGATGTGAAAGAAAAAATATAGTGACTTACTTTGTCCACCCAAGCAAAGTTTCCATCATATGCTAGTAAATGACATAATATTGGTCAGCCATATTGGAGCTAGTCTTATAGAATAAAGTACTTTCTTTGTAATAATAATATATGTTTTAATATGTTTCTAAAGTAACCGATTCTGTAAAATGAAGTATTGCTAAACAGAAGTTGGTAATACAGAATAGAATAATTTCTTCCAGTCACTATAAAAAGACATATGCAAAATAGTAATCATGAAACAAAGAAGTAACACTAGTTCCTACACTAAGATGCTTGTGTCATGGACATCAGTCTCATTTGTGCACATTGAACATCAAAATTAATAAAGTAATGATTCTAGTAAAGAACATTCAAGTTGATCCTTCTTAACATATTTACGTTATTGATTCTATATTGTAATTTATCATTTAAGTTATTGATTTTTAATATTGTTTAATTTTGTATTTCCAGGCTTCTTATTTTTAAGGATATAGTAAGCAATGTTGAAACGACAGTTAACTTGTCAGGAGGCAAAATAAAGCCAGCACAGTTTCCTATAAAAACCACCTATTCGGAACTATCGTGGGTTCGAAAAGGTAGGAAGGAGTTAAAAATTAAAAATGATTCTGAAAAAAAAGTGACAGCGAAATTTAAAATATCTGGTGATGGATTCATAATGGAAACTTCTAGAGGTAGTGGCACAGATTTACAGTTGTCATTTGGGCCAAAGGAATGCAAAGACATGTTAATAATATTTGAACCATCATCGCCTATTCCTCACAAAGGGAAATTGATGATTACGCTTGATGGTGAACCAGAATCAGCAAAGTCTGTGAGTATATAGAAATGCATATAAGAACACACAAATTCAGCCTAGCAAAAGACAGTTTCTTGTTGTGTTACAGTGTTTTCCTTAAAAGATGCATAGCTATTTTTCTTTTAGTTCCATTCTTGAACATCATAATTATAATTAATATGATGCTTTTGAAACTATCAATAGGTTCTAATAAATAACAGTTTTTTAAAAGGTTTTAAGCATTTTAAACTCTGCTGATTGGTTTACTGAGTTTAATGTAAATTTTTACTTTAAATATCAATAAAGATAAAGTTATGATAAAATACAAGTCAGCATCTAATTTTAATGTAGTCCGTTCCTGTCATAAATTAAAACCAAGAATTGGTATTCTTCACATTATGTGCTCATGATTTATCTATACATACAAATTAAATTGAAGTGTCCGTTTGTAATTCCAAATAAAAAGCTTTTCACTAAATGCATTTGAAAGTATATACGGTACTTACACAAAAAAAATAATTTTTAAAATTTTTGTCTATCTGTTTGTTCCGGCTAATCTCTGAAACGGCTGGACCAATTTTCAGGACTTTCACTGGTAGATAGCTGATGTTATAAGGAGTAACTTAGGCTACTTTTATTTTAGAAAAAAAATAGAGTTACGTAAAAACAAAGAAACTAATGAAATAGTGAATAATATCTGATTCAAATGGGGAAGGTATATATAAACTAATGTAGAAGTGTTTACTATCGCGCACGGCCCACGCGCATGTCGCCGCTGTCAGGCGCCTCTCACCACTTCCCTCTCCAATGATTTAATATCACAAATGCTGCTTGTTGCACGGTCTCAGACCACACGAGTAGGTTATTGTGGATGGTTGTAACTCAACAATTTACTTAAAAAATATTTTCTAGTAGTCAGATTCAACTTTTTTTTTTATTAGGTATCTTCTATTTATCTACTATTCAGTTCTTCTTAATTAAAATTTTTTTTGTTACATTTTCACTGATTTCTAGCAGTGAGACCGTTTAAATAATAATTAGACTTCAATGTTCAACGTTAGGTTTTCTTACATGATGATAGTTCAGTTTTTTTATTTACTTTGTAATTGATAAATTACTTATAAGTAGGTTATTTTATTTCCTTAATAAGTATGTAGGTAGTTGTTTTTAATATAAATGTTTTTAATTAAGTTTTTAGTTTTCTAATTGGAAAAGTGCACTTACACCCATTAGTTATGCCTAAAAGAAAATCAAATCTCTGTAAAAACAAGGCCAAAATCCAAATATTGCAATGTGAAAATGAATCTCAACAGGATAAAGAAAGTTGTTTTACAAGTTGTAGGTTAAGGATATCCGTGTCTAGGTCGTCTAAAAGTAGTTCTAAGAGGAACGAACGATTACAGTTGGATAGAACTAGTCATTTATTGTTGAGGAGTGAAGAATTTCTGGAATCTGGAGAACAGCGTCTCGAAAACGATTGTATAAGACACACTGTCTCGCAAAGCCTAGAATCAGAAGATTCTAGAGAACAGCGTCTAGAAAACGGTTGTATACAACACGCTGTCTCGCAAACGCTAGAATCAGATGATTCTAAAGAGCAAAGATTGGAAAGTGATCGTCATCATCCCCAAAATCTACTTGAATTTGTAAGTCAAAAACAACATGATATTCGTGTTACAGAATAATGTAATCAATATCATGAGTCACAAGAACAAAGAATCGAGCGCTTAGCACAGCTCCTGAGAGTGTGAGTGCCTTTCGTCGGTCAGAAACGAATTTTGATTGAGAAAGGCATCTAGCTAGTACCAGACAAATGACAAGTGCTCTGCGGTATATTGAAAGTGAAGAAAACCGGTGACAACGACTGAATAACGACCAAATAAGAAGAACTAATAGACATAATATAGCATAGTGAGAAAAATATAACAGTGGGTTCAGTTATGATGGCCCAAATAAATTATTCTTCTGCATCTGAGATAGGATCTATGAATGTATGTTGCAACTACTGTAAAGCTTTAAGGTGGAAAGATTAGTCAAAAGGAATTTATTTTTCTGGAAAAATGCACTTGGACTCTATTCAGCAACCACCTGAGCCACTTAAGTCTTTATCTGGCAAACGTGATCAATCTCAACGTTTTCTAAATGATATTAGGCATTATAATTCAGCTTTTCATATGACTTCTTTTGGGGCAAAAGAAGTTCAAAAAGGGAATTATATGCCCACTTTTAAAATACAGGGGCATGTATATCATTTACTTGGTTCCCTTCTTCCAGTAGATAATGTAAGAGAATAATTTTTACAAATATATTTCATTAGCTATTATGTACTACAAAGGAATGCAAGATTACATTTTTTTTCAAATCTAAACCCTGTTAGTACAAAGCTTACAAAGTATGCTTATTGAAATAAACAGTTACATTGATTTCAAAACTGCTCTTCAATCTTTCCCACCAAATTCAAACGAATATGACTATAAAATAGTTATAAATGCTGATCGGCGACTTTCAGCAGAGCATAGAGGTCGCCATAATGAACCGACAACAAACGAAGTGTCTGTGCTACTAATAAATAAAGATTGTGATAAATGAGACATAGTACTTCACAAACATGATAATAGATTGCAGAGAATCGCCGAAGCTAATAGATCACATGATGCTCTACACTATCCTCTAATGTTTGTTCATGGGAAGACAGATATAACTTTGCGATCTATCAGGTTGAACCCAACACAGGCCAATCAAATTTCAAGAAAAAGTTTTGCGCACTACCAATGTTATTGTTACCTTATTAATGATAGGAGAGAATGAGTACAATCATTTGCACAATTACAAACAATTATTCAGTCAATACTTAGATGATGTATATACTAAAATCGAAACAGAAAGACTCATTGTTATATAAATTAATCAAAAAATATTATATTCGCCTCCAAGATGCAATCAATCAGAATGAGAATTTAGAGGATTTGAGTCAGTTAATTATTCTACCTTTATCGTTTACGAAAGGACCTAGGTATATGCACCAATGCACATAGGATGTATTTTATGTCAGGAAATAGGGACGACTCGATCTTTTCATAATGTTGACCACCAATCCTAAATGGGATGAAATTACAAATGAACTTTTTACAGTGCAGTCGATTCCCGATTGGCATGATGTTGTAGCAAGAGTTTTTAAACAAAAATTTTAAAAAAATATGGATATCCTGGTGACAGGAAAAGTTTTCGGTTGCGTTCGCTATTTTATGTATAGTGTAGAATAGCAGAAACGTGGTTTGCCCTATGCCCACATTTTGATATAGTAAAAACGAAAATAAGAGCTGAGCAAATTGATGATGTTATTCAAGCAGAATTACCAGATCAAGAAGTTGATCTTGAGCTATTTGATGTTGTGAAAACCTTATTCTTACAATGCTTAATTTACATGTATGAGGAACAGTAATGGTATCAATAAAAGAATTAGGAAATCTTTTACTACAGAAACTGTTACAGGTGAGGATGGTGATCCATTTTATAGACGTCGTTCACCTGATAATGGTGGTATATAATGGTATACGAACGACAATCTGATCTCGATATAACTATTGATATCGACAATCGCTGGACTGTTCCATTTTCACAGGTACTGTCACGCACATTTGGAGAATGTATCAATGTTGAACTTTGTAGTAGTGTTAAATTCAGAAAATATATTTGCAATTATGTCAATTAAGGTTCAGACTTGGTGGTATTTGGTGTACAAAACGCTAATGATGAAGTGACATGATATCAAAATGGGAGATATATTAGTACTTCCGAAGCAATCTGGCTCATATTATCATTTTCGATTCACAAACGTTTACCCGCAGTAACACATGTGGATATCTATTTAGAAAATAGCCAGATAATTTATTTTGATAGAAGAATGTCCATGGAGTGGTAGAAAATCCGAAAAATTCGACATCTGTGCCATAACGACGAATTCGCAACCTCTTTATTGTATAAAGAAATATCAGGTTACTACACATTTAATAAACAAAATGGAACATTCCAACGGCGACGCCATCATATTTCACGAGCACACTCTTGGCAGAATTTATACAATTCATCCTAATAATCCTTCAGTAATGTTATCATCTAAGGATGTTATTAAATGTTGTCAAAGGACCAACTACTTTCGAAAGTCTCAAACGCGTGAATAGTATTTTACTTCCTACATATAAAGCGGCATGCCTTGCACTTGGTTTACTAGAAGGCGATAATCATTGGCGCGACACGTTAACAGATGCCAGCATAAGCAGCAGCGCATCTAAATAGCGAGAGCTATTCGCCATTATATTGGTTTTCTGCGATTTCTCTAAACCCTCAAGAGTTTGGAACAAGTTTAAGGATCATTTTATGGAAGATTATGTAAGAGATTTCTAACGGCACTACCCAAATGCAGACATAAATGTTCATTTAGAAAACTTTACTAATCGTGTTCTGTTTGCATTACAAGACCTTCTTCTTTCCATAGGCAGCAATACTCTCCTTCATCATGGTTTACCATCACCACAAGCGACAGATGGAATTGCTTAGAATTTGAACAGAGAATATATTGAACACATAAATTTTGACCCAGTTGAACTTCAACATACGATAAGTCAGAATGAACCAAGATTAAACAACGAACAAAATAAAGTTTACCAACTCCTCATTCGCAGTGTGAATGCTACACTTGTAGTGTGTATTTTTTAAATGCTCCAGGTGGTACCGGCAAGACATTTTTGATAAATCTTTTACTGGCCAAAATACATTCAGAAAAAATGATTGCCATAGCAGTTGTATATTCGGGAATAGCTGCATCTTTACTTCTTGGGGGAAAAACGGCATATTCTATGTTTAAAATTCCAACAGAATTAGAGCGTATAGAAAATCCAATTAGCAGTATATCAAAAAATAGTCACAAAGCTAAAGTGTTACTCCATTGTGTCTTTGTAGTGTGGGACGAATGCACTAAGGTGAACAAAGTTTCAACAGAAACTGTGAACAGAACAATGCAAGACCTAACAGGTAATACTCTATTATTTGGAGGAGTAAAATTTTTATTCGCTGGAGATTTCTAGATGTGACTAAAGGTAGGCGAGCAGAGGAATCAATGCCTGTTTAAAACATTCAGTACTTTGGAGACATTGTAAGATACTCCATTTAAAAAAAAATGAGAGCACATTCAACCGATTCTAAATGTAGAAAATTCTTCTTGATGGTGGAGAGGGAAAGTGTTCAGAAGTGAATAGTACTTACGACATAGAACTACCTACTGGTCTTTGTCAGGTTGTGGCGGACATTGAAATTTTAATACATAGTATTTATGATGATATTCACAATCTCAATATAAAAGAAGATTCGTGGTTGTATGAAAGATCAATTTTAGCATCTACGAACAACCATGTTATTACCCTTAATAAGCGAATTTTAGATAAGCTTCTTGGTGAATTCCAAACATTCCTTTCCAACAATACAGTTTGCAATCAGGATGAAGTGAGAATTTTTAAATAGCAAAAATGTGCCTGGTCAATTCCCTCACAAACTAGAACTTAAGATTGGTGTGCCCATCATACTACTTCGTAATTGCCCAGTAGCATACGCCCAATACCGTACGCCGAATTCCGAATTCAAAGACTGCAATGCCCTATCAATGTTAACTTTGCTGTGACAATTAACAAGTCACAAGGGCAAACGCTAAACAAAGCTGGCATAGGTTTAACTTAGGGTTGCTTTAACCATGGGCAACTATACGTGGCATGTTCACGTGTGAGGAATGCCAGTAGTGTTGTTGTTTTAACCCCAGAAAATCAAACACCAAATATTGTTTATACAGAGATTTTTCAATAAATTTAATCTGAAAAATCAAAAATTAACAAAAAATGATATGATAACATACTAAATAGAGATGGATGTGACCCTATACCTGTTTCTTTTGTATTATATTGATATGTCGTACTAAAAATTTTGTAGATTGTTTGTTTAAAATCACATTAATTTTTCCGATTAGTAGTGCTGCTTTTGAAACAGTATTTACTCAAATGCGTTTATTATATTAAATGCAGATTATAACATTATATCACCATATTTGATGAGATCAATCCTTATTATCTTTCATGTGGTATGTGAAGCTGATTCAATTTAAAACGCTATGGATTTATTTAATTGAAATTAAACTTTCATCCATGAATCATGTATGTTAATTTATTTTGTCCAGGTGCGATTTTACGCGTGCGACGCGGGCCCTGCGCCGAGTTGGGCGGGACTCGTGACGTGCGGCGAGACGGCTTTGGTCGCGGCATCGGCGCGCGCGCCCCTGCAACTCACACTACACAATCGCTCTCGCGTTCCTGCCTTTATATCTGCCAAACTTCATTTCAACCGTGAGCATTAATTGCTTACCACTTCCAACAAAGATATGGAATCACATCAAATAACTCTTGCAAATATTTATAAATTTTGCATAATTTTATAAAGGTTTTGTTGCACGAATATTACTTCATAATTATAAATTAATATTCATGCAGTAAAATGACAATTCTTCAGGGTTAAAGTTGCCAAGTTAGATGTATTTAAACCAAATTAATGTTAAAAGAGAGTAAAAGATTTGTTTTCAAGAACACTTAACATATTTAAGTACAGATTTCCATGGAGATATGTATACAGAGGCGGCATCTAATGTTTTTATGATGGTTCCTTCTTAGTTCACTTAATGAGGGCAGCTCTGCATTAAAATGATTATTACTTATTTAAAAAAGAATCAGTGAAATAGCTATTATGGTATTCTAACTCTGCTGTCATAAAAACAGAGGTCATTGGTTTTACAAACCATCAACAGACATCAGTTATTTAATAAATTGAAAGCCATTGAAATGTACTAGTAATGGGTTGAATTAAAGTCTACAATTCTATAAATAAAAGACTTCCTAAATGCAATATCTGCTATGGAATAAAAAAAAAATGAAAACAGATATGAAATGTCATGTTTAATAAAATGAAAAGAAATTAATGCGTCCTTGTTCCCTTTAGAAACAATATAATACAATTTTTGCAGTGTTCCCTTAACAAAGACTTTAAATATGTATAACAGTAAGTTTTGTATACTTCAGGAATCTTATTGAACATACTCACACAGAGCCCTCTAAATGAATTCGCGAACTTATATAGTCAACTAACATGTCAACACAGTTTATTTTTATTTCTAATACTGAAATTATGTCTGTCACTATTTTTCTTAAACAATTCTATTTTTTTTTTGTTCTGCATTGCAGTGTCTATACAATGTACAGTTATGATATAACAATGTAATGTTGTCCTTGGTATGTACAGTGCAATATATGAGCGTGTCGTCAAAGTCCCGGCTAGCGGGTGCTCGGAGCGTGGTGCGCGGACGCGAATCGGCTCGGCTAGTGCTGCACGTGGACTGGGCGGGCGTCGAACGCGCGGCGCGCGACGCGGGGGCCGCTGCCGCGCGTACGCTCGCTACGCTCAGCGTGCTCACCGGTGCGGAATACACGCGTCACAGGATTATAAGGTATTGATCATTACACTTGTTTAAAAACTCCTGATTTCGATCCCGGTTACAGTATTCATTCCAAGTGACGGATAAACTCAAATCATGTCTTCTGTTAAAGTTATAGATAAATTCGAAAACATACCTACATTTGACTTTATAAAATGGTGTCAGTAATAAATGACTTAAATTCTTTATCATTTGATGTAAAATAACATATGTTCTGAAGTAAAATAACCATACAAACTTTTACAAAGATGAGTTTTTGTACCTTTGATGGGTATTGATGTTTTAATACTTTATCTTGTTTCAGTATAGGCGTAATTAATGTAGAGCCGTTTTATAGATTTATTTGTGTATCCTTTAAATCTAACAAGGATACTAAAAGATTGATTTACACACATTATGATCAATAATCTCCAAAATTGTATGCCACCCTTTTTGTATAAAAATGAATCCTTTTTATTATGAAATAATATTTCATTTGTAGATAATCATTAAATTATATGTATATAAATGTATTTTGAAAGCTGGTTATTTAAGTTTCTATATGATTTTACACTCATTAGTCAACTATGTTAGTTAAGTTCCAGTTATGATGTTTGACTTATATAGCAATACTCGTGCAAGATATAAGTCCACAAGTCTAAATATAAATAAAACAGTATAATTTTTCATATTCACTTTAAGACTTTTTAAATTACATATTTTAGAGTACTAAGAGAAGAATCTAATGGAGAAATAAAAACCGAAAATTTGTCAGAGCATCTAAGTCGGCTGGTGGGACCTTTCGAAGGTGAAGACTCTTCAACGGACGAGCTTTTGGCAGATTTTGAGGAAACACGTGTATGTATATGTTACAGGTTAAAAAATAGGTTAACTGTGAAGCTTAGCTGTGCGAATATGAGCAGCAAGCAATGTACGAGTAGTGCCCGGACAGAGTAACAATTCTATCCGGGCACTGTCTGTGCGGCGATGCATCAGGAAGCCCAGACCAGACGAACTGACAGGAACGACAAGAAGTTGCGAATATATAACCGCCGGTTCGCGTTTATCTGCTCATTTAATTAAATAAAGAGAGCAAGTACAAACTACTAACAAATAGTAGTGCGAGTTATTACTATGAATCTATTCATATATACAAGAATTGTGTATTTGTTCAAAATGTAAGCTATTTTACTGAATGCATGTTTACAAACAGTATATTTTACTTCAATTATATTCTGAGATTTTCTCTATATAGTTTAGAATAATGGGCTTATTGTAACTAGATTAGTAAATGTATGGTTTACCACATGTAACGTTACGCGTCGTGGCCAATGTTATTATTTATGGTGTTCAAGAAAGTTGGCAGTAACCATTAAATATTTGGAACAGTTTTTCGTTTTTTGACCTTCATTTTTTGTAGCTTCTTCTTTTTTATTTTATAGTGTCACACCTTTTGGAATCACATTTGATGGAAATTACAATAAGTTTTTTTAGTACATAATTTGATTCAAATGTCAAATATTTGTATTTGGTTGCTTCTTTTTTAAAAATTAAATTAGAATATTACATTTTGTAGTTTTTGCGATGTAAAAGTAAAAATAAAGAATCTACAAATGTCTATTTCAATTACTTGATACATTTCATTTGATGATCCATTACAAGGAATGTGATTTGAGTAGCAAAAGTTCCTGAGCCAGAGGTTGTGTTCGGAACACCCCCTGTATGCACATCAAAGTTTGAAACTCTTCTGAAACTTATATGTAAGCAGATCCGATTCAAATTACTCTTTTACGTCGCTTCCTTCAGCAGACCTGCTATCAGACGATTAATTCCTAGATATGTAATTTGTGACACTAAGTTCTTACACAATCACTGGGTCCCCATAGAAAGTCACTACACTCACTATTGAAAACGGCCGCAATATCGCATACACCACGGTACACGAACGATTATCAAATTTCAGGACCATTGCCTTTATTATGTGATATGTGATACCGTGATAAATTATGTAGTATTAAAAACAAGATGACAGTATTTCTATTTCACGAACTATCAGCGAGGTGCAGGCGGTGAGAGCAACGAAAATTACAGAATAATCAATAAGAAGTGCGATATTTGAAATTGTCAATTACGCTAATTTAAAACATTGATCTAGCCTGTAGAGTTGTGACGTAATATAATTGAATCGCGGTTCACGATGACTGTTTCATGCACCGGCATAGAGTACATTTCAACTAATTAACGTAACTATTGATTAATTACGTTAATGGTAATAATCACAATTTTAAACATTTTTTTTGATAAAACTTCACCCATTTTTCATATATGTTTAAATACTTTAATGTTCAAATAAATACTTTAATCTTCAAAAGAATATAAAGTATTAGGATTTAATAGTATCAATTTTTTCTGTTTTTTTTTGCCACTATATTGCTGGATAATGTTGTGTTATTTTTGCAAGTATTATCATGATTTGTATACTTTCAAAATACAATTACTAGTTGCACTGAAAATATTCTATTATTTTTTATTACAGAAATCGTTAGAGGTGCTCGTGAGCGGCATTCAGGAGCTGAGTGCCCAAGTGGATCTGACGAGAGAATTGTCTGATGACGTCACCATACTGATATCCGATGATTCTGTGCTGGAGTATAAAACACTTTGTGACTGATTTTCGCTGTTTATTAACTTTTCTTTATAACTTAGAATTGAGATTTCTTAGATTTTTTATATTTTAAGTTTTAGCATTCACTACTATTTGAAATTTACTGCATAATAGTTTTATTATTTTAAAGAGTATTAAGGTATGTGTAATGTTTAATGCTAAGTTAATTTGGCGAAATTTTCTGTGTATTATATAGCATATTAAACTAATAATTATTTTTAACCACCAGTAAATGTTATGTGAAATTCAATATTAGTATTATTACATAGTAAAAATTATTATTTACATTTTTTAATTTATGAACTTTTTTTAAGGTTCTATAGTCTTAAATAAAAATCTTTATAATAAGAAATATTTTTATCCGCGCTTTATATAGGTACGAAAGAGATGTTCGCAATCGTAACAGCTTCCGTGCTATTTCACCTCGCATTGCCGCTTTGGTCTTTACCGATCGTACATAAGCTCAATAAGGACAGTATGGGTATGGGTCATGTCCCTTTCTGCGTACAAAGCGATATCAGAGCCTGGACAACAATCTCTGTTTGTTTGTTTGTTTATCTTTGCTTAATGGAGATATTAATTCGGTCCACAGAAAATTTACAATATCTTTTCAGGACAATTTGTAAGAGGTTAGATCTATTTGTATGGTTTTAGTCTTCATGAGGTACAGAGGAATTATTTATTGCCTACTTTTAGTCTGTTTTAAAAAATGTGTGTGTTTATATATAAGGTTGGGGGAAAAGCTTTTTCGTATTTGATATACAAATTCAAGATATTTTTTTTATTTACATTTCATTATATTATGTAAATGCCATTTTCTTCAACAACTTGTTGCCATTTTGTAAGTAGTGACAATCCCATTACTGTAGAAATTTTGAAACTTCTGATCAAAAAATGCGACAAGTGCTCTTTACAGTCCTCCCTTGATGTTAATCTAAAACTACCTAAAGAATTCTGAAGAGACAGAAACAGGTGAAAATCTGCAGGTCAGAACTGTAAGGTGTATGAATTACCACTTCCAAACCAAACTCTCGATATTTGCTGAGTAGTTAAAGATTTGTGTGGTCTGGCATTATCATGGTGAAATACCACACCCTTTCAGATGATAAATTCCGGCCGCTTTTTCTCTAGTTTTTTGCTTGAGTCTCATCAGCTGTTGGTAGTAGAGATCCAAATGGATGGTTTTGCCCTGCGGTAAAAGTTCATAATGAATAAAGGCTTTCCAATCCCACCATACACATACCATCAACTTATTGCGAGTTATATTAGGGTTTTGCTATAATCTCGTGGAGTTTGCTTGTCTTTTGACCATGATCTTTTTCGCACGTTCTTGCCATAGATAATCAATTTTTCATCACCAGTGATGAATCTTTTCAAAAACGGTTTAGTTTCAATAGAAAATCGCAAATGAGTAGACTCTCAATTAGATTTCTTTCAATGAGCTCGTATAGAACCCAGGTATCGAGTTTTTTTCAAATGGGTCAAAACTTTTTTGTGGCCGATCTTCAGTTCTTCAGCTATGTCATAAGAATTAATATACCGATCTTGCTCTACTTTTTTAAAACTGGTATTGACTTTATCTGTAACAAGTGGATCAGTGCGAGGTTCGTCTTTGACAGCAAAATTGTCGAATCGAAAACACTAGAACCAGTTTTATGTTACTCTTACCGACACTGCATGAAATCCATTACCGTCATAAATTGTTTCCGCGGCATGTGTCGCGTTTTACCCTTTTTTGAAATCAAACTTCAAAATGCATCGAATTTTTACGTTAAATTAATTCATTTTGGTGTCCAGAAAAACAATAGAAAAATTGCACACCGTTTTTGTTATTCATTTTTTTGGGTTCCGAGCCAAAATGGAAAAACGGAACCTTTATAGTTTCGTCATGTCCGTGCATCCGACTGTTCGTCCATATGTCATAGGCATTTTATTAAAAAAAATATAGCGTAGGTGTCTAATATAATCCTCTATTTAGTTTGATAGTTCAATAACAAAAACAAAATTTTTTTGGGAGAGGGGGTGGTTGCACTCCATGCATGTAGCAGAAGTTGAAAATTTTTTTTTCAGCAACCATCAACGTATTGCACATATTTCGAGATTTTTTGAAAACACTTAAGATTTCCATGCAATTTTTCTGATGACATGAATAAATTTTAGAAATTATCGCTCCGAAAATAGCAGAAATTAACCATAATCCGAAAATAAACAGTATGTAAAAAAAAAAAATGAAAAAACGAAGGTAACGCTTAATAAATACTTTCAATGAAAATCATTTTGAACATGATTGGATACATTGTTTTTGAGTTATTGCTGAAAGACTGTGTTTCTTAACAAAATAACCTAAGTACCATAAAGATATGCTTTTTTGTTGATGCACTTTAGTTTATACTAGTTTAATAGTAATAGTTGACCTACCTACTTGTTTTTCTAATTATAGGCAACTAAAGTGCTTATAACTATTCTTTGCGGAAAACATGGAAAAAGTTTAACTTTTTTTTTATCTGTGCATTTCTTTGTAATAATGGCTTCGGAACTCTATACTGAGCATGGTCCAACATGTTCCTGGCCAGTTTTGTCATTTATTTAATGGTATTAAAACTAGCCAGATACAAACAGCATATTATAATCAAAAAGATTTTACTACAAATTTTTACTTATAAAATATGAAAAAAACTTTTCCCTCAACCTAACATGTATATTAATTTATTTGGGACTAATTTAGGCACATTGTACACTGTGTGCTTTTGAGCAAATTGAAAATAGTAAGAAATAATTTTCAAATTCAAAATCTATCTCTTATTTACAGCGTTAATTATTTAGTTTTCGGTTTAATAATGCATTTTATTAAACCAAAAACTAAGTAATTAACGCTTACAAAAAATAAGTAGATATACCAGTAAATTTATCTTTAGTTATGTGAATGTAGTTTCATATTTTTGCATTGGCCAATAAACATTTACATTAGGTATATATTTTTAATGTGATTTTAATTGCACAGTTTTGAGTTGCTATTCTTATACTTTTTTCAAAGAAAAAAATATTTTGAGTTTATGAATATGAAGAGATGATAAACTGTCTATCATTTTGTATTAAATACTCATAAAAATCATGTAATTGGATATGTATGAAAAATTTCATATTAATCTGTGAATGTAATACATTTGAAGTGTCTATATAATGTGTAAACATTGAACCTGCAAGTGTTTTGACAAGACATTTTTAACAGTTAATATAAAGAAGGAAATAAAAATTATTGTAAATAAAAATAATGTAGTCATTTTGTTGTTTTAAAATGGCTTACTGATCAAATAAAACACAATCATCGAACCGTAAGTCACTATCACCACTAACTCTTTGTACTAGATACAATAATATTGTGTAAATTTCAACAAAATCGGTTCAATTATACAGATTCTTTAGTAATACTCACATAACCCTAAAATTAAATCGAATATCCGTCTGTTAGTTTTCAGTCAGTTTCAGTTAATTTCCTCAGAAGCTTTATGACATGGCTTACCTCTTGGCTATTTTTTCATGTCCTTTGAGTTTGGGAAATTGCAATTCTCCAGACGATTTTCCCGGACAGTACCTGCGCCCCCAACATTCTGCGCTCGCAAATACTTTAGCAATGACAATCCAGTAAAAAAATTATCAAAGTACAAGTTGTAAGGTCCTAACTCAATTGGTAATCTTGAATAGAGCTCTAAAATAACGGCAGCTCCTAGACCTAACTCAGACTGCATTTTGAAGCCAGGGCCAGACGCGCCCTAAGGTTAACAATTGACCAAATATCTATGGCGTGTAGCTGCTGACCAGAGCTTGTAACCGAATCTTATTGGTTTTCTGTGGATTTGTTGTTTGGTACCATGCCTTCCAAAGTATTATGATACTATAGTTTCGTCTATGGAAATGTGTGAAGAACCAGCTTTTTTGAAATTAGCAGTAAAATTTACGTTTAGTTTCGTGAAATATTCTCGAACTTTAGCGAATTTGTCGTTGGGTGGCAAGGATGTACTATCTGAAAGATGAAGGTACTGCTGAATTTCAAAAAATCTATTTCGCCTTATACTAGATGCCACTAGGTCGTTGTGCATGCCATTTTTACTTCCCAGAATATTCGGCGTCAAATATCCCGCAAGTAGCAGTATTGCAATGTACACTCTAATTTCATCTCTTCTCAACATTTAGAGTGTGATTTATCTGTAAAACGTACAAATTACTCATATCAGTTATGAACGTTAACTATGTCGTCGCTATAGAGCAATTCGAAACATTCGACGGCAGTCATCTCCTGGGAGTTAGAAAAAGCTTCTTCATCACAGTCTCCTTTACCGCAAGTACGAGGGCGGTTTGATAAGTCCGTGACTTTTTGAATAAAACATTTTTTTTTGCGGCAAATAAACATTTTATTTTTCTACATAATCACCTTTTAACTCGATACATTTAGTCCAGCGTTTTTCAATTTTTTTATTCCCTCCAAATAATAGGTTTTCTCAAGGCTCTCAAAATACGCGTTTGTTTCGGTAATGACTTCTTCATTAGACTCAAATCTCTTACCACCCAGCCATTTCTTTAGGTTTGGAAACAGATAATAGTCGCAGGGGGCTAAATCTGGAGAATATGCTGGATGGGATAGCAGTTCGTATCTCAATTCGTGGATTTTGGCCATTGTGACTAAACAAGTGTCCACACGTGCATTGTCTTGATGGAACAGCACTTCTTCGCCAAATGCGGCCGTTTTTGCTTCAAGTCAACGTAGAATCTGTCCAAAAGCTTTGAATAATATTCGCCGGTGATTGTTTTACCTTTCTCGAGGTAATCAATGTGAATGACACCGCGTGCATCCCAAAAAACTGTGGCCATGACCTTGTTGGCTGACAGACTCTGTTTGGCCTTCTTTGGTCCACGTTCACCCTGAGAAACCCACTGTTTCGATTGTTCCTTGGTCTCAGGCGTGTTGTGATAGATCCATGTTTCGTCCACAGTAACAAAACGGCGCAAAAATTCGTCCGGATTACGGCTGAACATCGCTAAACACTCTTTTGAAGTTGTCATACGATTGCGCTTATGGTCGAGTGTGAGCAATCGCGGCACCCATCTCGCGGAGAGTTTTCTCATGTCCAAATATTCGTGTAAAAAATGATGTACCCGTTCAGTTGAGATACCTACAGCATGAGCCAACTCACGCACTTTCATTCTCCGATCATCCAATATCATTTCATGGATTTTATCGACGATTTCCGGCGTGATCACTTCTTTTGGGCGACCTGAACGTTCAGCGTCACTAGTGCTGGTATGACCACAACGGAACTCTGTAAACCACTTCTTTACCATTGAAATTGATGGTGCCGAGTCCCCATAGTATTTATCAAGCTTTTCCTTAGTTTCAGTGATGGTTTTTTTACGTAAAAAGTAATGCTTAATCAGCACACGAAATTCACGAGGTTGTCTGCTTTGAATGGCTATCAAACACCAACTGCATGACGTAGCTTGCTCAAAATTTGACAGTTGCCCACTAATAGACTACAGTTGACGGCAGCACTGTTGCATTTGAAGTAACTGCGCGAGAAATTCAAAAAGTCACTGACTTATCAAACCGCCCGGGTAGTAAAAGAAGATTGCTGACATTACTGTACCATTTTTTTATAGTATTTTCTTTTTTCCTTGTTTTCTTCGGTGCAGGTACTTCCATTACTTTTTCCAGGTTATCTATGCAATTGTCTCAAGAGATGGAAGGTCTTTTTTGTATTTCTACTTGAGGTATGAGGCATGCGGCTAGAAAGATGAAGAATATTAGTTTCATTTTCATCTCCACTGTCTTCGTCCGTTACCACACCATCGTAATTTTGCTATTAACTTATCGCCTGCTGGTTTGCCCGCATGGCCTAAATTTCTCTGATTTATTATAATTGCATTGGCGTGGGTTTATTTTTTTCAAAAAATTAATTTTCTGATACCATTTCTTGTAATAAAAAGTTAAATCGGATCAGTTATTAAAAATATATACTTCTTGCTTTGAATTTTCGCCGGTGGCCCCGCTCTCACGACAAAGTTTATTTTAATAGTAGCTATCGCATCGCTGCACCCGCGCTCGCTCTCGTACCGCACGTAGTGCGCCTTCGATCACACCCTCTCTCTTGTTTTATTCCAGTATCGTTTCATTTTTAAGTAACCTGAATTATAATGTTCTTAATATTTTCCTTACAAAAAAAGGAAAAAAATACTCCAGCGAAATTAGTGGAATTATATTTTTTAATAAATTTCATTGAATCTTTAACTGTGGAACACTAAAAATAATGTAGTTTACATTATTTTCCTTGGCTTAAGCTATTACATGCCAAATTGAATCTATATATATGTCATCTGTATCGGAACTGTTACAAATTTTACAAAACATTGATGAAGAGCTTGTATAAAAATAAGTACCTGAATTATCAAATTGAGCACTCAAAGGAAGTAACTTATCTAAATAAAGGAAAACTGGCTAAGAGCATGTTGTTGGATCATGCTCATTTTAGGATTCTGAAGCCATTATCACAAAAAAATTAACAAAGAATATTGTTACACTTTTTCCACGTTTCCCGCAAAAAATAGTTATAAGCGCTTTAGTCGCCTATAACTAGAAAAACAAGTAGGTATGTCGACTATTATTATTAAACTTGTGTAAAATGTAACAAAAGTGCGTATCTTCATAGCACGTATCTTCATGTCCTTTTGTTGAGAAGCGCAGTTTTTCAGCGACAACTCAAAAGCAGTATATCTGAATATTAAAAGCAATTTTCGTTCAAAGTATTTATTAAGGGTTACCTTCGTTATTTTTTTCATATTTTTTGTAAATTTTTGCAACTTTCGGAGCGATTAGTTTTGAAATTATTCATGTAATCAGCAAATTGCTTATAACCTTTAAAAGAACTGTCGAAATATGTGCCACTCGTTTGCTGAAAAATTTTTTTTTAAGTTTCTGTTACATGTCTGGTGTGCCCCCACTATATATATTTATTTTTGTTATTTAACCACCAAACTAAGTAGCGGCTTATACTATAAATTTCATTAATATACGTCTAGTAGTTTTTGAATAAAATGCCTGTGATATATGAACAGACGGGTGGACGGACGGACATGAGAAACTATAAGGGTTCCATTTTTGCCATTTTGGCTTGGAACCCTAAAAATGATACAGCTCGTTTGTTCAAACTTAATAATCTCCGAAAATTCTTCCGCAATTACTTTTAAATTTTGACTTGCGATTGCATTCGAATCCACGGGTGTTTTTATGTACTTACTGCTTATCTTCCCCTTGTTTTTTTACGTACTCATTACTAGCATTAACTCCCTGTTTCGTCCGCATATTTTTTCCACTTATGTGGTCGACGCAAACAACAAAAATATTGTTACATCGCGTTAAGTGTCCTGCTATATAAGTAACAGATATAATTAAGACAAGAAACGTCTAATTCCAACTTTTATATTGAAGTTATTTAGCTGTTTTAATTTTAATTGTACAATTACTAAATAATATATAGAATTAAAATTATCCGCGCAGTGATCCGATTTTATCGATTATTTAGGTTGCCGCGAAGGGAGAGCGGTGTTAGGGGAAAAATCGTTCCGCGGTGAAAGGGTTAAATCTAAGTCAATATTAGTAGAACAGGTGTAGCAATTTTATATCCCTTTTATCCATTCATACATTTTTAGGGTTATGTACCTCAAAGAAAAAAAAAAAGGAACCTTTATAAAAGCTCTTCATTATCCATCTGCCTGTCAAGATCCTGTTTATCAGGGAAGCGTGGAGGTATCAAGTTGAAATTAATATCAAAAAATACATAACGTTTGGGGTTCTCTGAAGCTGTAAAAAATCAAGGTTCTGTCAAAGTATAGCAATTACAGCCAAAATATGGCCAAATATGTCTTTTATTTTGAACCTTGCTAAGATATTAAAACTTATAGTAATAAAACAAATAAAAACAGCAGCTGGCGAACGGCAATTAGTTGCCCGGGGCATACCCCGGAGGACCATAGTCCTGGGAGGCGAAATCACAGGTGGTTAATCACGGTATGTACAATCGAGTAATGGCGGCTTGTCCTAATGTTGTTTTATATAGTAAGTATATCTACACGTTTGAGAATTAAAAAACTCACGGTTAAACACTCATTACTGTATTGAAATTGTTCGTTTTTATTAGTTAATGATAAAAGTATGTTAAATACGAAATATTAAACATACTTGTAAAATGGACACAATTTACCTCAATTTCAAACAGTGGGTAGAGTGGTGCAGTTAAATGATCGAAAATGATGGTGTAGAGATCATAATTTGTAAAAAAAAATCAAATTTTTGGCAGACATGGTAGAAAAGGTTATTTGACTGTCACAGATGTGTTTTCGCATCGCTCTCGAAATAATAATCAATATTATTACTTAATTAGCTATTAGTGTTATCAAAATAGAGTAATTAGCTTAGTTATCTCCTTAAGAACACAAAGTGTAAATATTTTCTCTACGCACTACACTACAATCACTACATAGTACAAAGTGCTGCGCGTGAGTGACGACGCGACGCCATTAAACATTTGAACTCTATTTACACACGTTTCATTAATTTCGAATAGTATATTTAGTTTGTGAATCTGTGATGTGCCCTGTTGTGCTGTGGCAGACCCAGATCGTCGCTATCAAGGAAATCCTGGTGAGATCGCTCCATTTACACATTGTTTACCATAGGAAACGAATCTGACAGTATCTAACAAAGGTAATAGTATATACACTTCTCTATAAATCGAGTTCCCACTCCTTACTAATAGAGAGTTCCTAATACTTTTACATATATACTATTCTTACACACCATAGAATACTACAGTCAAAACACTGAGTGCATTGTTATAATTTTAAACACTACCTTGTAATAATAAACATTAAGAAAAAAAAAAAAAAATAAAAAAATAAAAAATTGAACACTTAACTATTAAGCTAATTATAAGTGCGTAAATGCATGCATACTTTTTAGTTAATTATAGTTACAGATATCTATTGATTGTCATACTCAATTAATATTTATTGACAGCACATAATTAAAATTAAAACTGATTTATATATTATTGTTGTTACACATCACAAAAACTATAGTAAAGATACTAACTGTATATTATAAAGACAGCTAGGAATATAGCTCTTAGGTTAAGACAGTATTAATAAGAAATAAGTGCAACAGAGTTGGGTCGGTTTAGAAACAAGAGTGTGTAAATTCCCACATACCTCTAACTTAATTGCAATCATACACAGTGATTACTGACTGATAATGAGTATGTAGAATAACCGTATACTATATATCATAATATATCAACAATACTGAATAACCTAGTATTATAAATAGTTATAAACTATAGGAAATATAATCTTGAGGTATAACAATTATTAAAGGACATAGTTAATGGTCTACTTCTGTATAAGTGCATATTATGAATCGATCAGTAGTAGAACTGCTTCGCTCATAACTATAAGAGTCTATTAAGTTACCTAAGGAAGCACTATACCTAACAGTAAAATACAACAAACTGATTTGCAATATAACAATTGGAGTACTATTTTATTGGTCATAGGATGAAGTAGAAATAAAAAATTAATACATTATATGATACATATCATTATATGATACAAACATCTCGAGCTGACTGATAGTAAGTAATTATTAAGTATTATACAAATAGTAAGTACTAATAGATAACTTTTGATAATACCACAGGACAAGAACAGTTGGTACATATATACACGTTTGATAATAATCCCTACAATATACCTATTATCCAGTAGGAGACTGAGAAATCAGAAATTGTTTTGTCATTCAAATATACACTGGTTTTGTTAATTTTGTAACAGGATTACCACAACAAATAATAAATCACTGTGCTGTAATTACAAAACAGCATAAGATATATATTATTGTCAAATATTTGTAGTGATTAACACTACAAACTGAACGATACTACATCTACTATAAAGATTATTATCAATCATTAGAGGGCGAAGTGATTAGTAAGTTATATTAGTAAAAGCAAAAAATAGGAATATTATTAAACACTGAATCAGCTATCAATTGACTAACAATACAGACTCCTAAGAAACTGCAAAGAGACCTGATAATTAATATATTGTACATCTAAATTGCTAGAAATTTTAGTTTCAAGTTTCAAGAAGTAGGAAACCATAACCCACAATGGAAGAATACACAATCATAAAAATAAAAGGAGACGGTAACTGTCTATACAGAGCAATAGCACACCAAATAAATAAGCTGTTTGGGCTAACATTCGATCATAAAATGGTTCGAAAAGACTTGGCCAAATTTGTTCAAGAAGGCTAGACCACAATCCGTGAACGATTATAGAAAGATATCAATCTGCAACGCAGGCTACAGAATTTATGCCACTTACCTCTTAAAACTTTTAGATGAAGAAATCGAGACTATGGGCAATTATCAAGCGGCCTTTATGAGGTACAGATCGACGGACGATCACATATTTGTAGTTAGACGAATTCTGGATGAAAATGGAAGGCAGGTAAGCCCGCGTATGTACTGCAACTCGACATTGAAAAAGCATTTGATTCGGTAGACTTTTGTGCTTTATATGATATTCTGAGAACAAGGGTCAATACTACTTTAGCCAACAGAATCATGTCTTGTCTCAAAGAACATACGTCAATCCTATGGTTTGGACAAAACCCAAAGTATCACCAAAGGAAAAGGGTCAAACAAGGATGTCCACTCTCACCTCGGCTCTTTACCATTGTGTTGGACGACGTTTTAAGAACTCTAGAGGAGTTAGTCAGTGAAGTAAGATTGGATCAGGATGCAGAAATTAATCTCCCCGTCATATTATCATTCGCAGACGATATTATCATTATAGGTGATAGTACCACAGTTCTCACTAATATAATGAAGAACTTAAAAGAACACCTAATTTCAGTGGGCTTAAAACTAAATGAAACTAAGACAAAGATGCTAGTCAGAGATCCAATCAACAAGAGCATAGCCAAACAAACACAGGAAATAAATGGAGTCCTAATCACCCCGTGGACACCATTAAATATCTGGGTACATACCTGACCTCAGAGCTGAGTCGAAGAGACACGATAAAGGCAAGATGTAAACAGGCAATCCGCAATGCGAAAGGTCTCATTCCCTTCATCAAGAAGACCAAAATGCACTGGAAAATCGCCAAGTTAATTTACAAAATGGTAATTTCTCCTCCATGACATACGGTCTGAACGTAGTAGCATTAACCAAATCAAATAGAACAAGACTGAGACAGTATGAAAGAGAGATTCTGAAAGATATGTTACAAGCCGCAAGAAATCAACCTAAACTAAAAACACAAGAAATCCTCGAAGGAAAACAATCACCAAAATCATCAAGGTTAGAAGAATATGTTACTACGGTCATCTACTAAGAAGAGACCAACCCCACATACTTAACTCTGCTCTAAGATATACTACAACAGAGAGAAAAGTTGGACGTCCTATTTATACATGGGAAGATTCGCTTCGACAAGATCTCAATTATCACAATACTAATAACAAAATGGAAATGAAAAAAGCCGCGGATGAACTATACCAACTCCCAGAAACGGACACCGAAAGCTCTGCACTGAGTGAAGAAAATGAAGAATAGAAGACTAACGGGAAAAACAAACTTACTCCAGATTTCTTATACATACAAACGCTACTACAATGGGAACTAAGAAGAACAAAGCAAATTAAAGATTAGGAAGGTTGTGGACGAATTATACCAACTCTCGCTAGCACCAAAAGTTTATCTAAGCAAAGAGAATGAAGTATGAAGATTAACTGAAGAAACAAACTTTAAGAAAAAAAGGCTATCTTAGAACACACATGACTTATCACAACAAAAACTAAAGGGAGTAGGCCACATTAGCGATGAGCAACGTAGAAACTAAAAGATTACGGACGAACCACACCAACATCCAGAAGCAAACACTGAAAGCTCTACACCAAGCAAAGAAAACGGAGAACGGAAGACAAATGGAAGAAACTTGCCCCTTCCTACTGTATTTATTGACATATTATAGTATCTATTACCGATCCTTAATCCAGTTTCTGGCTAAAGGTTGCACGAATACCGGCTGGCTCTACAAACTCCCGTCACTCCTAATCCAGAATAGAATCTACACTCCCCCCGATATTTACGCTCCCTTCGGTGTATCGGGACTTGTCCCTTTCAGTCATTGCGACTGGCTGAAGGTCGAGCGATGATGATGATGATGATGATGATGACATGGTAGAAAAGGTTATTTCTTTTTGACAATTTACTAACAGAAATGACGATGGACACAATTAAATTTTTGATTGTGTTAAAAGTGAAAATGCAATTATTATAAGACAAATAAAAAAGAAGTTTCCAAATTAGATATATTATCATAAGGATAAATATTAAATTACTGTCTCCAGGACTTTTTTTATTTGAAGTTCATTAAAAATAAAAATACAAAGTTAATTTGTATTATTTAATATTTTCTTAACCAATCGCTTTGCCTATTTTTTTTTTTTATAATTTTACCTAAGAGATTCTTATTAGAATGACAATTAAAAATATTCCCTAAAACTTATAAAACTAAAAGTACTTTAATTAAACACTGCAAAATTATAATTATAGTCATATATATATTTACAAGACTAACCTTTCTCATTTTGTAGAAATTAATGGTAAATTTAATGTTATGCTTTAACCCTTCACAGTAAACCCCTTTCAGAAAAAAAGGGCATTTTCAGTGCTTTGAGTTTTTTTTGGTAAGACAATTTTAGAGTTAACAAAAAGGTAATTAACTAAGGCGGCGTTGGTCCTTGAGCAAGGGGTTTATGTAAGGGATTTAGTGTCAATGGTATTGGTGTATCATTACATTTATTACGCAACAAAAACTACACCGTTTCGCTCTCTCTCTCTCTCTCACACAGCTATACACGCATCCACGTTAGACACCCACACATGCACACACGACAATCGTTCGTGCTCACAGGCACTCGCGTAAATGCAGGCAAACAAACAATTCATACGTTCAACTATTATGCATCTTCACTATCGATCACGCATTTGGCAGTTTCCTTAAATTCACAATCTCGCTAAATTTTTACAGTGTTAATTTTCATACAGCGAAGGTATAATAAAATATTTGACAATTAGTACTTTCAAAATTGATGTATTCAGTCATAAAAAGAAATAATATTAAAACTATATCACAATGTCCGCAAAACAAATGCAAGCGTTGTATGAACGCTAACACTGCGCAGGCGCGTCGGGCGCTCTACTATCTACTCGATGGAAAAGGTCTTATTAGAATGGAAGTACGTACATGTCTTTTACAGGGAACGATAACTAATTAACGACGAGAACGGCCGACGGCTCGCTTTAGTGCTTAGATAACAATGTATCATTATTGTGTATCAATTTACTGCGTTAAACAATGAAATAGCGTATTCATCTCGTAAAAAATGCAAACGAAGATGTGACATGGAAAGTTGAAAGATCTTAAAGACACTACAAAATAATATACTTACAGCGAGATTTTCAGAACTAATGTACAGCTAAAAGATATAAAAATGGATACGATGAAAGTTCAGGGCAGGCAACAATAGCGTATGCCAGGCCCTGTGCAGCGCACGCACACACGTATTTATACTTAATTATAGACTATATAAATTGAAGTATTTGCATGGATATTTGCACATAGACACGTCGTTCATATCATATACAGAGGTATTATTATATTCTAAAATGTCTTTACAAGCATAAATAAGAGTGTTCCAATTTTTTATGAATTAAATATATAAAATGTGGAATTACAAAATATACAATACAGAAATCGTAAACAATTTTACCCTGCCTGAATGATACTGTATGTTTTTGTTATCTTTACTTCAATAGCACTGCCCAAATATGACAAAGCTGCGAATCACCAGTTTCGTTTATACAATTATTGTAACGTTAAATTAAAGGAAGTAATCTGATATAATGCCCTTCGGAGACCCCCGACGATTTACATACATGCAAATATTAAAACCTTGTAATTGAATGACGATAAGCGAATATTCAATTCATTATTTTAGGTGACGCACAAATTGCATCTTCAAGAAGAGGGCTACTGTCTCATCTGCTGGGACGGCCGTCGTACGCGAATGTATTTCAGCGGAAGCAGAGAGATCATAGTATCGGAGATCAACATGGTTTGAGATGTTAAAAATCATAAAAATCGATAAATATTATTCTACATTTTAACGGCAATAAATTTTGCCTCGTTCGTATAAATTGTTTATTAACGATGCGCGAGATAAACTCACACTACCGCAGACCTTCACAATCCTTTGCTAAAGTGTTTCTTAAAATACTTGGTGTCCTGTTGAGAATTCATATTATTTAAATATGTTTCACAGCTAACGGAAATAAGTGACCATTTTCCACAGTCACAAATTAAAGTAACAACACAACAATATTTATATTCACCTCTCATAATAATTCAGGTATTCATAGTCAATCCGACCTAAATTGCTTTGTATACATAGTCCTAGGCTACATTTGAAGCGAATATTCCTCAATTATGTAGTTTCTATTTCTATATAGTCTTTCATGCGCACGCCATTAAAATTTTTTCATACTCATACAGACATTTTCAGAGCAACGCTTGCCAGTGAGGAAAAACGGATTTATTTCGTTACGAGTATTCGAGTAGTACTATAGCAATATCTCCTTTCGCTTGCGGCTTACATTCCTAAAGAGTGTGCGATTAATTGTTAGTCAGTGGACTCCCGCATTTCGTCAGTGCCGTGACCGGTGAAGCGTGGGATGCGGCCGACGGCGACGCCTGCAAAAGAACAAAAAATACTTTTAATACTAGTGATGAATTCGCGAATTTCAGGTTCAGTTTGAATCCTATTAAATTCTCAAAGTTAAAATTCTACTTAAATTTTGTATTGTATAAGACGTTACTTCGTGAAAATTTATAATTAGATGCTTGTCTGAAACATGCAGTATGCATCCCACCACTGACATTTGTATATTTCTCTTCCACTATTAATCCTCATCTAATGAATTAAATATTGATTTGAGAGGATTAACAGAAATCGAACACCTAAGCAAGTGTTAGAATTTTTATTTATCTTAACCTCCAATTGATTACGTAATTTCTATATAAGATTCGTGTTAAGCTGCATTGGAATGAACCATATTAAATCAATATTCAATTTGTTGGATGAGGACTTGTAGTGGAAGAGCCAATTTGGGGGTTAGCGGTGAGCTGCATATGGCGTGTTACCAAATGTTGCAAGGAAGCATTTATTCAGATTGTTCAATTTTAACCCATGGAAAAAAAACAAACTCTTTACCACTCTTTTAAACAAAGCTGACATGTCAATTTTTTTTTACAAAAAGTGGGAATTAATATGCAATCTCATTAAAAAATAAACTAGTGGGTTAATTTATTTTACAATGTTAATACAAAGCCATGAGTGCAATAAACATTTTCACATTGAATATGATAAAAGTCCTAGATACTTTTAAATTTACTACAAATGATGTTTAATGAATCAAATTCAATAAATGTTAGTCATCAATTGATAAAAAAAAATCTTTTTCTGTATCATGACAATGCCCAAATACAAAAATAAAGTTTTATTAGATTACTTGAAAAATAAATCTAATTAATACAGGGATCTAATCAGAGGAGGTCACGAAAAATCAATGAACAGTTTCGTAATTTATGATGGTTCTCAACCAATCATTCACCATCTGAATGTCTATCTTCTCCTCTTTGCCATATGTGTAAGAGAAGTATCCTTCTGATATCAAAAATGAAAACAGAACGTTTAGTTTGTCACACACAAGTTAAACTCTTGGCATAGCAACAGAAGGTAATTATTTGCATTCATTTGTCTTCGGATTAACAAGAATTTTTCATATCTATCCTACTGTAAACCCACGCACCCATTAATAACACGTAACATACTTCTCTAATTTTTATCGCATTTTGCTAAAATGCCCATTATATTAATACAAAACTCCTCCCGGTTTTTATCGGTTTGAACATGTATAGAGCAATAACCACTTAGACACATATTCGCCAATACAATCTGTACTTCCAATTTCAACCCAATGCCAAAAACACTCAGATTGACATTTGTATCCACTATATATTTAGATAATTTTTCTGATATAGTGAAGCCAACTTTCGGCATTTTGATTGGTGCTGATTACCAACGATTGCTGATGATAATGATTTTACAATCAGTTTGCTTAATCAATAATCGTAATACACCGTGCATACTCCAATAGCCGCAAAAAAGGTAAGCCAAAGCTATTGCTCCCTCAGCCTAATCAATATTTTTTTGACAAAATTGATAAACCAAGGAATCAAGAAGACTTACAATTACAAGTGGTTTATAATGAAAATATAGTGAGAAAATTTAGACTACTGTAAGCATTCCAGCAAAATAAATAAATTTGAAACTAGTAACAAATTAAAATGGCAATCCTTTGATAATGTTATTATTTTTTCAACAAAGTCGTATAAGAAACCTTTACTATTGTTCAAGTAACAAAAATGTTTCAAACTAAATAGAGGCACTGAAACAGACTTTCAGGAGAGAGTTCCTATTTTATTTCTATATTCTAAGGGGTAATGTATAGGAATATATATATATATTCGTACCGGTAGCATATGGGTCTGAGGCAGGTGCGGGCGCGAGTGCGTGCGTTAGGGCGCGCGATATAGCAGGTAGGCCGTGAGCGCGGGCGGCAGCGCGAGCCGGGACGCCGCCGCGCGCAACCGCGGTCGCCCTACGCGTTGCCGGATAACACGCCGGCACAGCTCCATCAAGGGCAGTGGCTCCGCTGTTCAAATACGCATGCACGTTAAAATTTGACTATACACTTAAAAATATATAATTTATGAAGAAAACATATCTTTGGACCAAATATATACTCTTCACATTGAATAATGTGCACATATATATATATTACATTTCAAATTTTATATTCTCTTTTTTTAATTATATATAGCGAATCATGGAATACTTCAATACACCAAAAACTACTGCTTGATAAAAGTTATAAAATTGGCCCTCTGTTTCAAATAACACCAAACACATCACCACTTGGCCCTAAACTAAGCAACGAAGCTTGGAACTATTAGATTACACATTATACATATAAACACTCAGACTCAAGACAAACATTAATTTTCAATCAATAAAAAGTTTGTCTTTTGCGGAAATCGAATCCACGCCTTGAGCGCAACACTTAGGGTCACTACTACCCACTGCGCCAATCAGACAGTTATCTTTAAAAAATTATACTGATTCGAATAATAGCCATGGCTTAATAATATAGACAGACTTATTTGGAGTGTTTAAATATAGAAGAAACAAGCGGACACTAACGGTCTAGGCCACCGATGTATTTCATGGTGATTTCGGCGTGGCCCCAAACAGCCGACACGATGGGGTAGAGCGTCTTGCCGCGCAGGCCGCGCGCCGCCACGCCCAGGTAGCGGCCGTCGGCACAAAAAGCTAGCGTGCCTTCGTCCATGTCGAGCACGACCAGCAGCCGGTCCGGCACCAGGAACTGCTCATCGGGCCGCAGTAGCGCCGGATACGTGCCACCGCCGCCGCCCGTCGATTTCGCATTGTGATAAATCTGGAAATATACAAGGTAGACTCATAAAAGTGCTCTGTTTTGAAGACATGTCCATTTAATTTTTATCGACAGTGACTCGGCTCTACGTTATATAACATTATACTACAATTAAAAAAAAAATGAGTGTACTTTATTTCTGTACACACGTTAGCAATTTTGTAATTTGTCGTGGTTACAAAAATGTTACATATAATTGGTAACCTTTTAATTAACTACATTATTTGATATTTTATATTTTAGATGTTTAATAAAATATACAAATAAAAGTATGACGAAGACGACACTCACACACATAAATTAATTACTGTATGAATGCATCTATTGATAGAGATATAGTTCTTTAATAACAATTTATTGTGTCGTTTCCCTTTAAGGGTTTACGGGTATGTTAAAATTTTCTCTTAACGCATCTAAAAAAGTAAAATTTCAATAATTTCACTTGGATTTAATATCTTATTATGTCCTAAATATAGACTTTAAACATTCCTTTCATTGAAATAAGTTATTGTATATATTATTTCACTGGGAAACGATAATCATTATCATGCAGGATGGAATCGATCATGGATCTTATCGCAAATATTCACCTTTTCAATCTCCTTCTTTTTTAAAACAACTTTGGCAAAGTAACTATAACAAAAATACATCATTGGAATTATATTTATAAATAATATAGAACTCTACAGTCAGACTACAACGCGATCGCCGGGCCAGGTGACCGCGCACCGCGCGCCGAGCAGCATGCCTGGGCAAGTATGTAACTCGAATTCTGCCTCGAGCTCGGGCTATGCGAAGTATTATTTTTAATGAATTTATCTAGTCATTTACCTAAAAATTATACTTGATGTTGTCAGTGATGTGAAGGTCGCCGACGGTATTGCTAAATTATTTATTAATACTTTTTGAATGTGGAAGCACGTTTGTCATCTCTTATAAAATATGTGCAGTACTGTTGTATATGAAACGCAAAAGCGGCTGTCCGTTACTAGATCTGAAGAGATTTTAGGCGAACGATCACTACGGTTATCACTTAGGGAAGTTTGTGGCACTATAGGCAAATTATCATGTAAACCATATATAACACGCAATATTACATGCAAAATCGCATGTCATTGAATGTCAGGATAAATTTCACTATAAAATCGGCGCGACAATATCACCTCTGCAAACACAATAAATCATGTTTGCATATTCAATAGCAGTGAAAGGTATGATTATTTAAACGCTCAAGTATTAACCACACACAATCTCAGTTTCAAAAACGTCAATATTGTAAACGTAACACTTATACTATAACTGTAACCTAATATACTCATCACAAAAAAGATCTCTAATTTGAACAAATAAAAAACAGCGAATAAACAAACTAAGTTAGGTAATAAAGAAGTTCAACGTCTGCACACGGTGGTATGTCGCGATCCTTTGCTCGCCGCGCCGTATCTCACAGCTGCTAGCAGAGACAACGGCGGTGCGGTGGGACAGTGTGACTCACGCTTCGATAAGGACGTAAGACGGTAAGTTTTAGTACAAATTCTTAGTCTTTTTTGCTCAGAAATGGCTACTTCAATGACTATGGTTTCGTTGGCAAAATTCTTCCAAACAAGAAGAATATCATGAATATTTGCAGAACGATGCATGATCGATTCCATACGGCATACTACTCTTTATTATATAAAATAATTTTTCAAATGGAAACAAATGAGTTCAGTTCATTTTTATTTGGTTAAACTTATTGGTTGTACCATAAGTAAAAACGTATTTTATTAACAAAATGCGTAAGATTTGACAGATAATGTATGGACGATCTGTCAAATTTTAAGGATTAAGATTACTTAATACGTTTGTACTTTTAGTACAACCGTTCCTATTTCATAACATTACAATTTAAAATATGATCGACTTTTTGTACTAAAATTGTATTTATTTTTCTTCTATTTAGGAGGAGAATTATAGTTTACAATCTTGTTTTTAATTTAGTTATAGGAATACAATAAAAAATTAATCATACTTTATTTCTGCCGAGGTCCCAGCCCCAGCTCTGGTCCGTCGCACCGACGAGACTTTGGTAGCCGACCGAATGCAGCGGCGCGTGTGCCGTGGCCACGCCCACTACCGCGTGAGTCCCACGCTGGCGTGCCGGCCACACAACCTCCCAACAGTGCAGGCCGCGCGAGTAGCCTACGCGACCGCGGATGCAGTCCGTGCTCTGAGCCACCGGATGTCGGTGAAACGTCAGCGCATCCTCTTCTTTTACGAATATGTTTAACGACCTGTCATCGGGGTTCCAGGCGTGCTTCAGCTGCATGTCGGGATGAGCTGGCGGCGCGTCCAGTAGCGCGTCCAGGCGCGCGGGTCGCGGCGGTTCGGGCGCGAGCTCGCGCGCCGCCACCGCCTTGAACGGCGTCGTGCACTCCCGAGACACCGACTTCACACCGCCGGACAACTTTTGCCCCATGCTCATGCCCCTGCAGCGGGTGCGGGCGCGTTTCGCCGGCAGCGCCTTGAGGCCGCCGCGCCGCGCCTCCGCGCCCTCCGCGCCGCCGCCCCCGCCGCTGCCGATGCCCACGGCACCGCCGCCGCCGCCCACGCCCCTCAACGAGCGCACCCCGCTCTTGTACCTGAAAATAACACAGTAAATCTTCAATAAACGTGCCAATTCTTTAAAACATGATCACCCTTTAGTCCTTAACTATAAAATAATTTTAGTATTATTATAAAACCCAAGTCGTACAATGCAAGTGATACTGATATTTTGTGTTCGCTTAAATAATATACTTAAATATCCGTATTGAATTGCCTCTATTTCCTTATTGTTTTGGGTTAAAAAGAGATAATAAACTTTTAATACGTTTTAAATAAAGTTTCAAGGGGAAACTAAATATCAAAGCTCTCTGGTTGAGTTAACTTCATAACATTTTTTAATTTACATCCATTTTTCTAGAAATGTAGCATAACCGATCACGTTCTTAACCTCTCCCAACCCCGACCCCATTTAAGTTCTAACGCCGGTCCCACTTTCAATTCCAATCTCGATCTCGGTTCTTTTTCAATTTCAAGCAAATTATCCGAGAGGAATGCATACATACGCTTAATTAAATAAATACTTACTAGCGCTAAAATATTTTATTATGAAAAGATCTCACTGCCACTCTATGTCCCAACCCGGCCCTACTCAAGACTTCATTTCGGGACCAGTGTTGATCGTAATCCTTCTTTGGACAGTGTTGTTCTTGATTATAAATTGGCATAAAAGTAAGGAATTCTTTCCTTGTTCACGCGAGAGAAGCGGCGGGCAAAACTAGTACACCAAAAACCTAGCCAGATAACTTATGAATCATGTGAATGGAACTAAGTGTTCTTGAGTTTTAAACCCACAAATGACAAACAGATAGAATGACGTATATATATATATTATAAATGTGAAAGTATGTCTGTCTGTCCCTCAATGACGCTCGAACCGCTGAACGAATTATAATCAAATTTTGCATAGAGCTTACGTCCTTGAGTACTTTTACCCATCACATTTTTTATAGAAAAAAAAAATGGTCATCGGAAAGCGCAAGTGAATTTAAATGGTAAAATAAACCAATATATGTTACATTTTAAATTACGCCCAGCGAGGCGGTTGAAAAAAGATTGTATAATTATATAGCTGCGAATCTTCGTAGGGCAGCCTAATGTCGAAGTTCATTAAACAAAGACAGATTATTTTGTCCTTGCAAGACGAAAATAAAACAATTGTAATGCCAAATTAAAATACGTTACATATTTCTTCATTACCTATTTCATGAAATCGCTTTTGATTAAAATAATGTAGTATTTAATAAAACCAATACCGACAAAGAGGTGTAATCAAAATAAACACCTAGAACAAATTCTTTTTCTTATCCTCTTTACAATTGTTCCCCCGAGGTAATTGATATTCAATATTACATTAGCTCACTGTGTTTCAAAATATCTTTAAGATTTCTTGCTGTTAGCAGCAAGTCATCAGTTTAATTATTTCAGGTTACCTTCTGCTATTATACAAGAAAAAACCCAAGTACATAGTCTGTATTTACAAAAACTTATAAAAGGAGTTATCAGGTCTATTGCTCCAATAAAATTCAAATGCGTTCTTATAAAAGAAATTCAATACAGTTCGCCATTGAGTACAAAAATATTAAGCAATGAATATTTGTTTAACGAACGCAAGTGTGATGCGCTTATTGCTCTTTCTGATTTCCTTTTCTTTTTTTTTTCATAGACATAGTTTGGTATAATTCTAAGCGATTTTAGTATCGTGGTAATTTTTGTTTGCATATCAGTATAATTAAGGGCAAGATGATTATTAGGATCGTAGCGTTTAACAGTTAACCGATAGTATGACTCTGTTCCGCAAACACAATGCTGAATAGGTGGTATCCGGTTATATTCGGAAGAATTTATACTAAGCTATCATTTCCCACTTAAAATATGGGTTATAAATAAATTGGCACGCGGGAGTGGTCAAGTTTAGTAGATGCACAAAAGCGGTATCGTACACGACGACGTATTGCAGGCGGACGTCGTCGGTGGCGCAACCGCGCGGCGCCTCTCGTTACATAACGACCGGGGCGGCCGTCTAACCGTGAAAGTGCCGCTCAAAAGCCAAGGTTAAGACAGCCCACGGTGATGCGCAGCGCTCGCCACGTCATTCGGCGCATCGATGCTTTGGCTCAGAACTTAGATAATGAATTAACTATAGGAAATGAATTAACGATATCATAAAAGCGATAATTGCACAGTCAAGGTGGCGATATGTAAGGTTTGATATCAACCAATATAACATTGACCAAATAAAAAAAAAGGAACACTAGATTTTAACGCATTTCATTTAGTTTTTAATTTTTTTCCTTCATTCAACGCGCATCAACCACTACTATCGCTGTGTACACTCAGAATGAAGCCGTCGACTTTATAAGGGATCGCATAATGTTTCGAAAAATATTTCCTTCACTCACTAACAAAACTTATTCTCTCTTATATCTCTACATCTTTTTAGCAGGTAGGGTATGTTAATGACATCGAAATAGACCGTGCCAATCGATTCTAGAGATTCAAACCTATAAAAGTACTTATAGAAATATTCTTACATACGACTCCTATGAATAAGAGTTTTGGTAGGAGCGGAAAAAAAACCGTCATCGCCGTTTAGAGCGGGCGGGCCCGCACGCACAAGGCCGGTCGCCTTCCCGCCGCCTAGAGCGGTCGCGCCGCGATAAAAGCGGGAAGTGAAAGGCAGTGAATGCGCCCGCCGCCCGCCGCCCGCCCGCGCCGTCTCCCGCTCACCGACACGCTATTACTAACCGCATGGCTCAACTATTCGCTTTTGGAATACAAACATCTTTTTTGTGACTAGTATTCAGTTTAACGGACCCTAGGATTAAAATGCAATTTAATTTATTAACTAGCTTCCGCTCGTGACTTCGCCCGCGTAGACAGATAATAATGTAGTCATCTCGATTAATTCAATGATACAGTTTTGAATCACACTTTTATATTCAATAGTCTACAGATAGAATCTGTCTTATGCTTTATCGTGCTGCATGTAAAAAAAGCTCTGAATATAATAGAAAAGAAAATATTTTTTTAACAATCATCGCCAGGCCAGTTTTTTTCGAATTTCGTTTCTATATTCGTTCTTACGACTCAAGGGAAATAGCATACGTAAAAAAAAAAGATATCCTCGGATTTTCTCATCGTATCGCGATAAATATAGTACGTTATAGTGGTGTCAGGCTCAGTCATCTAAGGCATGATGTTTTTATTTAAAACAGAAGAACTTGGCGCTTAATCGACAATAACAACTGCTCTTCGAAGCACTAGAGCGAGTGTTTGATTGACGTAAATTATACGGTGGGATAACATTTAAGCGAATTAAACGTCATCAGAACATAAACAACAATAAATATTCAAAAACTGACTGCGAGTTAAAAGGCTATTTTATTACGTCATTCGTTATTCTTGATGGAGAATTCATCAGGTGACCTAAAAACACGGAACACGACCGCTATGCTGTTTAGAACGAGAAAAATACACGCAGGATAATGTTATATTTCTACGTATAGTGCAAAACTATCCTTTCGTTTTCTTTTTATCCTCGAGTTAAAATTCGTTAAGACCATATTGATGCAGGAAAGGCCTTGAAACACGATGAAAAATGATTTTCCGAAACATCGGAAGCGTTTAAAAAAAATTAACCTTCACTATTTTAAAATATTCTTTTTTTTTTTTTTATTTTTCAATAACAGAATAACACATTTTAATGTATTCGCCAGTAACTCAAAATGAATAATAGTAAATAATAGGTATTTTTTTTTTACCGATTTCGGTAACTATCATCTCCTTTAAAGCAAATTGCGTGCGTCGATGTTGAATTTTGTACTGGAATAATTACATTTATTAAAACCTACATTAAAATATATGCGCAACCGTTAATGCAGATCTTATTGTACAATACAATATAATGAATAACGCTTTTCGCAAAAACAGTAATACGTTATGGCATTCTATGGGATATAAGCAATTCAATTTATGGATAAGTAGTTTTTTTGAATTATTTCATGTTTATGAGAAGGCTTAATTTATGACATAAATGTCAATATTTGCAAAGTTAACGTATCAGATATCTATTACTTTCTTGATAAGTGCATCTAATCGGAGCTAGGTATGTAATATATAAAAACATTTTCATTTCTAGAATAATTTTCAAAACGCTTGCCTAGATTTTTTCAGAAACTATTATTTCAATACGAACCTAAATTCATTTCCCGGTTATTAATAAATGAGCTGTAAGTAACAGAACCAAATGTGGTATATTCTAAAATGTATTTGATTCTAAGTGGACTTTATTCCACAATAAACTCTATGAAGCGTAGACTAATGTAACATATGCACGATTCAGATCGCTGAGTCCAAAAATACGTTTTAAATCTATTGGTTACTGATAAGAGTTTGAAAAAGTCTTATGAAAAAAAATACATGAAATAAATTTTAATGCGAAGGTAAATAATGTGGGCGGTCTCTATTCGGTACAGTCATTATATATATTTCGATGCTCCTGGTGCATTGGCGACCTTCGTAATTTAGGCAAATGGAAAGTCCACTATATGGATAAATCGCTGAATCAATTATCGATTATGTACACCGTCTATATGAGGATCACCGTGAGCGCGCCGGCAGCAGTCGCGATGCAACGATCGGTCACCGCTGGTATCGATGATCGTTGTGCGACGTACACCTAAGCGAATGGCATTGCGCATTTGTAAAAGATGTTTATAATGAAACCTCAAATTTACATTTGATTGAGATTAATATACATATATATGTCTCATCACATGTCACATATATGATCTACCATGTAAGATTGCAATTAGTTATTCGTCTATCTACAGAGTTCGGTCTCACGAATGAGAAAATCATGTTAATATGCGAACGAAATCAGAATCGGCCCCAAATTAGGATAGTGATTTAGACCGGGATCGGAAACGGAAATCAAACTTATCACTGGCGGGCAAGGCCGCTCGAAATAATATAGTATCGTATGCGAAATAAAAAAGGCCTCAGATGAAACAGGCGACAGTACACCGTAAATAAATAAATACATCATCACAAACAGAGTTTGTTCGTACGCCGACTCGGATCAATTGCAATGAGACCCTGCGACGCCGACATCTGGCGACAGATAAGCCGAAGTCGTTGGAAACATTCCGCGACACCCGAGTGACCCATATCGTGGGAGCGCGTAGATCGTACAGCGTTGACCCTTCGCCAATCTAAAGTAACACTATAATCCTTTCTATTAAGAAATTCTAAAAAAAATAGGAAGACTCGGAATCATAAAATATGGTGCATAATTATGTTAAAATAAAAACTATTTATTTTATTTTGATACGTCAATGAACACATATTACATTAGGTACAAACGTCTCCAGCATTAGCCATCGTTGAGGATTGTGCATTGTCAGTACAAAACATATTGCACTAGATTTATTATAATGTTATATATATATATATATATATATATATATATATATATCCATTATAATAATTTAGTGCATATATTGCGTATCGCATTACTTTAAATAAGCAATTCCTTAACATGTACAGGGCTACTTCAGAAACGACCCTAACGGTTTCGAAAGCAATTTCTACTTCGACAAAGTATTACTTTTCAAATTTATATATTTATAAAAAAATTAATGGCAAACTATATGATACTACAAGACAAACTCCGATGGCACTGTACGTGTTATTTATCTATCTAAATATTCATTGCTGGAAATAAAAATGACCAATTTTTTCCGTGTGTAGTACCATTTTCCCACCGCAAAGTCGAGAGACGCTGAGTAAATCTCGGTTGACCAGGCACTAGTGTATGTAACGACGTGTCTGTTTGCACCATAGTGTATAAAAAGAGTATATTGTTCGGGATACGTTCTTTTACTATAAGTGTTTTTTTTATGACAGATAAAGACTAGATGAGTGCTAAGTGCCTTACATACATGTAATAATTTTTAAAGTTAACCCATGTCAGTAACAAAATATTTTTCAATGCGTTCGATTTGTTTGTACTTAAGTGCATGTACGTATTCTAATAAATGATTTGTTACACTGTTGGTTTAATATTCATAAATTACAAAATAGGCTAATGGTGTATGCCATATTTGAATTATATATAAATACGCGTATCGGATTTTTGATATGTGATATTTTGGTCTGTTTAGATGTATTTTTTACATTTACAACTTTAATTTTAATATAATAGGTCCAGATGTACACTTTATGCGTAACAAGTTTTTACAGTTAAATGAACTCAACATACAAACTGCGATCTCATAACCGTTTGCAGGTTTCGCACGGATAATAATAGTTTTTTATCTACTCGCGAAGTGTGGATTTCCTCATGGTGTTTTTTCCTTGGTTGTTATCAGACGATATTATTAAACAAATAAAAGTACTTAAGTTTACACATGCTTGTTCATACATGCTCGCCTTCGAACCCATGGCCCTTCGGGTGGGTCGAGCATCCTATCACTGGGCGACCGTTGTTTTCTTTTAAATTTATATATGCAATAACATCGACTGTAATATCTACGTGATAATATTGTGGAACAATGAGCCTAAAGTGCTTTTATGCGTCACTGTAGTCTTGTTTTCAAAGATCTTTATAATTAACGCAAGTAATCAAAAACGTCCATCTAGGGCTCTATTCGTAGACAGGGATGAGCGTGTACGTATTGTGAATCAGAAGTAGGTTAAACGACATACAGAAATTGTGTATAATATTTTAAGACATATCAAGTATAATCACATTCGCTCGTTTGCGGATAAAATTGTAACAAAAATGAAAAGCATATATGTATTTTTTATATGTACGATGTATTTACTCACTTATACTAAAAAAAAATCCATTATGGTTTGTGACAGCACTTTCTTAAAACGATCGCAGTTATTCGTGCATCTCGTGTATGTAAATATGAAATCATACGGCAGTCTCTTTGACCGCCATCGGTCGGTGTCGATGACTCGGGCAAGTCAACGCACGCGTCCCGGTGAGAGGCGGCGCGCGCGCGCCGCTCCCTCGCCGGCGCCGCACGACGACGGCCACGGCTTGACGTCCATCCAGTGGGTGTTTACGTGTCAAAACAAACGATGTCATCGTGCGGGTGACGCGTCGTAAACGGCGTCGGGTCGCGGCCGGGCCCGCCGCCGCGACGTCCGTGCAGCTAGCCTCGACAACCCGGCCCAATCGAGTCAAAAATAGCTAAGAATTTTGTACTCTTTATGTGCTAATTAGCTGCTATAATTAGAATTTTATAGTTAATTCAGAAACCGGAATATTGCTGACAAGGTTAACTTTTTATGAAAGTTCGCCATGTCATATAAATTTTGACTATAAAAATAGTTAGACAATTAGTTGCTAGTTAGGTGCTCGATTCAAAGTATGCCTAAGTGCAGAATACTTCAAAAAAAGTACCGCTGAGAGGAAATGATGAAGCAAAAAGTGTTCATCACAATCATTACTACTTTGGTTATGTAACTTTATTGTTTTAAACAACTTGAATACCTCTCGGGAATTAGTTGCTAATTAGTTGCTCGTGCTTGAACACAGTTGAGCATTGTAAAGTGAAACTAAAGTAGCTAGAGTTCAATTCAGAAGTGGTCCGAGTCCTAAACTAATGGAAATTTTTTCCAGCTCTAACAACTCTCAGGAATTAGTTACTAATTAGTTGCTCCTGTTTCAACACAGTTGAGCACCGTCAAATGCAACTAGAGTACCTTGTGTTCAATCCAGAGTGGTTTGAGAACTAAACTCATGAGAAAAAAAAAAATCATATTTTTTTCAGCTCTGTAATACCTCTCAGGAATTAATTCTCGTGTTTTAACACAATTAAGCATTGTAGATTGCACCTAGATTACAAAATTGTTTTATCAATTTTCAAGCTCACAATTTTTTTTTTTCTTTAAGCTGTGTCGTCTGTTTTTACTTATATGCACCAAGTTAGACAACTTCTGAAAGAATATTTTTTAAAGTTTAAGTAAATTCAATATTGGATTGTACAATGCTTAAAATATATAAGAACTACATTTCGGAATTCCTGAGTTTCCATTACTCGTCAATATCGAATTTATAAACTCAAAATATTCAATAATTGCATAGTAGGTATACTTTGGTTCTTCAAGTTAGTACGGTTAAGATAGTCTATGAACAACTGTAACGGAAGTCTTTCAAACTTATTTCAAATAGAACCCTTGACTGTCCTCGACCACGGAAATCCGATTTCATGGTGATTAGTAGTGAAGTTAATCCTAACGTCCGAAACATTTGAGCAATGTACTTACGGGTCATGTCAAATTATCTCGAATCAAAATAATAAGTCTACATGAGTTTGCATCAATTATTTTACAAACTTGGATAAGTTAAAGTAGGTTCATATTTTTCGAAGCTGGGTTAAAATCAAGTAATTGATTAAAAATCTATTTTTCAATTTAAAAACTATCGTACATATGTTTTTTGAGCTATCACATAAGTCATCATATATAACGCATTGGTTATCATTTTTTAAACTTATTGCGACATAATGACCTGGTACAGAATCTTTATATCTGTCACCATGTGATGATCTTGATGTTAAAGGTTTCGATTTGATTCGAATTCAGAAATATCGGTTTTGAATGAGCTACAATTTTCTAATTAGAGCAACTAATTAGCACATAAAGAGCACTAAATCCTCAGCTATTTTTACTCGATTGGGGCGGGTTGTCGAAGCTAGCTTCGCGGACGTGCCCGCGCGTGACGCTCGCGGACGAAAAAGCTTAAACGGAAAATTGGCCTCGAAAAGGTGCAACGTTTCGTATCTGTACCGAACCGAAAAATTATAACAATAACGAAGTAAACGAGAAAGTTAAAGAGACGAGGGTCAATGTCGGAGTGAGATATTTCGAAACGCGCAATAACCGGGTTAAGCCTGCGACAATATCTCGTAAATAATAAATCCTTAGTGAGTATTTATGAGTAAGCTAAGAGGTCGCCGGTCGGTTTCCTTGCAGCCGTGACGACACGAATAGCAATGATATGATTTTGCAAGCGGCCGTGGGAATGAGAACTATCATGATTACTGTTTTAGCTTCGACTAAGTTTTCCTGACGATCAAGAGATCCGCAGAGCACTAACATGAAAAAGATATATAAAATCGGTCAACCGGAACTATGCATTTAAAAGTCCCGTCTGTCAATGGCTTTGCATTTTTTTTGGCAAATTTATCTCTGATTTAACAAAACAATAAAGCAAAAGTAATGAACCAATGTTTAGTAACAAAAGGATGAAAGATCAACACGACTTACTTTTATATAACGTTTACAATATTTAAAAAAAAAAACGAATACATTGCTGGATTATACCGATATTTTTTTACGTGATCGAATAAAAAGAAATAAGGATTTCTACGTTACACAAATAATGTTTTATCAGATGTCTTTAAATATATAAAGTACTATATATTAGACTGTTTAATACAAACTAGTAACGTATTGATTAACTTTTTTGCCATATTTGTATATTCGTCCAGAAATCAATGGGAATGTGATAATATAATACCTCCTTTCATATTTGGTTCTTATTTTGTCAAACACACTACCTTTAAGTTTTTATGTCAATTTTGATATTGGTGCGGTCAACGATTCATGAGTTCATGACCTAAATAGATATCGCGCCCGAGACGCACAGCGGTAACTCGTCCGATCCAGTTTGCGCATCTCTCCCAGTCGAGTTGGAAAAGTTCAGGTGTGGGATGTGGGTTTATGAACAAAAAAGTAGAATACATATTGGATTGATCATGCGGTGTAAATCGCCGCCGTGGGGTCGCGCAGCGGTCGAACAATGAACCAGGCGGGTGACGTCCGGGCTCTGGCGGGCGCGCGCCATTAGTGCCGCTCTATGTGTGTCACACCAAAAGCGATCGCCGGTCAGCGGAGCGGAGTCATCGACTCGTGTTTACGCACACGTCTTAGGTCCAACGTTCTAAATCTACTAACGTACTGGGTACTGCCCATTCTTTTTCTCTAAAGACTGTCACTCAGTGTTTCTGAATTGTTATGTCGAATTAAGTGTATCAACCATGACACGTACGCTTGATGAAACGAATTTAGAAATCAATTGTGCAATTAATCATCACCTCATGCTTCGCTCGCCTGGTCACCGGTAACATAATATTCCCATCTTGACCGTGATGCAAATCCAAAAGCTGCAGGCCGAGACGAGTGGTTAAAGCGTTTCTATTTCTACAAGCGCTAATGCTTTGACATGTCCGATATTCTTTTAAGTTTAAATTTCGATTCTGTAAGTGTAATAAAACACTACAGTGTTGACGTTAGCTAACGAAATGTCACGTGGTTTAGAGAAACAAACATTTAAATTTTGGTAGGCAAATACTGGACAAGTTAAGGCGATAGCGTTCATAGAAATAGAGACGATTTTCCACTCGCCTCGGCCCGCCGATACTCGAGGTCGTCTTAACCGAATAGCCTATCCCGTGACTTCGATCGCTTTACACATTGACTTGTATTTTCAAATACACTCAGGTATGAAATAACCAGCATCTGGACAGTGGCTGAAAAAAAAAAATTGTTTTTTTTTGTTCTTTCGATTTCAAAATAACTGTCGTAGAACGAGCGGTTCGAAAATGATGTAATTTATTTCGGGAAATTATGCACCCAAGCGTTAATTTTTTTCTCGCAAGTGAAACTTGCGCACATCCGACACGCGTTCAAGTTCGTCAGTAACGTGTGACGATATGTGGGCCAGCGCGGACCGCGCCGGCGAGGGGCTGCTCCTCTGAAAGCTTTCGCAACGTGACCCCCGCGGCGCTTTCTCCGCGCGATGGGACCTTGGCGCTCGCGTTACGCACTCCGCGTTCGCGTCTGCCGCGATTCTCGATTTAACCAAATGTTCAACAACTTCATATCCGACTTATCATGGACTGCTTCCGCCACTTTCCAATTGTTCATTATTTGAATTATACTGTTTATTATACATATTATTATCAAATCACAAATACCTTTAATTCGTAGGTAATAGAATTACACTTGAAATACGTCATTAAGATATTGTTTTGCGATTAACTCTAATTTCGAATACTAATACATTTTTCGGTTTCGTTTATCGCTAATTCATTTATCGTACTTTAATCTATAGATTAATTTTATAACTATGAATGATTACGAAAATGTACTGTACACAAAATAAATTAGACATTGTTTAACGTATTCACTGATCAATGAGTAGAAATTGTCTTATTATATTTTGTAAATATTTATAAACTTCTGTAACGTTATACACACCGCGAAAACTGACTTTAAGGTTTTAGTATGATACGACAAAGTTAAGGAATACCCGTGTGACGTTCAAAAGAATGTAGAAGAATGTACCGTATGATTATTTGTCTCCGGATCGGGTAAAGTTTAAATGACTCAGAAATTGTGTGCTTTCAGAAAAATACGAAGTCGACACTTACGAAATAATTGACATTCTTGTCGGTTTATGAGCATACAGCTGGATACTGTAAATTAGATTTCTAGCAACAAAGTTGGTAAAGTCCAACAAATGTTTTACAGAATATACGTAATAATATGTAATTTAATGTAAATAAAACTTGTCTTTTAATGTTTCTAAAGTCTTTTCTTGCTTGTTGCCATTATGAGACAATGCTGTTCGGCTCTCATGCAAGATGAAAATTAATGACAGACACGCTGTTACGTCGATTAACAATATGAAGGTGAAATGAAACATTCCAATATAAAGATAAAATACGATATATTTATTTAAAAATGTCGCCCAATCGATTGGCCTACAAATCATGGCCAAATGGCCAAGCTTTAAAATGCTAATTTTTATTGAAGTGTCCGTCCCTCCAATAGGTATATGGTTATCTTTAATATGTAAAGAAAATCTCGACAGTAGCATATAGGTATAACGAAGTCAAAAGGAAAACTATCATAGCTAAGTAGAGTTTAAATTGAACGAGTAGTAGCCGACCAACTTTAAAACGAATTAAAAAGTAAAGTTTCGTACAAACTCAATTGAAGATTACGTAGTTGTTGGTTGTGTAAAACAGGTCGGAAATATAAGTTTATGAACCACGTAAAATTATGGAACTATAAAAGTATATAATACAGTAGACATTATTAGCCATTAAATCGTGAACTTAATTACTAGGTTCCTAGTATGAAATAAAAAGTCCTTAAGTCCATACAACATGACGGGCAAATACTTAACCCGACACTGCGCGTGGCCCGACAGGTATTTGGCCGTTTTTTTTTTTCTATGTGTCTCGTATCGTTAATGAAAATCACGATCTCAACGCGCCTAAAGCAGAGAAAAAGTTCAACTATAAAAAATCAATTATATGTACATATCTATCAATGTTGACGTCTTTCATGTTTTGTTTCGAATCAATTTTCAAAACGGAAACAAAAGAATTTACTGTCGAACCTTCAACAGTAACAACGCACCGGCAAACACATACAGGTCCTCGGAACAATCTATACAGCCATTTCCGCTTAACGAAACTTCGATATGTGGAGTGAGCAAGTTTTGGTGTTCGGTGAAACCTTAAGTTGTCGGCGGGGCTTTGGGCGATCCGCTCGCGTGTCAGCGGTGGGCGGGGCGGGGCGAGGGGCGCGCGCGCGGGTACACATCACGCTTTCGGAGTTCGTAATAGCCTTATCGTAATTCAAACCGTAAACTTAGTAGACGTTTGTCAAAATCGATACAAAGTTTGTAATCTGTTTTGCGAGAAGATAAGCTGTGGGCGGGCGCGGCTCACTTTATCGAATCTCAAATATTTAACTTTACAATCGTGCGAGTCCGTACATAAATGTGTGCCACTTTCGTAGTACAACGCTATAATTCTCGATTTTTTTGCGTCGCGTAGCTTGAAATTATTGTGAAGAGTTACACATTTATCGATGTTAAATCAGAACTTCACGCTGCAAACAATTTCTATACGCTTTATGAATGTTAGACCAATACTTTAAAATAGTAAAGTAAACTTAATATATTAAAGTTAGACGATTAAATAACATAAACAAAAGCGTATGCCAAAGTAGCTTATTAAACTTCAAACAGATCTCACTGAGCTCGTATCTTTGGATATGAATTAACATGCAGGGGGGTCTTAAGCGCAATATTAGCTTTTACAACATATATGTATTCGGACTTTGTCAATTTAAAAGCACCAGTGTATGGAGCATGAAAATAAAACGGAATTTTTAATAATTTAAAATCAAATCTCTATAAAACTGTAACTACAGGAAGATGCGTTTGTTGTACGGCTAATACAAAAGTTATTTCAATAGAATCGGAACAGAAACTATAATACTGTACACAGTATATACGTGTATCTACACGTATACAAGTGAAATACCACTGACTGACTTATCACCAGATCTCCGAAGCTATAGCTCCGATTGACTTGAATTTTGGCAGTTAATCTTTTCGGGACGTAGATGAACGGATTTTATGCAAATCCTATCAAAAAAGAGTCATACTTCACATTCTTTACGTATACAATCTGCAATCTTTGTAAATACTCAATACACTTTTCACCATTTACAATTCATTATATCTGTTAGACATCATTATTCTCTATGAAGTTTCAGACATTATGAGATCTACGTTAGCTGCGAGGGTGTAAGTACATACACGTCATCACGTGTTTGTTTTTCCACTGTTGCTAATATTAAATTTTAAATTTTATAGGTATTGCAGGGATGAAATACGATAATGGCGTATTTGTGCGCATTCGCCGCTAACGTATAGTGCACGATTCCAAAAAATATATTATTATGCAATTATTAGAAAGAAAATGTCTTTGACAAAAAATCTTAATAACGTCCAATCTCCAAATTTAACTAATTATGGTCGAATTTTGACGACTGGGCGACCACATACAATAACTAAGGCCGTACCAATTTTTCCATTTATTATATGGAGATAGATCGGTTTTAATAAAACAGACAACGAATCTAATTTACGCAATCTTTTTTTAATTGATTTAATTTTAGTGTTAAAGTAGATAAAATCTTTGACGTTGCGTGATACATTTCTGCGTGTGGTTGAAAATAATTTTCTATTTAGAAATCTTGTTCGATTCGGGTCGATTTTTAAAGTAACAAATTTAAAAACAGAGAGTTTGAGAATTAGTTTAAATGTAGGAACGTCTCGTCTTTCAGGTCCAGCCGCGTCCGGACGTCGCGCGCGCCGCGAGGCGCCGGCCGGGGCAGGGGCGGCGTCCGGCGGCCTCGGCGCGCGTGTCGCGGTCGGACGCGGTTGCCGCGTTGCAACAGGGCCGCGTGTCAAGGAAAAACCCACTTATCAGTTTCCCCGGCCCCGCGCCGCGGCGGTTCGGCTCATGCGAATTTTCTCGTTTCCTTCTGCTGTGTTCTTCTAAGTGTCGGTCACCGTCTGTTTTCCGCTTTAGAGCTAGAAGCCTCAACGACTTCATGCTGAGAATCATCAGGAATTATGAACATAGAAATATTTTATTTTGAGATATGCGAATTTTGGAATTTCACTCCCCATGTGGTATTCCAAAATTCCTACTAAATCATTTGGTTTTGTGTGAGTTGAAATATACGTTTGCCGAAACTTTCACGTTACACACCATACACTGTTAAATTGTCATAATAAATTAAATTAAACTGCTGTCAACTTTTACTTTTATATGATTTTATGATCGAAAGTTGAGATTTTTTTACTTTAAAGTTCATCGTGCTCAAAACTTTAATATGATATTCAGAGCTTGTCAGTCGTAAATGTTTTTTTCTATATTTATTATACCATAAATAAAATAACAACGTGGTTGCATACGCTCATCTACGTATGTTCAGTGGTATAGCGTACTATTTAGTCAAATAATACAAATAGGGTACTATTTAGTCTTCAAAATAGAAAATCGTGGTATAGTCAGACGTCAAATAACGTTTCAGCGATTGATGGGGTAAAAGTACCTTTATTAAAGGATTTTTCTTTTTGATATTTGATTTGGTATAAGATCACAGAAATAACTTCTAACTTCAGCAGAACTTCCGATGGAAAGTATAGCCAACATGACTCGGTAAGCCATTTGATATGCTCTTTCCTACTTTCCATTTTCTTATTGTATAATTCAGTTTCTCCTTTTCTACATTACTCTTTTTATATAACACAATTATTCTCGTAGCTCTCCGTCTATTGTATGGACCACCTTTACCACGATGTGGTGACAGGAGTTTTATAGCGCCACCGCGCAGAAACTTTTCGCCAGCTGCGCACGACCCAGCGCGCCGTCGACACACGGCGGGCGTCAGCGATGCACAGCCGGCGAACTTTACGGGTATCGAATTAAACGACGAGCTCATGGTTATCGTAACTCGGCTCTTCAACTGCACCCTCAACTTTTAGCTATACTTTTACGATAAATATAAAGCTCCAATGCTGAACACAGACCTGCTCTAACGAGAGGGAAAATTGTAAAAGGTTTGGTGGATAAAACGCCTCTAAAGCCAGAATAGACAGAACGTTTTTGAACAGTGATGCCAGAGTAGTCGGGACGTTAATTTCAAATAGTAACAGGTTCGTTCCTAGGCTATAGTTGTATTGGCGAATGAGTTTTTAACTAAGTTAAACTACTTTTCTGCTTCTCGCAGTTCCGACGTAGTCCCGAATGTTGGCTCTCCGTTGGTGATAACCATCTTTATCGGTACGTAACACTGCAGTGTTGGAATCAGTACGAAAGGTACAAGAGTGAAGTGCCCCTCAATGTGAAATCAATAAGGTTGTGGGAAGGGTATAGAATTTGTAGTGGGATAACAAAAACCTGGTAAAAACTGAAGCAACGCTTCGTGATGCCGACTTCGAGATGACGAGTGAACAGGGGCAAAAACTCGAGACGAGCGTCACCCGACCGCATCCAATTGAAACGCATCAAACTATTCCGTAACATTCTGCTTTATAATAGTGTATTACGGATAGTGTGGCCGAACATAAATCCTTTAGTTCTTACTGTAAAATACTTTGTATAAAAGCACGAGTTAAGACAATCGTATTATTAAATATGAATGTCATTAACAAATAAACAATTAGAAAAGTATTGTTTTTTCATATAAATACCGAAGAACGCGCGAATACACATACGATATATTCCTATTCTTACGTCCGTTTTCCCTTCTTTAAAATAATAGCCTTATAGTAAATTGTGAGCCGTCCAATTGAATAGAGATTGTAAGATGCTTCAGCAACGAGGGATGATTCAAACCTAACAATAAATTGCTAACAAACAATGTTAACACTAATTAAAGGTCAACACACATCACCTCGCCCCGAGCTTGTAATTCGCATAGCAGTCGCGTAATTACATTTTTATTATTTTATAACGAAACTTACAGGTTATTTTGTAACATTTATAACTGTTTACGGATAGTCCATAATTTTAATACTAATTAAAATTAAATTCGTAGTTTCGTTACTGTTAATGCTCAGTTACTATAAGCGGCAGGATAATTTCTTTATACATATAACCCTTTGTCCAGGAATACAAAACATAAAAAGTGAAAACCGTATTTAAATCTATGTGCATTAGTGATTCACGCATCCATTCAAACAGACAGATGCATCATGGATTTTTCTACTATGTAGAGGCGTAAGAAGCTGACTTCCCCCATATGACCGCAAATATACGAACATTTTTTATTGCCATAATTGACCTAATACTTATATGACTCTGGTAGACCAAGTTTAGGTGTACATATGTATACATATTCTTACAGTTAATTAATTCACAAAATAAAGGATAACGTAGACCTAGAAACAGTTTATATAATGAAGATATCGCAATCGATATTTCCGCCGCTGTTTGCTAAGACGCATTGCAAATCAGCCCGACAGCATTGAACCGCCGTCGACGGCGCGGCGGGCGGCGTGTCAAGGATGCGCCCGCGCTCGAGTGACCATAACAGAAGCTCGGCGCCACGGCCAGACTCGTTTGATAATTGTAATAGTGACACTGTGAGCACTGATAGTTCCGTGTGTGTTCACGACTATTATTTGAATTACGTTTGTCGTGATCACTTGAGCGCATGTGATTTTTCTCCGAAAATGCATTTTTGAAAAAATATTTTTTTTTATCTGGTATTAATGATGAATACAATGTTAGAGCTATTAAACGGAAAAAAAACTTGACAAGTGCTAACAGGACTCGCATCCTGAATGTTCTGTATAAACTTAATGATGTATATAGATATTTCAACTATATAGTCTCAACGACTTTTGTCAGTTTTCGATGCCGATACTGGCGAGATATTGGTACCAAGAATTCCGAAATTTTTGCTTTTTTCAAAGAAATTTTCGAATTTTGTAAAAATATCTGAATTTTTGAAAATCGTAAGTTGTCGTAGAGCAAAGTTCTCCTATATATTGGTCTAACTAAATGTTTTCCTACATATTGGTCGACAACGCAGTTCATTCTTCAAATGCTGTTAGACCCAAACCTAACTGAAAATTCTAATGACCAAATTTCGTAATTCTAGGTCAATGGGCAGTACTCTTTAATTTATGTACTTGAGAGTTTCAAAATATAAGTATTTTGGTCGTATATATGAATTACGTTGACTTAAAACCTAGATTTATTTACAGCTTTAAGGGACCGCAGACATTTGATGTTCATTTCAACTTGATACCTCCACGTGCCCTTAAGAAAAAGGGTCTTTACAGACAAACAGATGGACAATGAAGTGATCTTATAAAGGTTCCTTTTGTAATAGGGAACCCGAAATAAGGAACCCTAAAAAGAAATTGTTTTTCTGTAAATAAGATGTTTTATAAACAAAAATCTTTAAAGATTACCTATGTATGATTTTTATGTTCAAAGTGTAGCTTATTAGGTACATTATGAAAAAGATAATATGAACAAAACAAAAGAAGAATTTGAATCTGAAACAACCTTGACGCATAATAATGATTAATTAATAGATCTAACGTGGCACAAATCATTTTATTATCCTCAACAAGCCGTAATTACGCTTTTGTCTGCCATTAGATAACTGCAAAGCTTATGTAACATTTAGTAGGTGAGTAATTATATTAATTCACTCTATTTTATTATCCTTTTAATGTTTGTAATATATTTTTTGATATTTCATATACGCATTAAGAAATAATCGAACGATTATATCTTAATGGGTATATGAAATATATATATATATGACTTGAGTTCGACACCCAGTCAGGCATCTAATAGATATGCATACTAGTTTTTGTATGTTTTTCTGTTGTCCGGGCCTGTACGACCGTGCCAGCCAGGTATCTAGTTGTTTTGCTGTAAAATATACATACTGGCAAGAAAGCCCGCTGCCACCTCCGCATCGCGTTGCTACCGCGTTTTTAACGGCCTTCAAAAAAAGAGGAGGTTTAATATTTTACTACAACTGTTACAACAAACGTCTTACCTTATCGCCATACGGAAAATTGTCATGTACAACAAAAATATAATTGAAATTTCGAATTGCCAAATGGGCTATGGGAAAGACCATTTGCCCCCAAGCCTGTAAAAGGACGAATTGCCGATTCATATAAAAAAAAAAAAACTAAATTGATTCAAACTAGAAAAACTAGTACACCATGCATTGATGCTTGTGATTTAAAAAAATAAATAAATTTGATTAGATTATACTTTTAAAGCAAGTGGATTTGTTGCGATTATTACAAACGAACAAGGTAATGGTTGAACGTCGACGAGACGCCAGGAGGTACAATATTCTAAAAGAAATATTATGTTTCAACTCATAGCAGGGTAAAGGGTGACCATTAGGTGGACATCCAAGTCATTCTAGTTTCTTGAGATGTAATAAATCGATAACAATTGATACCTTAAAGCCAACGAATCTTCAAACAATGATAAAGAAATTGTAGAAAAACCGTCTCGATTCATCAATCGATCTTTACCACTTATTGCCGACAGGCCAACATTATAGGAGCTACAGATACAAATAATTAGTTATTTTGCGTTCTTACAAAACTACCGACAGAATCATTTTGGTAATCCGAAAACTTTTCAGCAAGAAATTAAATTTTGTTCCCAAAAAGGGGTACAAAACGCTTTCAAAATAATTTGTTGAATTATGTCCACACAAGATTTATCGTAGTCATTAAAAGACCTTCCTACTCTGAGAACTTCCTACTTACAAATACGTATGTGTACAAAGCATAGAAAATTATTTTGAGTGATTTAATAAATATTTATATTCTTAAAAAAATAATTTTACCGAACGTATCTCTATACTATTCTATATAAACATTTTGATGTAGAATTCTTTTTGAACTTAGTTTTTAGTTTTCGACGATATTTGTGTATTCGCAAAAAAAAACTTGTTTTTTTTTGTATGTGCAAATATGAATAATAAAGAATACATATGGTAATAAAAACCATAGGTTCCATAAAAATAGCCTTTTCTTAACTCGTTACTTATTCGAATAAAAGTCCAATATATGGATAGCTTAATTATACGTATTTCTAACAATTCACTCGATTTTTCTTCATGTCTATTAGGATCACCGGACCTAACAACTTTTAATCATTATAGAACGTTACATCAAAAACAGCTTTAATTCAGAAATTGTAGTCTTTAGCAGATTCAGTCCTACTGGGAATAAAATCGAAGAACAAAGATAATCCTTGCAAACCACAATACAGTACACAATACACAAAACCAAAGTACAGTTTACTTGTCCATACATAAAGTGTACAACCGATGGAGTGGTATTTTCATATAACTGAAAAAGTATTGTGTTTATAAAAAACAGTTTTGTAACATCAAGACAACAAATGTTTTGCGAAAGGATTGCGAAAGTTAATTCTTACCTATCATATTAAGCATCGTCACAGATCGTATAGAACAATCGGCTTTGTAACCGCAATTAGATAATATGCTGCATACGGCACAGTAAGGCAGAATGCATACGGCATGGCTGCTGTGAATGGCGCAGCTGATTAACGCGATGCACAGATCAGAGTGCGTCGGAGCAGGAGGCAAGGGGGGTTGGCGGCGCGAGCGCAGGGCGCGCGGTGCGGACCTTGACTGCAATGCGCGCGCGGCGTAGCGTGTCAAGGGAGCACTGCTTTCGCCGCTTATGCCACGCCCCTGCTGCGCCTATTCATTTTATGCGACTGCGTTGTTTTTGTGAATAGAAGAATTGAATTGATTTTGAAAGGAAATTATACATTTCATAACTTAGTTAAAGTATAAATTTAATATTTCAAAATACATTTAAAATATTAAATATAGCTAGAGATTGAGAACATTGAAATCTATGTAGTTCATTATAAAGCTATATTTGTATATAAAAAAAATGGGTTATAAAGTAAACGTTAAATATTACGATTTTCACGTAATTTAAAAATATCAAATTATGTGAAAGGCGTAAAGAATAGAACATTTACTTTAAATAATAATTATTATTAAATATTATATTCAGTACAATAACAAAAGAATCGGTAGACGGACACTAATTATGTAAAAATAAAATGAATATTTCAGTTGAACGCTTTATAACAATAACGAATACCCCGAGAGAAGAGTTAAATAATAATTTCGTTGGACGCTATCGCAAGAAATTACTCTTGATACCAACTACGAGAGATATTGCACGTTTATCGAGTTGTGAATTTTCAGAACTTTGTTAAGTAAATATTATACATAAATTATGAGGAATAAGCGGCTATCATTTATAAAGATATGATTTGTATGAATAAAGCTAGGTACCAACCAAATACCAACTTTTTTGAAAGCAAAATCTAGCTCACGAAACAAAATGTTAATCAATTTTGTTCATAAATATAAAGGCACCGAAATAATATAGCATACAGCACGATACTCTTGGTGCAGTACTCCACAATGTTGGACTAATTAATAAGATCTTTGATGTTAACTAATCACAAAGCATTAATGTGAATTAGCGACAGCCTTTTGTCGTTGTCTAGCTAAGCTGGATGACGTGTTTTGGATTGGGTTGGAGAATTTATGTTACTTTTAAATATCAAAATAGATAAAAATTTAAGTCAAAAGCCCGGGGAATTTGGATAATTGCAAGTTCTATTTCTGCCTCAGAGGCGGTCCGAGGCATAGGAGGGGGGCTCATGAGCTCCTCTCCCCAATCATATACGCCAAATTACAAAGCTTCTAAAATAGACTCAAATTTTGAATAAAATATTAATTTTCTGCTAAAATCTAACTCACATTTTAATATTTTTTTGGTTGATACGACCTCCTTCCCATGTTTGGTCGCAACTGGAACTGCTCTATCTGTCCATCCGTTTGTTTACAATTTGCAGTGATCTGATTCACAAGATTCTTTTTTTAGTATGGTTATGTGTTATTTGATCAGACTTTAGTATATATTAATTTCATACAAGCAAAGTACGAACGTATTTCATTAAATTTTTATACCGATTGGTTGTTGGTAACAACAATGTTTCAAGGGAGAATGAAGGTAACAACGGTCCGGGATTGGAATTCGAGCAGGACTGAAAGCGGTGTCAAAAGCGGGAGTGACCTCGTTCTAGAATAAAATAATTATACAACTGTACATGTTTTTCGTATGAGGGTATGCTTTCTTTAGACAATTTGATTAAAATTAAATCGAGGGTGGATTCGGAATCTAGCACATGGTCGTTGGCGTGATCGGTCGACATAAAAGATGAATGAATTCATTCTATATCCACGCAGAAGGAGCTGCGGGCTAAAGCTAGTATTATAATATAAAAAAATCAGATTCTATAACAAAAACTCTGCAGTTTTTAAAGATACAATATATTATCTTAATTCGATAAAAATATATAGACATGGTAAAATTTCACCTGTGATAGTGATGACAATTATCATGTAGTGTAAATAACTTAATGCAAATGCAGCAGTTTTAAAGTGATGGTAAAGCAGATATAAAAAAACGGTCAATTTCAAGTGACGGCGGAACAACCAGGGAGAACAAAAACCTTAGCAGATCATTTAGCACGATGACGGAGTAACCAGAATCGAAAATTTGAGCAGTTCTGAGATGACGTCAAGAGAGATACAAATGTCTTGAATTTTCAAAGTAAGTCATTAAGAAGTATGTATTTAATGCGCATATTTTAATATTGCGAGTCAATCTTCGCATATTATATATCGAAATAAAATGAGAATGGCGATAAGTTCTATTCGTTATACCTATTATAATGGAGCAGCATATTCTTCCAAAATTTTATTTGGGATTGAAGGGCTTAGACCTTGCTCAAACCCTTCACGCTGGCTCATGCGCGGGGTTGGGGGCGACGACGACCGCCGTCGGTGCGAGAGGGCGCCGGTGGCGACATGCCAGATTGGAGAGGTTTATAAAAGCGCATCAATCGATTCGCATGTGGTCTAGGATTTAATCGAGTATTTTCAGGTTAGTAAACAACGCTCACGAATCCGAACAAAAGAAAGAAATCGCTAAAATGTTGCTACAGTAATTAATTGATGCGTGTACCGCGAATATTTTCCATGTATATATCAATGTATAAAAATAAAAGATCATAAATATGTAGCCTAGACTAAAACGAATATAAAAAAATATAAAAAACACATTGTTATACAATATTTTATTGTATAACAATGTGTTTTATTGGGACAAAAAAGGTTAAGTGTCATAGATTATTAATATGTTGTATTGTTGTAAATTTTATTGGAGTAATATTGCTGTATATTTTATTCGAGTTGTAACGGAACACCATTACAACTCGAATAAAATAAATTGCAACGTAATGGTATTATCACGGAATATGTCAAATATTACGTGGTCTCGTTATGAGAACTACACAGGTATTTCTATAATAAAGAAATGTTCCGTTAATTTCAAATAGAGTGAAAGACGAGCCGTACGGACGCAGAGGTACTACGGGCGAGCGCGGGTCGCGGCGGCGGCGTCGGAACAAAGCCCGGCAATCTACTAAGTGGCGGGAGCGGGCGGCGCCGAATAAAGCGTCCGCGTCGCCCGCGCGCCCCTCCAGATAAGCACTTCAAGACTCCGATCAGGAGTTTTATGTAAGCGCTTTCGGCACATCTTGCGGAGCTATCCCGATCGCCGGAGAGTGCGCGGTAGATGCAAATTAAAATGTGTACCCAACGAGTTCGACAAGCGAATGAATGTCAGTCATTATTAAAATTATTCATGTATCCGAATAAAACTAGATAATTTGAACGTTCTCGTGAGTTAGCATAAGAGGGATGCTCGAAGCGACACAACTTCATCTTTATATGCGAATTGATTATTCACAATATAGAAAAAAAAATGTGTGCACACGTAAATTATAAAAACAATATGTACTAAAAAATTCGAATCATGCTTGCACATCAAGGGTTCCGTACGACATTAAAAACGGACCTTAAACCATTTGCATAGTAAAATAATAAAAGAAACGTAAGTCATATACTTAAAAACAAAGCCTAATAATATTTAACATTCTAATATGTATAATTAACGAAATGTGTGGAAATACACAAAAAAATCACACTAATTTTCTCTTTATCGATGATGGTAAAAAAATATTTACATGTTATGACATTTGAGGTTCTTATAAAAAAATAATATTATAATTGAAAAAAATTACAAGGATTTTTTTTCAAATTATAATTTTCGTAGAATATATAATAGGTGAGAGTTGAACAAGTGAAAGGGTTTGCATATTTGGGCAGTTTGTTTGCAAATGTCGGTAAACACTATATAAATATTGAAAAGAGAATGAATGCGAGAAATAAAGCGAACGGGGCCTTGCTTGTTGTTGTAAGTAGTAATATTGTTTCACAACAAGCGTGCTTGGCTATTCATAATGAGGTCTTGATCCCCACGCTTACATACGATCACCAAAGTTAGGTATGGTAAAAGAAAAATTAAAGTAAAAATCAATGCAGTGGATAGGCGAACTCTGCGCAATATGTGTGGTGTTTCTGAAAGATAAATGTAGAAACACTGACGTCAGAGAGCAGTGTGGTCTGAAAGATGTAGTGACTAGAATAGAAAAAGGGTATGCTGTGGTGGTTTCGCGATTTGGAAAGGATAAACGAAACTAGACTGATAAGCCAATCTATAAAGTGTCTGATGGAAGATTCGGTAAGTGTCGCCCTAGAAAATCCTATACGGACCGAATTGGTGGCACATTAAAAAAGGTCTAAATTTTAAGCACCCAAAATCTACGAGTTTGTATGAAAGATTAATGGGGCAAAATATATATTCTAAGATCGCAAAATGAGGAAATTTGTAGTCTGATTACCTTTATGTGATATAAGCGGGAGTTTATAATAATAATATAATTTCCTCATGCAATAAACAAAACAAAAATCAGTATTGGGTTATTATGTACGTCATGTTCTTTTATCGAAATTTGACTGTTAGAATATATTTTACTTCTACAACAACCAATGTCGTATTTATATATCATAAAAAACTGATTTTATGATTATTCAATTCCGACATGTACGATGGAATCTGTACATAAACCGAACAATACATACCATACAAAGAAATGCGTATTTTCCATCCGGAAAAGTAACTTCAGAATATCCTCCGACGATAGTGTATTATTGGCTCTAAAAGCTCCGGCTAGAGCACTTTCGGTACGGGCATAAAACCGCGTCTGCGCGGAGGGCCATTTCGGTTAGGGTCGCGCTGCGCAGTCGTTTACCAGAGAGTTGGAATTAACTATCGGGTAATTTATCGTCTGCATATTGCACTTAGATCATTGGCTTGTAGACATTTAGTGAATGTTCCGTTCTAGAAATTGTATTAAATATAATATGCAAGACTTATAATTTGTAAGATACATTATTTTTATAATTATAATTTAAGTATAATTAGCAAGAAGAAGTAAGAGGCGGAGAATAGGAACAAGAAAGCAACATGGCACATAAGTAGTTTATGTACTTTATAATATATCTAGCAATTCCTAACCATAAAAATACGAATAAACTTTTAGGATATGTAATTCAAGAGCCCTGAAAATAATAGTGGCTTAAAGATTTAGAAATTTCTCTAAAATTTTGAATACATACTGCATAATTGTTATACCAAACATAATTACGAAATCCTTATTTTTACACTTTAAAACGGATTGTTATTGCATTTTGTATATTTCTTATCATACCTTTACAAAGTATGGAGGTAAAAATTATTAATTAATTTATAATGTTATTCGATTAGGAAAGTGCGAACGGTTTTTAACAATTCAATAAATGCGGTATTCGTTAGTCTGATTATAAAACTTGAGACTTGGAATGGGATCAAAACCGAAGCAGGACGTGAAGCGGAACCGGATCCGTATTTGTAGCGCGATCGACTGGAGAATGTAGGAAATAATCATTGTAGGTGTATCAACGCGGGCCAACACATAGAAGTTTCATTAAAACATAGAATTCATATAACATATCTCTCTTGAGCTAAATTTTTATAAGCTATATTATCCTGTTCAGATTTCCTTATAGAGCGAAACTGATGGTACAGCGTACGCGTAGCGACGGTACTTATGAGGTGAAATTCGGCAGGCAGCGAAAAAAGTGCGAGAGGAGCGATTCCGTTCGCCGGCGCCGGCGTCGGCCGGGCGAAATTCGGTCTCAGCGTCGAGACGGCGGCGATGTGACGAAGGGCGTCGCCGGCTTGAATTATTCATGCCGGCGCGCGCCCGGCGCAGTCTCAGACGCACACACGCCGATGAGATACCGAAACTCGGATACGTTACACGGAATGTGATTTTCCTAATTCGCATCACAGCGAATATTATAGTGTTACGCGACGAGAACGCGCGTTGTTTGCCGACCGAGCTGTTGACGGAAGCATTGAATATGTAATGTCTAAAGTCGAGCAATATTAATGAAGTTATGGTATAAACACTACTGTCACATACACGGAACGTAAACATGGTACAAACTTCACAATATATTAGGTACAAGTACAGTTAAATCAGTGAAATGGAGGAAGAGTTCAAGCATCGCGGGAACTATTTTTTGAATATAGAAGAGAGTACATATTTTATGATGTAACAGGGGAAGGGATCTAAGCTAATGTGATGTTCGAATAATCAAGTTATTTTAAAATTGAAAGCATTTGTACCAAAGATGCAAAACGGATAGATGAAAATTTTATAAATGAAAAAAAAGGTAGGTTAATGGAATTTTACAAACTTTTATTACATTTGTAAGAACTTTAAACAAATGTGATACAACTTGACAGGGGCTTATAAATCGTATAAATTTTGCGTAACGTAATTTATGCATGACCCTTTATAGGATTATCGAGCACTAAACAGCGATAAAGCAGTTTGACATATTCCTAAAGCAAAATTAACAATATATATTTCAACCAAATATACTAGAGCCATTTAACAGAATTTATGTAATGTTCATCGTAACCAGGTGCATTTTCCCGTTTTGTTCACTTTGTGATACCAGGAATCATGCCATTATCGTAAGAGATGTGCAAATTTTTATTGCATATCTCTTATCATTTGTGGCATACAGGATTTTATGGGACGATCGGAAATCGTAGATTAAATGATAGTGTTAAGAATAAGTAACTGAATCCCTGAGCTAAACACAATTACTATTGATTCGAAATTAAATTTATTATACTAAACTGAGCCCTATTATTGGATCAAAAATAGTAAGTGATGTGTATCATTGGATCTGATATGTAAAGCAGAGTCATCTAAAGGTTTGTATCATTTCAGAAGACGCTTTTCATTTCAAACTGAAGCCTTGGAATTTAAACTATCAACGTTGGCCCACTGTAATCGGCGCTGTTAAATGTCCGCTGTCATCGATGTGGTAATAGCGTCCGGGACCGACAGCTTAACGGCAATTGGTTTATTTTACTTGAGTTAGAAACTTAAGAACGGTAGATATTTATCCTTGAAAAAGTTCGAACCCTTGGATTGAAAGGGATTCGCTGACCACAACTACTTTACGTAGTTATCAAACTAGTTAGTGCATATATGTATATGTACACATATATATTCATGAATAAATTTAATAAAATATAAATACTTACTGTTTAGCCTCAGAACTACCTCAATTATACATAAACTGCGGTCCATCCTCTACGGAGAATTGTAATATCAATTTTCAACATTAATATTCTGTTGTTAAAAACAATGTTGTCATACAAGGTAAACCAATAACTACACCAAAGCTATATGTATTTGTCATATATTTAGGTCGAAGTAGGCCTCGCTTATGATAGGGTTTATGTATGACTTTATTTAAATTTTGAATATAAATAAAATCTCACTATCAAATGCCTGAAGGAATATTGTTTTAAAGCAAATATTAATATTCTAATAGTTTTCTCTTCGTTACGATTGTTGGTAGATTAAACTGAAACAGGGATTCAAATTATTGTTTACCTGCATTTATTGTGTCAGACAACATAGGACATAGATATAATAATTTTTTTTTGTACCGAAAACCACGTACCTACCTGATTACTAGTGTGACACTAGTAGTGTCAGACTATTAGGAACGGATGAAAGATATAATGCTAAAATCTTTGGACATTACGTCGTTATTAATCTGTTTCGTTCTGCACGACCGAACGTCAACGCCAACACGTCATCATTGAATATGCATCAACATACAGCCATGTTATTTCTAATTAGAAATCCTGTAATTTTTTGAAAACCTACTATCCTTTTAAACAACAAGAAACACACATTTATCACAAAACAAACGTAATCGCCTTAGACTTTTATGCCACAAATAATGCCTTAAGAGCGATTACATTTCCATGTATTTGAATTTGGTTTGGAAATTTTGCCCAAAACGATACACTTATAAAGGTAATTTTGTCGAGTTCTAAACCTAATATGGACTCTAAAAAAAGTCTCATTACCTTTTTGCATGACATGCTATCCCGTCAATGTAAATATCATAACATGTATTATCGAAATCGGCTCAGAGCCAACGTTTTCGAGTACAACATCGCTCGGAACGAATGTAAAAAGAATAAAACGAAAAGTGAATCTTTTCTTTTTGCTCTCGGAGAATCAACAATGCGCAGCGCCTCGACTGGAAAGAAACCGGTACAGGACGAGATCGCGGCGGACGAGGGCCCGCCTCTCTCCCGACTTCTCTAAAACGCATATCGTCGAAAATAAGGGCGCGTTCACATTAGACGCACCGTCGACCCGCGTTTACGCAATAATACGTAAAACGCATTATTGTTGGGGTCAACCGATGCGGCGCCGAGTTGGAAATAGAGTGCGAAAAAAAAACTCGATCATTTTTAATATCAGATTTATATATCGCTGATATCCTGATCCCTGTCAGTGTGCTTATAAAAATGGATTTTAATTAGAATGCCCGTCGCGTAATCAGATGCGATATCTAGATGTCGACGAATGGTCGTGTAATGATTGGATTAGCCACCCGATTACCGGTCGCAAGATACAATACAAGTTTTTCCAGTACGCTCCGAGTGGGCATGTAAAGTTGTAATAGAGGTAATTATTGTTCACCTTTCTAAAGCGTTGATCGCGAGTTTCGTAAATATGTCTTTGCGGTGAACGTCTGTGCCCCCTCCGGCCGGCTGTAGGTGAACGAGTTGACCGGTTATTGAAAATCGATACTGGTCAACCACCCGTGTGGGCAGGGCTGGTAAACATAATTAATAAACAGTTCCTTATTTTCTGACCCGCATAGCGTACAACTCCGAGGGTCTTTGCGTCGTAATGAGGAGAGCGACTGACAAGCGTTCTTTTACAACAAATTTTAAACACTTTTCAGAATACATTACTTACATCTCCATGTTTAGAGCACACTTACTTATGATGTATGCGAACGTGTTATGATAATAAGTCAACGCACGCAGTAAATATATGGGCGACATCATAATTTTCAGTTGCCTGTGCGGAATGTATCTCCACAAAGAGGGAGAAGGATATAAAAAGATCCCGGCCAGGATTATATTATGAATAAAGCGCAATAAATAACATGGTGCACAATAGAGCCATGGCTAAAGCGTGATGGCGTACGTAGCCGGGGCACGTGGCTCAGGTTCAATGACACGCACCCCGGGGTCGGCGGGACGTGACTCACGCGTGGGGTTACCAGCTGCTGCCGGTAAAAACTACCCCCACGGCTGTCTGCCTTGAGCTAATTAACTAAGGCTAGGCTCTCGCGAAAATCTAGAACGATATTTTGGCTTTAAAATGTTTAATTAGAAAAAAGCGGATTATTTAATTTCAAGATGTGCAAAGGAGTCAGACGGTATAACTTCATTGAAGCGTAGGTTTATTCCATTATAATAGAAGCAGGAAAAACATATGGTTTGCTTTTTAAGTATATAAATAACATTTACTTTCATAATATACTTACAGGTTTCTTTTTTTTGTTAAAATGGAAGAAATCAATTTATTTTCATATTTAACAGTCTATACGAATATAATTGGTCATCGCCTATGAAATTCTAAAGATGACTCTGGATATATTAAATACGCCCAAAATTATAAAAAAAAAAAACGTATTTCTTGACGGCAATAACATTCATAAATAATTATGTTTTGGTTTGAGGAAATACAGTTGCTTATATATTTGAACATGTTTTGTTGCCGGCTAGTAAGTAGTATCATTTCCTTGCTTTGTAATCTCAGTCGAAACCTTACCATGCATAATTTTGACAATAAAAAATAAAGCGAAATTCGCAAGTATGACAGGGCGGGTGATAATTTTCATTCGTTCCGAACCACACGCGCCGACGAAGCGGCGGATATGTTCGGGTGAAAGCGTTAACATATGCCGTCCTCATTCCCTTAATAACGCGTGCATCTCTGGGCCATATGCTGCGCCGGCAGCTGATCTAACACTTTCAGTTGTTTTAATATAGGTTTAACTGTGTGCACAGGCGTAAACGTAAATCGATAATGCTGTAACTATTCGAAATGATTAGAGAAAATTCATATTTGGGAATTCATTTTGAAAATAACTGAGAAATATACATGCATTTCACAGAAGAACATAGCGCGTAATGACGTCACTAGGCAACATAAGAATTAATGAGGCCAGTGACGACTCGAGTGCATTTTGCGTGAAGGTGAAATGAACAGCTATGAAGACAGCGGTAAAGTTTATCTCCATAGTGACCGAGAGTGCGAGGCGAGTCACAACCAACGGAAGTGGTGAGACAACAACGACACGAAGAAGCGCAGCGTCTTCGTTAGTAGTTTTCAGGCATGGATAATAAAAGTAAATAATAATAGAGACCAACACTACGAAATCCCTATGCAAGTGTTGTTTCTCGTCAAATCGTGTTCTCGAGTAGATTAGCGGATTAAAAAACCAAAAACGTACATTAAACATTAGTACGTAAAGGTATTCGCGAAGGTGTATGTTGTACCCATACAAAAACGCATAGGCTTCTCGGAGCGCTGGGCTCGCGTGACTCACATCGTTAACTTCCAAACTTCTAACGCGGAAACATGTCTAGCAATGACGTAATAAATATGATTACACGTTGTAGCGAGAGAGACGCGGAATGATCGTAGCGACGAGCGAGAGAGCTTTATAGATAGGATCGACTCGTGCTGTGGGCTTTTACAAAAAAAAATGCGAACAGTGGTGAAGTAGGCGCGGGAGGGCCGAGCGACTGGGCGTCAATAACCTTGCCGGTGCCGCTGGTACGGATCGTGGAGCCTGCAATAAATACGCCAGCGAGCGCTGCGGCCTGGTCAAGAGCCTTTCAAGGCCGAGAAGCGAGTCGGGCCGGCCGGTCGGCATAACCCACATCGACATTCGCATTTTGCTAGTGTCTAATTAAATTTTGATTTCCCTTAAAAAAAAAAGCTCGAATTGATCTTATATCAGTAACAAGAGAAAATTGGTTTTCTTTTGATTCAGAGTAACGAAAAGAACAAAACTGATGGTTATTAAATTCATATTTTGTCAAAGTTATTAATCCAATAGGTATTCTATCTATAAAACTATTCGCTTTGTGATCTCATAAACGTTAAAGGAGAAAATCGTGACCGTCAAATTTTTGTTCATTACGTGTGTCGGGTCACCGGTTTCGTAATGTACTCAGTCAAGGCCGTAACCTTAATGACTGCACATTAAATGGCATAGCAACAAATTATTGTAATATCACTTAATATGTCGCTTTTAAACCGTGTCACAAAGTTCGCCGAATTTCACCAATTTCAAGGTGCGATATCATCGAAAGGAAGAAATTTACCGAGGTCAGCTCATCGTCGGAGCTTTTGATTATTTAACCACGTAACACACACACATACACAAAATAAACACTGTCAGCGTCTGCCGGCACAACAGCCGCAGCGTATTGAAAAGAGACGGACACACGTCACTCGGGCAAGGATACAACAAAGGATCGTCGGCGGCGAAGCGGCCCAAACTCACCGCAAGTCGAGGCAACGCGAGAGTCTCGCTCTCCTATCGCAGGACATGGTGCGTGAGGGTGCTCGTGCGGGATCAGCACAAGAAGGCACAGGTCAGCATGCTGAGCGCGCGGCGAGCACGCGACAACGCGGACACTACCTCCAGCGGCGAGAGACCGCGTACACTGAGCTGCCCGCGCAACAGCCTGTGCGAGCGCCACTGCCACCGGCTACCTGCTCGGGGGTGTGAGGTGTGCGGCGGAGGGACAACGTAGAAGCGCACGCGCAGGTACGCGACCGGAGACGGAGGGGCAGCCGCTCCTCCGGCACAATCGATTCTCTAAACTTTCCGGCGGACGCGCATTCGACGCTGCGGCGCACACTAACAATTTAGCGCGGTTGTTCTATAATCACTATATTGAAAATAGATAATAAAAACCAATCACTTACTAATTCACATTCTCCAGTTAGTGGCGAATTAAAAAAAAGGATGGTTTTTCTTATTTTCGATACGCAAGATTTAGTTTATTTACAATAGGTGCTCAATAAATGTATTACAATGAGTGTTCGATGAGCATTTTGTATTTCTTCATTTAAAATAGCATTAAAAACCGAGTTGTAAACCGACTTAAAAGAAATAGACCTGAACAACATCGGTCTCGGTATTTCTTGCGATGTCATATTATTCGGAGTATAGACTACTTATACTAATGGACTCGGCTTTTTCTTTTTTTATTTATTATTTGTTTTATGTTTATAGAAATCATAAAATTACTTCTTAAAGGATTATACAATAGATTAAACCAATTCCAAAAATAATTGTTTATTACAATTAATTTTATTTTTTAGTAAATTATCGTATATAAAAGTATTATATTCATCAACAACATGTTAATGTTTATTTAATCGATATCTTATTTTATTATATAAATAATAAAAAAGTTTTATTTTACTATAATGAACACACTTATGATCGTTACTTGTTTCTTTGCATCTAACAATGAACCTTATATAATGACTTTTCGCTTAAAATGTCAGATGAGAAATAACGTTCCTTCCCTTCTTTTTCTTTGGCACTGCAAAATGATATCATAAAATGTGAGACAAACAAAATGTACATTTTGAGCCATTTTTCGCCGTCCAAATAGTACGCAACTGCGCATCTTCTCTTTTTTATACAGCCATGAGTTCAAGTGAATAAGATGGAGCATGCACATTTTTTTTTTCTATGAGGGGTAAAAAGTGAATGATAAATACCAATTTTTCTCCATAGTACAGAGATAACTTGTAGCCTTAAACATTGTGAGGTGAAAAAATATAATTAAGGTATTTAAACATAAAAATGATGTTTATTAACATTACTTTATTTTTTATTTATAGTATATGATAGAGGTCCTTCACCTTAGACGGATGTTGCAAACTAAAAAATTGTGATGTACACAACATAACTAAGGTACTTTAAAAATAAAAAGGATTCTTATCATTCTTTTATTTATCGTGCACTATGATAGAATTGGGTGAATAGTATTTAAAAAAAATCTATAGCGAATAGGAAGACAAGCCAAAGAAAAAACATGTGGATTTTGAAAAATTAACTACCGGTACACAACACTTGAGAGGCAAACGTAAAGTATAATCAAAGCAAATCGACTGATCTGTTTTACTTAGAACAAATCAATTATGTTAAATTAACGTTAATGTTTACATAGCCGTATCTTTGGAGTAAACAAATAAACTCTTAGTACACGTTCAGTACAGATATGGTTAAAAATCGATCAAATGCGAGGGGATTAACATACAAAGCTATCCACGATTAACTTTTTTATTATACCCACTTTCCTTTCGTGTTGAATAAACGAGTAATGTGTTTTATCTTTTTTTCCTAAGCTATGAATGTTAAACCTTAATAATCTCTTATGATAATTGAACGTGAATAGACGAAATGTGCGAAATTTATGTAGAATACACCCTGATTTTTCATAATTTTAAGTAATGCAGGCGAAACGACGTATCATGAAATGTCTCTCAAATATTAGCGGATTTCAATGTCGATAAAAATGCCTTGGGATCTTTAGAAATAAGACTCGGAGGACATGACAAAAAAAGAGCACTACTAAAGTCATCGAATTAAATTAAATTTAATTTACTATAGCGACGTTTAAATAAGCATCAATGATTACAATAATAAATACAATTGGAAATTTAATTATGTATTAAAAATGTTTAAATTTCCAATTGTTACAATTAACCGACTGTCATAACACACCAGTTTATGTAGTCTTATAAAGATTGTAATTTCTGCTATTGAGGTGCAAAAGAAAAAAAGGAAACTACAAAGGCCACAATTACAAAAGAACACGTCCCGATCTTTACAGCTCATTGAGAAACATTAACATGAGGCATTCGTCCTAATTTACATGTGAATATTGTTCGTTCAAACATGAGTCATTTCGAAAACTGAGCCGACTTTCACCGACAATCGTGAGCCAATGATTACAAATGTAAATCGTAATGTACACGACACGGCAAAGAAAAATACTCGGAAGTAAATATTACACACGTTGGATACTCAATATCCATTTAAATTTTCATACCTGAAAAACGAAAATCGACCGAGTGCAGTTGGACTCGCGTGGAGAGGCTTTCCTATTACAAAACATTGTATTAATCCTGGGTGATATTAAATACATTTTCTATCTATAGGTATGTATATCGCCATGGGACTTAAGACTTTTGCTTAAGTTCACCTAAACCGCAACCACCTCTTTCTTGTTACGTTATGTCTATGAAAAGAAATCATTACGGGAATAAAATACATCCTACGTTCACATAGCCTATAAATCGATCCAAAGTATATAATTCTTACAAAAATTTTCTACAAGTTAATTGAAAATAATTATTAAAAAAAAATTGGTTGCCTGTAAAGTCGGTATACGGGCGAAAGTTTTACGTGACAACGACTTTGAATGGTAAAATCATTTTAATGTGAATATTCATTCGTATAGTAGGAAGAAGGATGAAATAATAGTAACAATTTAAAACATTTATTTATACAAAGAATTATATTTAAAACATTAATTTATACAAAGAATCTCGCACTGAATTTCATATTAACAAAATTTTATTTTTACCTTTACACATACATACGTATTTATATACAAATATATACAATAACCTATACATTTGCAAGCTATGCACTACCTCTAGCGCGCAGACCGATCATAGTTGAGTGGGAGAGACGCAAGGCATTCGGCGGGCCTCTCTCGTTCGGTGACTCATCGTAACGTTACCGAGCGTTACACTTTTTCATAAGTGACTCCCAGCCGCAACCTAATTTAAGACGTTGTCACGTCAATAAATAAATCCCCGAAACCACTATCTTCGTTAATTGTACACAGGTCTCTAGAAACGAATTGGTGTCGGCTCGTAAAAAAAAAAAAAATAACCGAACAAGTGCGAATAGCACTCGCGCCCTCGGGGTTTCATGCTAAAATATTTTCAAATTTTTTTAAATCGTCAATTTTCAAAGTCGGATGTTAAAAAAATATTCCAACATACATCGGCCGACATTGCGGTCGATATTCTAACTGCAATGCCAGTTTGTATTCGCAAAAACATATTCTTTTACATTTAACCACAATTAATGCCTTTCACATTTTTCCATGGGCATGTGTTGTGAGTTGTGAGACCTTAATTTTTGCGGTATTTCACGATTCTAGATCGACGAGACGTACTCTTGTAGATTTTTATGAGGGAGTTTGAGGATTTTAATGAGAGTATCATAAAATGTGACAAAACGGTCTCATCTTTTGATTGCATTGACTCGAGAAGCTTGAATTTTTACACCTACGAGGGACCGTAGACATTAGTATGATACATTAATTTCAACTTGATGTCTCTATTTCTGTCGTCCCAAGTATAGTGGCGCTATCTCGAAAAAAAATTGTTCTGCACCTGTTATTTTTGAAAAAGTTATCTCTTTTTACATATTTGTAATTAAACGAAATTTAAAAATACTTATACTTAAATTTAGATAAAAATATTATTTTTTGTCTAAATTTTGAAATACACCCTTTCTATTAAGGTAAAATGCATTATCAACAAACACTTACGGCTTCAATATATTACTTTTGTATCAATTCTGAGTTTATTTTGTAAACGTTTTGCAGAAAAAAAGGACCTAATAATAAACTTTTAGTTGAAATCACCTTTTATTACTAAATTAAATATAAATCTATAATTAATAAATATTAAAACTTATGACATATAATTATGAGACAAGTAAGTCTAGATGGCACAATAATTAATCAATGATTTTGCCTCTTTATTCTTTTTTTGATACCCAGAGGCATTGTTTGTCGTTGACTTTTTTTTTTATCTTGGCGTTAAATAAAGGTATTTTCAATGTAACAAGATTTGTAATTTAAATTTAGTAAGCCCTTTTCAGCCATACTTGCTTTACTTCTATCATTGATGTATGGATGAGGTACTATTCTAAACAACATATACATTCATATTATATAAAAAAAATTTCAACGCGCATCTCTTTGACATCCGTTTCATTAGATGCTTGTCTAACAGCCCTACAAAAATCCCTGAAATCGTACAGTTTATTTTCCATTTTCTGCATTGACAGTTTCACTCTGCTGTGGTATGAATTTGCAGACATAAATGACCCAGTTCAAAACTTCACAACTATTCTAGAAGCTTGCATATATCTTGAATTCAATACATAAACAGAAAAGAAAAAAACGTCCTTTTCTCTATTTTGAACCGAAAAATTATCTAGTCAAATAATTATTTCTTTTGCATCTCTCTTAGCAATGTAAAGTAATAAAAACAACTACTTTTTTTTTTTTGCTAATTACACCCAAAAAAGCTTCGCGTCATAAAGCTGCAATTGGTATTTTGTCTTTTTGCGTCTTACCAAAAGGCACAAAACTTTCATTGAAGGCAACAAAACGATTTGTGAAGATTGCAGCCTTAAACAGGTCTAGTCGAGGCAACATAATGACTTTTGTAGGTCAGCCGAGTAAAATATTTTATCTTATTCTAATTGTAGTTCACAATCTTTACTATATTCTTTGCGTGATTCTTTGTCTCTTAAATGACGCTTTTTTTCCAAATTTGACATTGTTCACAGTCGTTATTGATATTCTCTTGAGTATATTCATTATCGTGTAAACGAAATTGTTCGCAAACTTCACGTTCTTCGTGACCAAGGTGTACTATGGATATGTTCATACTCTTTGTGATAGTCTTGTATTTTTCATTTAATAGAATATTTACTTACAAAATTTTTATACAATGTGGCAAAAGACAGATCACTGAGCAGATAGAGGAGTCTGTATGCAGCGTGCTCTCTTCGATATTGTTGTTTATTACGGTTTGAATTGTAAGTTGTATTGATTCGTCATAAACTTTGCCGTACGACGTTGTTCGCTATTGCTTTGCCGTCTTCTATTGCAGCTACAGAATTTTTGAAATATGTCAGTATACTTTGCAATACTTTGTCATTACACCTATTTTATAATCTGAAGTGGTCAAAAAAATGTTTTACATACAGTTTGAGGAGTACCGTTTTTATTTTTTAATACACAGAGAAAGGTTTGTTGTCTACATTGATGACGTATCTCAAGTGTAATTTCATTACCTACGAAATAAAGACATTATTGATTTTTTTTTACAATAGTGAGACGGATTGGGTTCTATGTCAGAGCTTTGCTTAAAACAGCTCGAGAAGACGTATAATCTAAAATAAAAGACTTGCGTTGTGTTTCCCGAGGTAACTTCCAAAATTCTGATTCAGAAATTGGTGTTATTCATTGATTAAATAGGGTGCAAAACCTTTAAAAAATTTTACAATGCGAGGAGATTTCAAAGTGTGCTTCTCTCCGATACGATTATCGACGTTAGAAATTGGGATTTCTTTTTCTTAACTTTTTTTTTGTATATTTTAGTTCTACAATATAATTATTATACGTAGTTATTCCATAGCTAATTATATTTGTGAGATTAACTTCTACAACGATACTATACACGGTTTGATTTCAAAGTAGTTCAATATTACATATTATGAGCGACTTTTTCCTGTTCAACATCGTCGTCCATATAGGCCCAGCCTGAATAACATCAATTTCTGGGTCGTGTAGTTATCACATCACTTGACATTTCAACGACAGCATTACTTTCTTGGACGTTTTCTGGATACATTTAATTATATATGTCTAGAAAATAATTTAAAGTATTATTTATAAATTAATAAAATATTTAATTTGTATTTAAGTACATTGTTTCCGATATCACTTACATATTAAGTCACAGGAATAGCTTCAGTTTCTAATTCACACATTCGAAAGAAAGGTTCCAACTGTTGCATAGTGAGCTCTTAATCAGAAAATAAATGACGCTCTTGCAGGTACATGTTAAGTCGACAATCAATAAATCAAAACTTGACACATTATTTTTGGTCATATCATTTATCGTATTAACTATCTTCTTAACTATTATCGTATCATATTAACTATCGTAATAACTATCAATTATGTTCTGATGTAATAATATCATTATTATAAGACATAACGTTGGCACGGAGCCCTAAAAACTAATTACATTGGCATTAATTAATAACATCTTTATTTTTGAAATCGTTGTATTTAAAAATGCACCGATTACAACATACAATATATAATATCACGCTAAACAGAAAAAGCAGAAAATGAAAAAAAATATTATCTCATTCAAATAATAAACTAAGTACAATTCAATCGATATATTCATTCATTACTGAATAATTACACATTATGAATTTTAATAAACAGTCTATTTTCAGACACAAAATTTAAAATTTACCGGATCGTTCGAATTTTGAATAACCCCAGTGGTATTTCATAATATACCACTTCCAATATAATTATTTCATAACATAAGGCCCTTCAATAATGTCAACTCTCAATTCAGAATTGTTTCATAAAATTTTAAACATAAATAAAATTAAAACAAACCGTTCATAACTAATGTCTCAGTAGTTAATTTTGTTGTGACAAGTTTTTGGTAACGCTATAGGTTGATGTCTCAACATAGCCCAATGATTTGACGAAATAAACTTTTAGGGTATGAATTGTAAGTCTGACACACCATCTTACGGCTTAATAAATTTGAAATATGGCAACAACAGTAATTATTATGTGATTTCCATTTTTAGTTTCCTAAAATGTTGTTTTTTGAAGATACTGCCTATTTGCTTATGAAAACGAGTTACGAGTTATTCGCTAAGGAAAGAACCTATCTATAGTCTCGATATTTAAATAATTTCACTACCGTTTTATAAATATTTTTAGACGAGGCACAGTGTATTTGTTATTAGAAATCGATAGATTGTACATAAGAGAGACGAAAAACAAAAAAGAGAAAATTCATCATTTTTGAGATACCGCCTGTACTTAGAACGGAAGATTTATCCTGAAAAAAAAAAGGCTATTGACAGATCAGACAGATGTATAATAAAGTGATCTTATAACGGGTTAGTCTTTCCTTTGAGATACCAAACGCCTAAGAATTACGAAATCACTAGCTTTTATTTTTTTAGTTAATCTTATAGCGACGTTCATTAAATGGTGTCGAGCTCCTTTCCTAATTTCTTTCTTCCTTTCATTTTTTTATTCTTCATTTTCTTTCGCTTGGTGCAAATTTTCAGTATAATTTTTTTTTAAATAATACTCATTTGAAGATATTTTAATCGCTACTCGCTCTGTACTAATGTGGTATATTCGTCATGGTCCCTGTTGTAATATGTAGCTCGTGTCTTATCTAAGCGAGTCTCAAAGTATAATTACCTTTCTGTCGTTGTAAATCTTAAAGCGGAGTTAAAAGAAAGTGTCAAGTTCTCCTTAGAATAAATCCTTCTTTCGTAATTATTTTATTTTTTGTTAGTCTTGAATTCTTTATTTTGTTCACTTTGCGCAGGGGTTTCAGTACTCGTCTGGAAGTTAGTTTCTCTAAGAACTTTTTACCCGATATTTTTTAACTCGAAATATATTGACGATCATCTACAACTTTGTGCATTTCAAATGGTTGGAATGCTTCAGATTATGATAAATGTTGTTGTTCACTTCGGAAGTGACATGTTTACATCTTTGTTTTCATAAATGATTCATAATCGTGTTTATACTTGGAAAATCTTTTTAGATAAATGAAAATTTGAGAGTGAAAGAAAAACGAAAAATGTTCCCTTCGGCGAGGGGTATATATGCCAGAATTCGAACGTTAACGAGTCATTTTATTTTTAGCGATCAGTGCATTTACAAATGCGTTCAATAAAAAGTAATAAATTTACTCCGTAATACATTTCTGTATCTCAGCATGTCTCTGAGTTATTATTTTCCATTCTATGTCAATGCTCGAACCCCGATAGTGCTATTTCGTAATAATATTATTACATTAATTTGACGCTTTTGGAATAACGTCTATATATATATATATAAAACAATGTTAACATTTTTTAATTTGCTTTGAGATTATAAAAATGTAAAGATGTAATAAAAAAGGGTAAAATTAAAAATTTATGCCAAAGGTGGCAAAAATATTACACATTAGAATTAATCTTTACAATGCATATTCGACAAGCTAGTTAATTTCGAGGAGATGCAGATGAAAACCGTCTTACAGCGTCTAACAAATTCGGATTACGAATCTGAAGCAGTATCGGTCGTTTTCGAAAATCCATGTGTATTTTCTGACTCCTTCTTTTTTGAAACGATGTGATAGCTCCAGTAAAATGCACTGCAAAGATCAATAAACATGCACAACCGGCATAAACACATCTAACACCCATATATTCATGAACAACATTACGTACACGCTAACGTTATGAGTATCATTTTGTCAGCGATAAATTTCAAAATGGAAGCGCAAGAGAACGTAGTGCATAGTGTCATTCATGTATAAGGATATAAGACTCTTAAGGTAACAAATCAATAACATTTTCTCATTCACGAATTTTTCAACGTGAAATGTTGCCGTACGTGAATAAAGAATAGATATTCCTCCAAATCGATAAGAATCTCTATTCTGACCTTTATTTGGTATTTAACAACGATAATAATGTGTATAAAAGTATTGTATCTTTGCACGAAGGCACACAGTATTATGTCAATATTTAGTAACATGGTGAATTATGATTTAAAAAACCTAACGAAATCGATTGTTTATTAAAAACTAAACTGTCTAAATGGACCTTTCGGAATGGACGATATCAGTAACTACGAAATATAACAGTACAACTGCTATCTTGAAAACAGAGAATACGACGGTCCATGGTATGGTTTATTAAATTTTAATTACTATCTCATTTAGGGTGGAAGATGAAGCTTGTTCCGGCCTCAGTGATACAGATAAAGTCAGTGCTATCTGCAAGTAAAATCACAGATAAGCTCCACAGACAGTGCGAAACTCGGTTTAATGCGAAAGTGATGTCGTATGTAGGGTGGGTTTTGGAAAAATATTGCTATTGAGCTTTGACCGCCGTTGTAAACCATTCTGACCTCTACTCCCAGCAACCGATTAGAACAAAAGCTAGCAATTGAATTGCATTGATAAATAGAAAGGGTGTGTCCTTTCGCATAATACCGCCAGGCTACACAAGCTCTTAGTCACCTCAGCAAAAATTAAAAAACCTTGTGCCTCTACAGGGTGCTTTAGGTAGAGTAATAGTATAAGAGCTACCAACGTTTTCGAGCAAGAATTTCAGGTCAGCTGATTTATTGATATGTCGTCTCTCTTGCTCTTTGGGTTAGGGTCTGGGCTGTCTGGCCGGCGGTGGCGGTTGCGTTTACCTGTGCGCATCCTATCTGTACAGGTAATGATACTAACTTTTAAAATCATTTTAAGAGGGTTCATTTTAATATTTTAACTTTAGATAAGCAACAAACATCCATCTCTTATTGCCAGACATTTTGTCATTGCTAACAATGAGCCAGACGCCAATTTTGATTTATTTTTTTGAATTATAAGTGTCTGGCAAATTAATTTCAGGTCTCTTTCATACTTAAACAACATAATATTAAAATTACAGGCAAACTGAAATACTTTGAATTTTTTAATTCAAAAAATAAATCAAAATTGGCGTCTGGCTCATTGTTAGCAATGACAAAAATGTCTGGCAATAAGAGATGGATGTTTGTTAAGCTTATCTAAAGTTAAAATATTAAAAATGAACCTTCTTAAAATGATTTTAAAAGTTAGTATCATTACCTGTACAGATAGGATGCGCACAGGTAAACGCAACCGCCACCGCCGGCCAGACAGCCCAGACCCTAACCCAAAGAGCAAGAGAGACGACATATCAATAAATCAGCTGACCTGAAATTCTTGTTTTCCCGACGTTGCTAGCTCTTATACTATAAGGTTAACATTTAGGGAACTCTGTCAGTACTAAATATTTTTTTTATCATAAATTACGGAATTTTGGAGCTACGAGATCATGAAATTATCTACAAGTTATCGATCAAAACAACACACATACAAGTAATATAACATAAAACTTAAAAAATACATACTCAAATAGAAATTACGAAAATTATTTCTCATCAATTTTAAAAAATACTGGTAAAAGTAATCAGAAATATTTGATTGTGGCTCCTATTAAATTAAAAGCATTAAGAATTATTAGGATCATTTGAAAATTGTCGTATCTTGTTAACAATGTTCAGTAATTTTTTTTTAATTTTATATCGGGTGGCATCTACTTATAATTTTATACTTCTAAATTGATTATTATGAAATATATCAAGCCAGAAATAAGTATGTGTCTCAATGGCTATAAAAATAAGAACTATAAACTTAGAACTTGTCACGTCTTTTGGATTCTGTTAAACATTTTGCATTATGTGATGGTTTACACGTGAAAAAAAATTTGCACATTATCAACAGCGCAATATTTTATCAGCAGCCGAACGTTAGATTTACAACAGAAAATTAATCAGAATACAATTTTCACGGTAAGGTTAATTTTTAACAATCTTTAATCTCATAATTAATTGGTTTTCATTAAACGTTTTATCTTAGGGAATCATTTTATGCAACAGTGTATATTTTTTAGATTTTATATTAACTTTTAGGTATATGATGGTAGTACATTATGATTATTTGATATCAAACGAATTTCTTATATGTAATATTATAAAAAAAACGCCTAAAACATAGGACTGATCAATTTCTGTACAAGGCGAACCGATTAGCAAAATATTACATTTAAATGACAAGTCACTATACGATACGATCTGTTCGCTAATACGTAAACTTCAATATAAAAAAATCGGAACGACTTACATCACGTTTATATAAAACGGAAAATATCAAAAGGAGTGTTTTCGATTTAATGTTTTTGGCATAACTTTCGATCACTATAAGTGACAATATGTACATAAATGACTGTCAAAACGAAGAGCGGTGTAGACGATAGAAAATTTAATATTATCACAAAGGAAAAATAACATTCAAACGAGAATATAAGGCGGCGTACAGCGCGACGTGACGACAGCGGCGGACGCACACCTGCCGAGTCAGCGGCCGCCTCGTCACCTGCGGAGCGCGGTGCGCGCCAGACGTGCCGGAGCAGCAACAATGTTAAGCGATAATAAGTGAAAGTGCGAGCTGAATAAATACAATTCATAACTTACAAAAATAAACGTCAATAAAGCTATCCACTGTTGAAGATAAATTGTTTAGGGAGAAGAATTCTGTTTTTGGAGTAAAAACAATTTATTTTTATTAAGTAGCTGTACGGCGGGTCGCACCAAAAGTTAAAACTTAATTCGCAAAAGAAAGCCGTAAGATTTGACAGATGACATATGGCGAAAGCTACGGATTAAGTTTATAAATTACGTATTTATTTTTGGTGCAACACGCCGACAATCTCTTTAAATGTTTCATATCACTCGGTATGAGTGTCGGTGACTCAATGGTCAAGGACACCATTTACGAACCGGAGGATACGGGTTGGATTCTGACCACAGACAAATTAATCGATGAGTTTTTAACTTAAGCCAAATCAAATTCACAACGCGTGAATCTACCCTTTCCGAATTTTGTCGTCGTGTAGGTGACGTCATCGGCAGCCGTCAACATGTACCGGGCTAGCGAGGAGGCTTAAGGTACAAACTCCTTTACATAAAATAAAGAAAAATCTAAAAAACGTTTGATCCTGGAGGTCATTCTCAAAAATTTTCGCCATCGTATTCATCGATGTATATTTGAGCTACTCCAGTTAAAAACATTGCTGTCAACTTTTTGAGCTTTCCGAGTTCAAAAATTTGAAAGACCGTCGACCCCGAAGGCCATCCCTGAAACTTCTTACCGCTTTGATCTCAAAACGTTCAGAAACTAAGAGCAGTAAATTATTAACCTAATCGAACTTAAAAAATCGAACTGTGCTTTTTCAAGCTCTCCGAACTCAAAAATAAATTTGTAATACGTTTTGAGCTCTTTGAATATATATATAAGGCTTTTAAAAGGCTATATAAAAGGCTTTTTTTAATACATGTTTACCAAATTTTTGTTCAATTTTGATAAATTATTTATTTATGAGTGATAATGTTTTTAACGTGTTAAATACCTACCCTATGCTTTAATTTTAAAATGTTTTATTACTATTGGTAATTTTACAACAATAAATTGGATAAAGGATAAAAACCAACGAATCAGATACTAAATTAGTTTCAGAACGTCCGCTCGATTGACTGGTTTGCGTTCATAATTGAATCACTTTTAATCTTTAGAGAGAGAAAAAAAAAACCACACTTTGTTGTTCATTTTCGAGCACCAAAAGCGATCTTCCCGTGCTGAAATGGTAAAAGTGTTAATAGCAATAGTTTCTTTATGAACGTATTCGTTAAAGTTCTGTAATAACTCGCCGGGGCGAGATCTCCGCCTGTATTAACAGAATTGAGTTACAAACACAGGAGCAGTAACGAAAACAAGGCGAAGTGCCGGAGCAGACGGCCGCCGCCTCGCGTTATCTAGCGCGGCGCTCGCGGGCGGCGCTCGCCGGCGACTCCCTCGAGGGAGAAATGGAGCGGACCTCTTGTTTTCCTCGAGATATCGCTCTGCTAGACCTTCGTTCGACGCTTAATTTGCTTTACTGCGGCATCTACTAGTGATATGTATCGTGAACTCGGTGTGATGATAAACAGAAGTAGCTGGAATTGTGTCCAGTGTAGAAAATGAGACAAAGGAGAAACGTATCTATTTCTATATTAAAAAAAAACAAAACCCGTAAATAATGTAATAATAAGAATCGTTTAATCGGTATGGCATGACGCACTCGTAGATAGCATGACAAATCCATACATTGTCGTAAGTACCTTTAGGGTAGCCACCCGGAAAAAAAGTGTGGTAGACATTGCACTGTAATAATATTTAATAAAATCCGAAAACTCAAATGGTTAGGGCGACATTGTTCAAAAAAAAAAATTATAGACGTCCACGGAGACTACACTACCTATGGTTGATGATCGTCTATAATCCAATAGGTTCTGTTAAAAATATTCATTACGATAAAAAAAGTGTCAAATAAAATCCAAAATCTGTCCACAAGATCAAAATGAGGAGATTAAAAAAATCTTATATGAAGAAAATTAGACTATTTGGTATAACTATTGCTTATCAAAAATGATGAGAAGCATCTTACACAACTGTTAATATTTAATACTTATGTATTATGCAAACCCCATAAATTTATCGGATTTGCATAATAGATTGTGTGTTTTGTTCGTCTTCTTTGCATACCTAAACTATTTATTTATTTACTATGAAAGTTGTAAATATACGTTGCACACGCGAACGAGAAGGCCTTTAAAAAAAGTTAGCAATTGTAACGACTTCGTTCGCCTGTTTCTATTATTGAGAAGCAATGCCGACCTGATTTTAAAAATTGTTTCACTAATAAAAAGCTACACTCTCCCTGAATAAAATAAGCTACTAATATTTCTAGCCAACTTCATTCGAACATTTCTATTCATACACCGATTTTAAAAACTATGTCATACACAAAGCTTCACCATAACCAAATTTGTATTCTATTTTGATACTAGCATATAACCCGGCGTAGTTCAAATTTGAACTTTGACTGTGCCGGAATCGAAATTGAAAGCGAAACGAAAAGCAGAAAGCAGGACAAAAAAAAACATTCGAGAACCGGCACCAGGATCGCAATCGAGAGCGGGACCCTAATTTGACCTGACATAAAATAGATCAATAACACAGGAAAACAGCATGTCTGTTGCATGAAATTTTTTACATGAATCTGAATTGTTTTTTCACGCTAATTTAAAAAACATATGCCGTTTTTATGTAACAGCTCTAGTTTCGCCCCTATGAAGTGCACATAGTTTAAGTTATAAAAATTAATTAAATGTATTTATTCTGAAGTAAATTTTCTTTAATATGATTTTCTTGCGTGAGGTGTATTAGGAGTACTACATATTTTGAATGCTTCAACAGTAATCAGCCATCATATTTACGTTTCAGTATCCTTGATATCTCTCCTCCATTGTGCGAACATCCTAATGAAAGCGTTCCCCTTGTTCCTCGCTTAGGTCACCTAGATTTCCAGGAAATAAGTCTAGATGGCTGTGAAGGTAGTGCAGCTACTCGTATATGCTCATGTAGCATCCAAGCTGCTGGAAGTGTACCAGCAAATGTTCAACGTGCTGAATGTGGCCATCGGAATTTCTATTTTCCAAAAAATTTCGCACTAGCCAAACAAACTCTTCCCATGCAAATTTCTCGATAGCTGTCATATTGTTGATGATTTTTTTATCATTTATCATGTCTCTGATTTGTGGGCCATCAGAAATACCAGCTTTGATTTTCTCACCACTCAATGATGAAAGGATAGTTCACGCCAGATCATTGGAGATTCATACTTAAAAAAGGGTCTTTTTTTATTTGCCCATAATCGCAACGACTCAACACAATTTTTAAATACCAAACTAGGTATTCAGGGCTTAGCATTTGTCGGTAACGGAAATCCAAAGTACTCCAAGTATGCTCTTTTCACGAAGTCCGACACATTCAAACGGAATTTTTTGAACATAATATATTCTCCACAAATAACACAAAAACAATCAGGACTGTTTAAAAACGACCTCCTTGAGGAACACATAATGAAATTTATATAGAAACTACCTAGTTTCGTTACGCCGCTATTGATAGAAATTATCGACTACTCATGCTTTAAGACGGCACTTGTATCGCACTAACCAGAGCTGCTACAAAAAATCAGAGAGTAGATCCGATATCAGCGCACCCAAATTAGTAAACAACAGTAGAAAAATCTCAAGCAACAAAAAAAATTCAATTTTGTTTTTCTGTGTCAATATCAAAAAGCAATAAAAAATATCTATTTTTAGTCCTCTAAATTCCGAAAAGCTTATAAAATGTAATAATTGATTATGACAGAAATATATAAAAAAATTGGTGTTGCATCCCTGAATGCTGATTCCTAATATGTATAAGTATTATCTTTGTTTTTAGTTTTGGGTTGACTCAAAATTATTAATATTAGTTAACATATAAAGGCTTTAATTCTATTTTTGTCGTATTAGTTTTTTTAAATTCAACGTAGTTTTATTTAATACATATATTTTTTAATAGATGTAGAGCGCTACTGATGTATTCAATATGAAGAGTCATCGAAATTGAATAATTATACTTTCTAAAAAGTTATGCGTGATCAATCAAAACCGATAGTATGTATATAATCGCTAAATACTTTTTTATTTGAATCAATATTTTTCGAACCTATAGTGGTGGTATTTTTTTACAATTTTTATTTTTCTACTATTTTACCCAGTAAAGATAGTATGTGTGTTAGTGTGTCAGCTCCAACGTACGACTGGAGTTTTCTCCTTACGAACGATTACAAAATAAATAGATTAGCGAATGAGGGTAAATTAATGCATTTTTATATTACTTAAAACCTGCATGATACATCTATTTATACTAATTATAGCATGAATTCGTTAAAATACATAAGAAAACCATAAAAACATAAACAATAATAATTTTATATAATAATGTTTTAAGCAAGATTGATTTTATTCACCATTTACGTCATCTTGCATTGTATTTATTCCAGGAACAATACTCCTTGAACAATGAGACAATTGATTTGTGGTAACTAAACTATGATACATGAACGTCGGAAGTTATATACGTATAGATAATTTATTTGTAAAATTTAGTTATACACATGCCAAATTACCGCACCCACATGTTTTCCAAATTCTGGCTCACTATCACTCGAAGTGGTTATTTTCACGCATTATAATATTTTGTAAACTTTATTTATCTGTCAATTCCCTTAATTTGCACATTAATATCAATTTAATAGATATCGATTGATATAAATATAAATAGAATTTATAATTTGGGATCAAAACTCCGCAAGTTGACAGTTGTTATTTATTAATGAATAAAGTATATACTGATATAGTTATGTCGGCGCTATACATTATATATACTGCTAAGGGGATGTGCAAGATAATTTGTGCATGAATATGGAGATTATAGACACATATACTTATATAGTTTCCATACATACAAGACTGATCTGCACGTAACGTAATGTAACGCCAAGTTTGATTTTACTCCCCATGATTTATCATACCCCTGGCTTATATATGAAAAAAAACGATTATTAAGGAGTAAACTCCAAAAACAAACATCAAAAAAGGATTACATATTCAGTAACATTTGCTAAATACTTTTTATTTTCACTTTTACTTTTTACCCTTATGAGTGAAATTCTTTCTACAAGTTAAATGAGACTAAGTAATATTATATATATTTATATATATACACACATAATTGGATTGTCCATTAAAGAGTTATGCGTGCTTATAAATAAAAAGTGTACGCAATCGACAGCAAATTCTTTCTCTTTTTTCCATTTATAAATGGAAAACCATATAAAAAAAAATAGATGATGAATAAAACAAATACAAAACATGTAGCATAGCCTTTGAGAAGAGATTCGTAACCCCTAAATAAATCCTATGACGTTTCGACAAACGACAGTCTCGAGAGGAAGCACCGAAATTGCCAAGTTTTTGAAATACATCTATCTCGTTCCACACGGATAATACTTTAGGCCGACTCACGGTTTTGCGTACACTCAGCGGGATTTTCGACAATGTCCATCGCTTGACACGCGTTCGCTTCTGAAGTAGGTCGACTAATTTTTTCCCCCCTCAATGAGTACTGCGGCGGCGCGACCTCCCTCGCCGAGATACGTCACGTCGGTTCCTCTTCCTAGCTCACGACAATGGAGGTGGTGCTCCACTTCCGCCGGTCACCTCCACTGTTCGCTCGCAACATAAAAACTGCGAAAATACGAAACCGCCTCGGTTTTACAATTCAACGATTCGATGTGATGAACACAGCAAGTAGGCGGTAAAATAACCATGGAGCTTGGCGTATCTCGACTTGACTGTCGTCATCGTCTCTCCGTTGAATGTACGTTTGAGCTTAAAATAATTTTATAATTTGTTCAAAAGGTTTTTTTCAAAGTTACACTACAGTTATTTTAAAGACACTAATGGCAACAAGACGACATATAAAATATTCAAGACAGCAATGTCCTAAAGAATATCAAAAGTGTTTGATTTATCTAGCCGATTACAGAGGCCCAGAGAGAAAAGTATCGTAGAGTTGCAATGAAAAACTTCAAATAAGTAATATGGTAATAAATATTATATCGAAAATTTACATAGTTTTTTTCGATTCGGCGAATTTTCTGCACCGTTTGCGGGCTTTCATTTCGCTGAAAAGCACAATTCTCTTCATGCACAGCGGTCGTGTAGTGAAATAGTTACAGTGCGCGGGCGGCCGTGGCGCGGGCGGTGGCGCCCATTTCCTAATGGCGGCTTCGCGTGCATTTCCCTATTTTTTTTTTATTATAACCCGTACCATCTACTGCACAAATCGGTTCCCGTTTTGTATTTTAATGTATGCCCTTCCGTATAAATCGTAGTTTTATTTATTTATTATTATAGATTTTCACGTAATTTCCTACGGTACGAAATAGAATCTGTAGTCCAAATTTAATCTTTACTTAAAAAACTGAGTATTTAATTTACTAACGATCAATTAAAAGTTAAGCTCGCTTAATAAGCCTTGCGAAGAGGGCAACTCGATGTAAAACTTTATCTATAAATCAGAGATTTCGCGATTTTCTCGATATCTATCATAAAATTATTTTAATAATAAGAAATTGTTATTTGTGAAGTTATTCCATTAACTTTTCGATACTGTATCAAATTTCATTTCAAGTACGATGGTTGCGAAAACCCTACTCTTAGGATTTTCACGGTATCGTCTATGGCTTTTTGGATTCTATCTGCTCACATACCTATTAATGCGACAAGTAAGCAGTTCAATTGTCTACGCGTAGCCGTTGGTGTTAAACAGTACTTTATTATAATTGGCGAAATTTTAGGTTTGTGAATACTTCAACGTAACGCAGATTGGACATTTACATATTACATTGGTCAACAAATTTATTCAATTTGAACTTGATTAATTTCCAGAGAATCTTGGATACTATAGCGAAAAACAAGGGGAGCGGTTTCACCAGGACCTAAAATCTATAGAAGAAAGGTACCAAGGCCGATGGGATCAGCATATGATGGCTGGTTACAGTTGGGGGATGCAACGCCAAGTCCACAATAATGTAATAAATGCTATTTTTTTAAGTAATTTTAGTTTTATATGTACAAATCAAAATCTAATAAATTACACGTAGGAATCCAAAATTTTTGCTATTGTACTCAGTATAAGGTAGTAAGTTAAAAAAAAAATACAGCTACTCGGCACCAAAACTACTGTTGACCACTGTTATCTTCTGTAACACAAAAACTTCCACATATTTAAAATAAAAATTAACACATATATTTAACGGAATTTAAATATTGCCCTTATTCAAATCATAAGCAAACATTGCTTTAGCACTACATTTAATAAGTCTTATTATGTGTATATTATACATATTGAAATTGTAATCTACTGGAAGTTATTTCTGGCAAACTTATTTAATTTTATGAAAAATAAAATCTTGCTCTCGCTCGAGGACACAATTTTAACCTATTATTAACTACTCAAACTAAAAAATTAACTTACTCAATATTTAAACTAAGATTTGATATTATGTTTATCTGGAGGGCTATTTAACGAAGCATTGTTTACATTGCGTTATTAGACGAACTTTGCGATTTTATTCCTAAAATACATAATTTTGCATTAATTTATAAATAATCTTTTTGTATTGTATTGTGTGAGGTGTTAATTCGCGGAAATCCATAGTAGACGTTCAATCCTCTGGAATCAATATTCAATCATTTGGAGATTCGTAGTGGAGAGGCAGATTCGAGGGTCAGTGGTGGGTTGCATGCTGCATGTTAATGCATGTTGCAGGCAAGCGTCTATTCTTTTTGTATTTCTTGCATATATCTATCGAATGATACATAAATAAAGAAAAAAAAACCGGGCCCATTTTCATTCGCGTTTTAATAAGACGATATAGAAAATTTAATCTAAATTAAATGATATACAAATTCTTCTTGAATCAAAAAACTTTCTAATGAAATTAAAGAAATCTCAGCTCTTTCATTAGTTTATACATTATGTATAATATAATTGATAGTAATTTAGAAAAAATATTACGAAAGCCTAGATCTCAATGATAGAACACGTGCTTGAACCATTCGTTTTAAACAGTGAGAAAATAGAAGATACAAATAAAATAGATCACAAGGTTAAGATTCCTTTACACGTGTTTCAAATCCATCAAATAGCCCGTTTTCATTTTGTCCCAACATTTTCATCTGACCTTTACCCTACTTCTTTCGCCTATAAAAAGCGAACATAAAAGCCGATATTACAGATCGCGAAGCACAACCGGGCGACGGGAGAGCACTAACAATAAAACTTTTAATAGATAACAACAGTGTAACCGTACAAAATTAAGACGGCGACACGACGAACTGGTTACCCGCAGCCGCCTTAATATCACACGCAGGGGTAAATTTACAAGCTCACCGAGATGGAAAAATTCATGGACGCGTTTAGATACTTTTTCGATATTTCAATGTTATAATGAATGGTTCAATAGAAGATTTTTTGGCCGTAATAAAAATTAAAAATATTTCTACATCTATTATATAATACGATTTAACATTAAACTAAAAAGCTGTTTAATTTAGGGATAGCATTATTCTTAAATTTTCAGCAAATCGGATTCGGAATTTTAGAACTCCTTATCAAATAAGTACTCATTAGCTTGACAAATGTTTACTATAAAATACGTAATGGAGTGGTTGTATCACAATAACGTCGTACCTTTCTGTAATAACGTGTATTGGATTATTATTTTTTTGGCTAGTTGTTGAATACATTTTTTTATTCAGATTATAAAGTGAACTTTTAATCGGCTACTAATACAGACAGTCAAACGCTGGAAAAAAAAATGTCTCAAAAAAAGTTGCAAAATGTTGATCGCCATGTATGTAGGCTATGACGTGTACTCCGGTACTGCAGGTTCCCTAATACCATGCACAGTTCTGAATCTTCACTACTATTAATAGCGCTGTGTGCGTAACACTTTACTATTTTAATGGCATACATTTGAAAATATATAAAAACTTTAGAAGGCATGGCCATTTGTCTGTTAAATCTATTTCTAAATATGGAGGATGGATTGCATTTTGACCTGAACAGCTACCTCTATCTTCCGCAAAGAAGAAAATCTATACAAATAAGCGTCGTCGACACGTTTGTGTGAGCTCGCTACAGGAGCACACCCTCGGACAATCTTTTGGGGGTTTGTGCTCTCATAGGTTAAAGTTCGGTGCGACGACAACTCCATCCGAGAGAAAGAAGTGTTCGCCGAAGCAACGCCTTAAACTGACAAAGCGATCACCTGTAGGGATTGATTTTTTTTACTTTTCGATTCGAAAACAATGCGCTGACAACTCGGCCAATCACCTTTTATAAGTAATAAAGAAATAAAGCAATTATCGTTTTGCAATCGATCACATTAGCATAATATATTCATTATAATCAATCATGTTGTCTGTGCCTTACAAATTTTTGTTGGTTGCAAAATTATGAAATAAATCGGACGGTACCCACTGTCACGGCGGATCCGCCGACCACGACTCTATACCCTGAACCCACATATTGCTACCTAAAACATAAATACTTGTTATAAGTAACTACCTCAGTTTCACTTAGCTTTCATATACACCATTCTCTCAATGATGCGCTTTTGCTCATTTTTACCCTTTACGTGTGAGGAATTGATTGTGCCCATTTATCTACCTATTTTAATGTGTGCGGGTTGAAAAGTAAGAGCAAGTGGCTTAATTTGGAAACTCGTTGGTCAATTTACCCGTGGTCAGAATTGGTCGTGGTCAAAATGGCAAATTCTGGCTCGAAGGTCACGCTTTCAACCATTAAGCTGTCAACTACTCATACTTATTATCTATTTTGCTATACAAAAAAAAATAATAAAATAAAGGGGTTCTACAAAATGTGAACCGTGGACTAAGTTTACCTGCAATCAATGTTTGGTTTCGGACCTTAATAGAAATAATTCATATAAATGACCTCAAAAAAAAAATAAATAAAAAGGAATATGTTGTATTGATGAAATTTAAACATGTTTAAACTAGTTATTAAATTTCTTTGACGCAATTAACATTTTACCCTATTCAGGGCAATTGTAAACATACATACCAGAAAAAAATATATATTTCGTATTCTAATTGCAAGCAAAAGTAATATTTTCAAACTTAATTTTTAAGAACACCAAATTTTTTTTGAAAAATCTGGAAATCAAACCGTTCAACAAATTATTATTTCGAATGATTAATGTGTGATATGCGCCGACACCGATTGCAATTAAGAAGATGAGGAGGGCGGTGACGGTCCGATGATAGGCAAACATCAAAAGGGACCGAAAATAAGTTGGGTAGGGACGTAGAGACCCCGACCGGCGGGCGGATCGAGGTGGTTGCATCGACGTACGTGTAGCATAACGGGAGCGGCGGCGGCGCAGGTATTTGTCGGCTGTCGGGCGCCGTGTACGTGCCCTCATTACCGCCGCCCGATGCCCGGGTACCCTTGATAAAGACATTCTTGATTCGCATCGCGGCCGGGGCGCGGGGCGCGGGGCGCGGGCCGCGACGCGCCGTCGAACGAACGCCGAGAGAAATGTTTTGGGGGGCGTGTGAAAAATCACAAAAACTCCCGGCGCGGCGTGATCCAATTTAGGTGGGAGATTTACACTGATCATACGAGGCTCTTTACCGCGTGTTTGCCTTTCGAAGTGTGCACTATTTTGTGACAATGTATACTAATATGAAAAAGACAAAAAAAAAAAACAAAATGGCGACGTTTTTACCCTAATTATTCAAGTTTAGAGCGACTTTAGTCAATTAACTCTAAAACGAAGAAACAAAACAAAGATTGGTTTTCATTCGGTTTTTAAAAGAATTTAATGGAAATTATAACCGACCAAGGTACGAGTCGGATTCGCGTGGTGACGGTACTAAATTTTCAAAATTATTTAGAAACCGAGCTGATATCCATTTATCAGTATATAAATTGAGTTAATAATCATTCATAAAATAAATTAATTTTATTTAGATGAGAAATTTATACAGCTGCATAATATGCAAATATTTGATTGTACATTAATATACAAATTCTTACCTTGACAATTGACATCACCGTCTAGACATCACCGATCTCGTCATATTGAAAAAGGATTTCATTGCATTAGGAGGATATGCAAGTAACGCCAATTCAATTTTTCTTGAATTAAAATGCAAATCCTAATCTATGTCCGAACCCATTATCATTCATGAACTGTATAAGTTGTGTGACGTCAGTCGCAGGTCGTCTGCTTGTTGGCAATGAAGTTATTTATATTACAACCTTCTTTAAAAACAATCAAACTCGGGGCTTCAGCATAACGATATGTTGACGACGATGTTATCGTTCAATCGACAAACATCCGAAAGTAGGTCAAAGACCTTCAGCTCTAGTCGATTAAACAGTCGGTGTGTTTGATTTGAGTTGAAGCATATTTCGCTAGCGTCATACTTTAAATTCGAATCAGAACGGTTTGGTTTAAGTTTGTGGCGACACTAAAACCTGAAAGGGATAGCTCTGGTCTGCATGTGCATTCTAAAATAGCCGCCTATGGTGGAACCAGGATTACAAGTGGTATTGTTTCTTCAATGATTTATATTTTCTTTGTTATCGAGTGTTGTAAGATATATAATTTTTTTATTCAAACGTTCGATTTATTCTATTTCCATTTGATTAGTGGAAAATAAATCAAGACCAATCGATTAAAACGAGAATTCAAATTTATAAACTACTCAAGCTTTATGGCAATTATTAGAAAGGTGGAGTATGAGAAAGGCGATGCTTGTGTGGGAAAACGACAGTAGCAATATCGGACGAAAACCGTTTAAACGCAGGAGCGATAGCGTGGAAACACGAATGTGTTATTATATCTCTCAACTTTATGTCCTCACATTTGCGTGATACACGCAAAAGCTAGTAAACGCTGAATATTTGTATATACTTTTAAACGTATCAAATTAGATAATAAACATTTTCATAATATTCGTAGTACAATAAACTAATTTTATTCACAAATTTTTTCAGCAGAATTGAATTTGAAATGTCCGTTGTGTTTAGAGAGTATCTTAAAAAGTATAACCTCTCAAGATATGTTAACCTAATGACTATGACACTGGTAGTAGAGAAATTGTTTATTTTATCTACTTTCATTACGATAATAAATAACAGTATTTTTTTGAAGTTAAATTGTCGGTATGCAAACAATATTGATAACAAATCATTCAAGCTATTTATAAGTTAAAATTGAGATTTATTTTTTGGTAATTTAAAAAAAAACCGTCAATAAATTTACAGAAAATGTACGTAAAAATATGAACGCTTTCTCTAAGATGGGCGGCGGCCACGATTTAAAAATTTAGAGAAAAATACACGCGCACAATTCACAGATCCAGACTGTTAAAGGTTACTTAATTTTTAAGTTAAATCCCCACTAATGTGCTTACTAATTCGTTTAGAGAAACTTGTTTTTATAAGGTTTGTTAACATGGACAATTTCGATATGGGTTAATATATAATTATTTTTAAATAATTAAGTAGTTATTATAAATTTCATCTTTTAGCACTATTTCTTTGTATGTGTTACTATAATTATTTACTGCTGTATTTTTGTTTGCTTGTTTCCAACTTACGTAATGAAAACTTCATGTGCGGTGGTATAAAATGAAAGTTTTATTATACGATTTCCAAAGAAATAATAGAATTAAACAATTAATATGCAAAAAGGCATCGTAACTCAGTTCATAAACAAAGCGTGTTATTTTCTTAATAAATAGTTATGTAATGATAATTTTGGGTGCCGATGTAATAAAGTATATTATATATTAAAAGAAAAATTTAAACACCCAACTGCGTAAACGTGAATATAAAAAAAATGGAAACAAGATGATGCAAAAAATCATCGAATTAAATATGATAATCGAAACGAGCGAAACTTTTAGGCATTTTTCGATGAAAAGTAATAACTTGTAATGTCGAGAGATATGTCAATAGTTTACCAAAAGTATATCTAAGATACACCGATACAATACTCTCGATGTCACTCATTCAATCATTCTTTTTGTAAATGTAATTTGTTTCATTTCCGTTCTCCAAATTCTTATTTCAAGTACTCCTAAGCGAATGTCAAAATCAAAATATATGCGCACGCAATAGCAACAGCCCTAACATCGCGCACCGCACGCGCGGATAGAAAATGCGCGGTGGGAGTTAGCGCTGACGATTACAGTGTTTTCTCGGCTTACTCTCTGGCGGCCGAGCGCGTAACGACGCTTAGTTTCGCTTCAAAAAATACGCCTTAATTAAGGAGCTCCTTGCCGGTTTTTGCCATTATTGTATTTCCAAATCGATGGTAATTACACTGTAACACTTAATAAAATTGTACAACACTTTACATTGAATAAAATTCTGTTTTTTTTTTAATAATATTTAGAAAATAATTTATTTAATGTATGATTTAGTACTTTAGAAAGGTAATATACGATACAATAACTTTTTATCGATAGATAAAACTCATAAAACAATCCTTTTTTAAAAAGAAAACCTCAAATATTTACTACGCATAAGGTTGTACTTGTAAGTCTTCTTGTAGACAGATATTTTCATAGACAACATTTTTCTGTTGCGTATCTTCACTATTTCATTCCCGATGGGTGTCGGCCCTTAATTAAGGGATACCTTTCTCGTTTATAGCACACGCAAAAACACCTGACGTTATAGGTGTGTAGTATTTTGAGCGAAGCACTTCGCAGTCGATGTCGGGCAACGCGACGCCTTCTATTGTTAAATTTCTTTTTTTAGGTCTCTCCTCTTTAAAATTTTGTCCGTTCCGTTGATTTTGTGAGTTCTGTGTGAGCTATTTAGGCGCGCAGCGGGGGGCGTGCGGCGGCGGCCCTGCGCGGCGTCGCCGGTGATCCATCTTGTGGCGAGTCGCGTTATAACGGACCAACACGAAAACTTCGAGAACGCGTTCCACAACTCACACACTGTAGTAACATTATTGTTGTAGCGGATGGAAAGTACATTATGTTATATGGAAAAACTGCGGCACTGTATTCGGAATAAAGAATATTTACATTGCTTTGATACGGGTCCGATATCTTACGTTAACTTAAGGGGGTTCATCAAAGAATTGTTGTGTCTATGACTTACGACAAATTAAGTTAGTTTTGCGATCGACCAAAACTATTTTAGGAAACAGAAAAGATCATCTCTATCTTTTAAAGAAGAAGTCAATAGAAATGTGACCAGCTAGAACTAGATTGACGAAAATGATGACCGCTAACAATGAGAATCGAAGTTTTCAACTTTGCAACTTTCTACAGGGCCCAGGCCCAATCGCTTCAGTAGTTCTATCTGATTTACAAATATTTCCCAAAGATTCATTGAAATCATAAAATAATTTTGACTTCTACTTATCTCGATTTTTATATCATTTTTCAGTTGAGCTGTTCTCACGATTATGCCTATTTCCAGATATCGTTAAAAGCGTTCAACTACGTGACTCGGAAGTTTTTACCTTGAATAAGTATAATAAAATCGCAGCCGTCCTTGTTGGGAATGAATAATTAATTTACATGTTTAGGCCAAGTTATTATTTTTTTGCTTCAATATTGATAAGAATAATACATATTATGAAAATAATGACACTCTATAACTGTGAAATTATATTCAGATGAGACAGGTTTTCTTTTTACTAAGAACGACAGAATATCACTAACTTCTTAACATACAGCTTTTTCCAGACAGCACTTTATAGAAAAACTACAAAAAAATATTAAATATTTTTACATACATACTATATATATGTGTGTGTATACTTATATACTTTTTATCGTATATTCTAAATTTACTTCAATTTATCATGCAAAATCCGTTTACAGGTTAAAATAACTAAAATAAAATTAAAACGCCATATAATTCGACATAATTTGCTTTATCGTGAATGACTTTTTATGTAAAAATCAACACACCAGTCTTCTTGAAATTCTAACTTGAATAGTTTCTAAAGTTCAGGCATTAAACTTAATAAACTACGTCCGAACTAGATTAAGAAAAAACTATGAATGTGCGAAACGAATAAGAAATTCCATGTCGGTCAACACGAAACGTTCTGCCCTTGACATTCCATCTTAACCAATAATTTTAATTTTTAATAAAATTATTTAGTCATAGAACAACATGTTAATTTAAGTAACCTATAATTGGATAAGCTGTTATTCAGTCATCCAGTCCTTCGAAAATCGCATGGCTGGAGAAGTCTCTTCGGAGAGGGAGGAAACGAGCAACCCCCTTTATATAGTCTGGTCAGCGTCAATAAATATCGTAACTCGATGGTCTAACACATATTTGTATAGTCGTACCATCTAACAGTCGCTTGCTCGGTAATATCAAGGCTTTCTACTTTCAGCAACAGCTGCGACCGTCACCTATTCAAACTCCAGCACAAATATTTAGCAAACAATGCGGAATACGCGTAAAACTTATTATTACCAGTAGAAAACACGAACATGCTAAAATGTATTGTGGAGCTAATTTTTTTTAAAAAGCATGAAATATTATTGTATTTCTCGGTAATACAGTTACAACAAAATTAACATAGAACAATTCGTTCCTATACTTCAAGCGTGATTCACTATCTTTAAAATGAATACATGATAGGACAACTTTTGTCGATAGAAAAAAATTGACGAAATAGCTCTTTATAGAAGAGGAAAGGCTCAACGTGTTCCATATTTTATTGAACTAAATCTTCATTTTTACATCACTTTATGTATTTTCCTTCACAGTATCCATTATAAACAGAATATTGCAATGGATATCAAACTATTTGAGGGACAAATATATATTGACGTGACAACGTCTTAAATTAGGTTGCGGCTGGGAGTCACTTATGAAAAAGGTGTAACGCTCGGTAACGTAACGATGAGTCACCGAACGAGAGAGAGGCCCGCCGAATGCCTTGCGTCTCTCTCCCACTCAACTATGATCGGTCTGCCGCGCGCGCAGCACTAGAGAATTAGTGCATAGCTTGCAAATGTATTGCAAGTTATTGTATGTATATTTGTATATAAATACGTATGTATGTGTAAAGGTAAAAATAAAATTTTGTTAATATGAAATTCAGTGCGAGATTCTTTGTATAAATTAATGTTTTAAATATAATTCTTTGTATAAATAAATGTTTTAAATTGTTACTATTATTTCATCCTTCTTCCTACTATACGAATGAATATTCACATTAAAATGATTTTACCATTCAAAGTCGTTGTCACGTAAAACTTTCGCCCGTATACCGACTTTACAGGCAACCAAATTTTTTTTTCCACACTTAGGGCTAATACAGACGGCCGTCGTTTTTACAGTTAGAACGACGTGACGCTAAGTCGCTTGCAGTCGGCACAGCTCTCGACTACAAGTTGTTCTGCCGTTATGAATGTCGACGCTTGCCTACGACATTGTATATCTGGTACGAGAGGCAGTGGATTAAATTAAACGGCTTCCGAAAAAGAAATACTACTCTTACTTCGGAGACGAAAACGGAAAAGCTACAGCTTTTACATTTATAATTTCATACGTGTGTCCATGTATTATATTCCAACAGTAATAAAAATCATCGCCATTACAATCTTTTCCGCTCGTTCTCTCTTCGCGCGTTGCTCAGTCGTGTTATAAGCCCGCGAACGACGTTAACGCTGAAATGGCATGTCAAAGGCGGCCGTTGGAGGTTGCGCGTCGAGACGCGTCTAAATGGCGGTCAACTACAAAAACGACGTCCGTCTGCACAAATCCTTAGGTTATTTCGTTCTGAGTAAATTTCATGCAGAACGAAATATTATTTCTTTCACTTGTCACATCACATTATGTATAAACAGATAACGGTGTCTCATATTCGAGTTTCAAGAGGTGGCGCCCCACGGCTCATAAGCCGTACGTACACCTTTTATGTCACTTATTTTTGAATTAGGTAAAATTCTACAGTTTCTCTATTCAATATTATCTTTGCCAAAATTTTATTTTCCTAAATATTTTTAGAAAATATTTATATTACTGGAAATACATATTTCTAAAATACTGGAATAACACGCTCATCCAAAACCAGAGCACTAAGATATCTTACTGCTTTTTACCTTTTTAAATTACTGAATACGGTATAAAAAACTTGTAAGTATATTTATTTATTCTGTAACTTTTTGATAGTACTGAATAGAGGCCATTCAAGTATTACGTAAGCATTGTGTTTTGTGCTATTCATGTAATTTTACCCCCGCCCTCAGCAAATGTAAGCAAAGCTTTTACTCCTCCCCCCTATGCTTACGTAAACATTAGTACATTTTTTTATATTATTTCATAAGAAAAACTGGCCAAGAGTATGTCGGACCACGCCCATTATAGAGTTCCGAAATCGTTATTACAAAGAAATGCACTGTAGATGAAAAAAAGTACATTGTTACACTTTTTCCATGTTACCCGCACAGAATAATTATAAGCATTATAGCCGCCGTAAGTAGAAAAACAAGTAGGTATGTCGACTATTACTATTAAACTAATGTAAATTAAAGTGCATCAGCAAAAGAACGTATTTTCATGGCACTTACGTCCTATTGTTTAGAAGCGCAGTTTTTTGGCAATAACTCAAAAATAGTATATCCTATCATGTTCAAAATAATTTTCCTTTAAATTTACTTATTGAGCGTTACATTGGTAATTTTTTTATATTTTTCGAACATACGGTTTAGAAAATAAAGAGCGGACAGCGGGACACTTTCTGCTACTTTTGGAAAGATTATTTCTGAAATTATTTACGTAATCAGGAAAATTGCTTAGAAACCTTAATATCTTTAAAAGAACTGCCAAAATATGTGCCACACGTTGTTTGCTGAAATTTTTTTTTTCAGCTTCTGTTACATATATGGAGTGCCTCACCTAGAAATATTCATTTTTGTTGTTTAACTACCAAACTAAATAGCGGCTTACACAAGACATCTCTACTTCGAATTTCATCAATATATATATATATATATATATATATAATTGAATGTGTTGTTTCTAAAGCAATGCATCGGTGAATCGGTTCAACATTGTTTTAATTCTTTACTGATTTTTGTTTGAATAGATGATCATGATCATACGATGTTTTTCAACAGAGTAAAATGTAATGTATGATATTATAGTCAACGTAAAATTTAAATTTCATTATTTTGATTGAAATATCCTTTATACTTTCTATAATTTCTAACTTAGAAATTATATATTTATATAATTTCTAAGTTGTGTAAAGTATAGTAATACAAAAGCTTCTAATTACTTGTATCATAAAACAGGTGACGATTTATAAAACATTAAAATATTTTTTGTTGAATAGCAATATTATATACTGTAAGTAATCTGTTAAAAAACAAATCGAAATATGGGTCATATCAATTTTATTGAAATAGATTTTATTTTTTGTATAATTAATTGTCTTTTAGATGTAATTTTATGATTGCATCAAAAATAAGAATTTTATAAACAATAAAGGCGACTTCAATAGAGACTCAGATCCTAAACTAATAGTTTAGGATCTGAGTCTCTATTGAAGAGCGAACGAATATTGTGACAATGCAGAAACTATGAGACCAGGGTTTTTTAGATATAATTCTGTAAAGTCCGTTCATATCTCACATTTGGATGGTGCTTCAAATGAAAAAAAAAATCTATATTATTAAATCCTCGTTATAATACACGATTCAACACTTATCCAAAGTAAACTAAATTTTGCTTTTCGAGAAAAAGAAATACAATTTTTTTTAAAGCCTTTATCGTGCTATTTAGGCATTTTTGACAGAACATTTTAACATAATAAGGGAAAGGCTGAGGAAACTAATTACAATAAGTGGTAAACGGTCTGTTTTAACACTTGTTTACCGCCGCCACTAAAGAGCGCGGGACTGTGCCACATCTCTTTTTCATAACGTCAATGTAAAATATTTATTAACTAATAAGACGTCAAACTCAATGAAGCGAACTAATATGAGACTGAATAAATTTAAACAAGTGAATAGAGCGCACGGTAATTCCTTTACTTCGATCTTTTTAACTTACCATAAACCACCGTGTGTGGGCGAGTAACTAATTACTTAATTTTTCCCGTAATTAGAGGAATCTCTTTCCAAAAAATGAGGTACTTAAAGTAAGTAGATATTACTAATGTAATAATCAACCTGTCTCCCACCCCCATGTCATTAAAAGTAAGCAAAGCAACCCCCCTTTTGGTGCTTACGTAATACTTGAATGGCCCCATATCAACAATATACAAGTAACACAAATGTGAGATCCACTTAATATAATTTAATATAATAATTATTTACATTTCTTCATTTAAGAATGGAATTATTATTGAACTTACGTTCAATCAATACCAGGAAATCGACTTTGCTATTCGGATTGTCGTTGAATACTTGTAATGTCATAGCGAAATACTCGATAGCATATCGACGGCCGTCGCTATTCATAAAATATAACGTATGGTGAATCTATCATGTTTTAGGTACGATTATACGGCATCAATATGCATGCTTCAAACACAAATAAATATAACGGAGAGCGTGTAAACCGGTTATTGTCGTGGATGGTGCAGATCCGTTTCGGCGGGGAACGTCAGTCAGGCGCTATCCGCGTTTACAAAGCTAATAATGCTCTCCGAAGAGCTAGTCCCGTTTCCGTTACCTGCTTGTCTGTTTAAGACACGACGACCTCAATGGTCAGACATTATTTTGGATATACTTTTCGTTTATTTTTACCTTAATGTTTACCTTTTCGTAGATCCGTGTTCGATATGTTGACGTCACTTTATCATAAAATTAGGAAGTAACTTACGCAAACATGTACGATATCAAATTTATAATTAATTTAAAGAAGGTATTTCCCCAAAGACGACTAAACGAATTCAGTATATCATACCAATGCTATTTTTACATCAAATTAGATTCGGTTTTTTTTTACAAATTTCCATTATTCTCGACAGAATTTAGACTATATTATTTCATTAAAATATGCAACTAAAAACAAACGTTTCTTTTTCATCACTAAGACGAGAATTTAAGCATAGAGGACTGTTAGCGTATCAAATAATTTGCTAAAATACCGAATTGCGCATGCTGAACCGACATCAATATTATCCGTGTCTGATCCACGTACCTGTAACACGTTAAACAATGCTGAGTATCGAAGAAGTTGATTTCGCCATTATCAGCAACACGTCGGGTTGACACTGAGACGTTGAAAATTTACACATATCCAATATTACATATCATAACGGGCGTCACATGAAATTGTACGTACAGTCACTGTACGAGTATATTTACGACCACGAAACGTATCCGAGGAGTGTACAGTGAAGGCGCGTGCACTAAACAACGCGCGATATCGAACTGGGACGCGACGGCCGGCTGCGCACGCGCCGATCTCGTACCGCAGTCCATTTCCCCCACACGCGCGCCCCGTTAGTTTTGTGAGACCGCATGATCGAGTACGTTATTAACAACGTGCCCTTATTAGATTTATCGACGAAAGTTTAACCGAGGACAAAATGTGAATACAACTTATAATTTAATAGCATTCGATATAAGCTCAAATCGCAATATTGATGTAACGCATTATTATTTCACTGAGCAACAGGAGCCTGGTTAAATCAAATCTATCACTATTATAAAATACTTCAATTTATAATGATATTTGATTGATAACAGAATGCTATGCGCTTGTTCTGTTCATTTGAATTACAAAGTCAAACACAAAATTATCTCCAGCTAAGGTCAAATAATGTTTCTCAGAAGATATGTGTGTAAGAGAGCTCGTCACCCGCGTCGAGGCTCGCGAGCAGCACCGTTATGTATAAAGTTAGTTCTCAATTCGCAACTTTTTCGATGTGTTCGCAACGGGTCGCGATTTGTGTACGCCGTTTCTGGATGATTTTTTTTTCGATATTTTGTTATTACTGAGTATAATCGACTATATAGACTAGGTACAGCTTTATTGATATTAAACTATATTAGACATCTAAAATTTAGAAATACTTTAAAACTAGTTACAATAAAATGTTCAAGCAATGAAATTCACTTTATAATTTATGATTTGACTAGTCAATTTCGAAAACATTTACTGGGTAGAGATAATAATTTCTCAAAAAAATAAACATTTGGGATCTTATTTTGAATTTTTCGCGATGAATGCTTGAAAAAGACATTTCATAATGCAACACAAAAAAATATTATTATACATATAGTATATGTACTATTATAAAGAACGAGAAACATTAAAGTAACTAATAATAATATAAACTGATGCCTATTTCCCAGAAGGGTGGGCAGACACTATAGAGTAACTAATACTGGGTGTCTCAAAAGAAAGTTCACATTTAAAAAATCGATAAAAAAAGTAAAGTAGTTTATTGAAAAAATGTTTATTATATTTTAAAATACACACTTTGGGAATTTATTTTTTTAAACAATATCGTTTAAATGCAAACCGTTGCGTTCGCAGCATTCATGTAATCGATGACTAAAATTTCCTATGACGGCTCGGCAGGTATTCTCCGTGATGGCGGCCATTTCGTGACGGATATTTCCTTTTAATTGTTCCAAGAAAGTCGGTTTGTTGAAACTTTAGATTTGACGTAACTCCACAGGAAAAAGTCCATCGGAGTTAAATCGGGACTTCGTGGAGGCCAATTTATGTCACCTCTTCTGGAGATCAATTTGCCAGGAAAAATTTCACGAACTCGTGGTAAAGACCTGTAGGACGTGTGTGAAGTTGCTCCGTCCTGTTGGAACCATGTTCTTCGGTTACAACCAGGAAAGTTTTGCAGTTCAGGCACGAAGAATTCGTCTAACATCTCCATATAACGCTCTGAATTCACAGTAAATGCGCGTCCCTTTTCATTTTCAAAAAAGGGCCGGTAATTCCTCACGCCGACATCGCAGCCCATACTGTCACTTTAGGCGAATGTAGGGGCTTCTGATGTTTTTGTTTTGGATTGGTTGCACTCCAGTAGCGGCAATTTTGTTTGTTCACGTGCCTATTAAGGTGGAAGTGAGCCTCATCCGAAAACAAGATGTTGGTAAACGTTGGAAAGCGTTCAATCATCTGGTTTATTAATTCAAGCCTCTGCCCAGCATCCTGAGGCTTTAATTCTTGCACCAACTGAATTTTGTAGGGGTGCAGCTTTAAATCTTGTGTAAAATGCGGAACAATGACGATCTATGCACGTTTAAAGCAACAGCAGCACGCTTTCGAATCGAAAGGTCCGGGTTGTCACGAACAGACTGAGTAACACTGTCTACGTTTTCGACCGTTTTCGAAGACCTTGGACGCCCGGATTTTGGTTTTTCCAGCGTTAAACCGGTCTCTTCAAACTTCTCGACCCATTTTCAAATGAGTCGAGGACTGGGCGCATCATTTAAATAACGAATACATCGAATACTGCAGAATTTTCTACGCGCTGCAGTCGCTGAATTACCGTTTTTGTAAAACTCACGTACGCACAACGCACGATCCGCTCCCGAGAAACGTTCCATAGCGACTAAATTCCCAAAAGCAAGCCTACCGATTGACATACTCCCCGCGCCCTTCGGAATAGTTGCGTTCACGCAATAAGCAAATAAAATGAGAACTTTCTTTTTGAGACATCCTGTATAAAGAGTAACGACATAGTCTGAGTAAATATTCATTGCATAATTTTGTTAATGGGGAAACTGACGGATTTCAAGTTTTAGAGATGAGCCAATGCAAGTACAGTATCTTAAGACAATACTTATTGCACGACTCATAATGCGAAGCATTAAGAAGTGCTCTACGAACGAATAATTTTTTTTCCTCAATTTCGTAACTTTTTTCATCAATAACACGATTAATAATTCATGTAATTTTATTAACCTGTGCACTATTTGATAGATAATTTAATGAAGATTAATTCTATCACTGGTTCAAATCGATTTAACATAATACAATTAGAAAAAACTATCAAAATAGTCAAAAGAAATTTCCTGTCAATCAACACTTTTTTCGTTCCGGACACGATAGCGAGCGTATTAATTAACTAATTTGATCCATTTTTTTTTTAATAGCTTGAGATCCACTGTCCGGAGATTGGTATTGAAAATGGTTAACTTGATTTGTGTCGTTTAATAGTTATTAACAAAAAACTAATGAACATTATGAGTCGTGCACTTTTGGATTTTCCAAATATTTTTTTTTTCTTCTGTAAGATGTCCAGGAGTTTGATTAATTTATATTTCTTTTTTTTTTTCATTTTCAATCTTTTAACTTACAGGCGTCACGAATAAATCTGGATCACATACCTGTAAACAAATATACACACAAGTTAAAAAAATAAACAAAAAATAAGTAGAAAGATTTGAGTAACATTTCTCGATCTCCGAACTTCTTTCCTTTTTTTGTATTTAATTACAGTTTTAATACAGTAAATTGTGTTTAGACTAAGACCGTGAACGTAACCTTAAATCACAAAAAAATGCGTCGACTGACCGGCATTAGCAATATAATACTATTTACTGGAATCATTTGCTATAAAATTATTATAGGACCTTTCATTTCATATCATACGATAAAATAAATTATATTTTATTTGTACAATACAATGATGAGCAACTTGTAATTTCTCAATGCTTAACGGCTACACTAAAAACATGGGACGTGGCAAAAATTAAGTTGGGGAATTATTTTTTGTATTCTATAAGTAAAAAGTTGCAATAATATCTCTTTGGCTGTGTTGTTTGTATCTGACTAGCTTTGATATCATTAAATAGATAACATCTTAGAAAAAGAAAAATAAATAGTAAAAACGGTGTTCAGCCATTTTCCTATTCTTTTTCTGTCCATCAAAACGAGTATCTAAAGTAGAAATTCAATATATTTTGAACTTTTATTACAAAAAAGGAAAAAATGTGACACAAGCCGCGAACAAGGTTTGTGATGTTTATGGACCTAATGCAGTGTCGGTAAGTGTAGCACAAAACTGGTTCAAGAGTTATTTTTGTGTCAAAGATGAACCTTGCTGAGCTCAACTTATTATAGATAAAGTTGATGCCATTTTGGAAGAAGTAGAGCAAGAACAACATATTAATTCTTATGACATAGGTGAAGACCTGGAGATTGACCACAAAACAGTATTTACCCATTCGAATAAAGCCGAATGTACAAAAAAGTTCGATACTTAAGTCCCACACGAGCTCACTGAAAGAGATCTAATGAATCGTGTACTCATTTGCGCTTCTCAATTAAAACGTAATGAAACCGAATCGCTTTTGAAAAAAATGATCACTGATGATATAAAGTGGATTACCTATAAGAATGTGCGAAAAACATTATGGTCAAAAGACAAGTAACTCCACAGATTATAGCAAAACCCGGATTAACTCGCAATTAGATCAAGGTATGTGTATAGAGGGATTGGAAGAGCTTTATACATTAGAGCTTTTATCGTTGGGCAAAATCACTAATTGGTATCTCTATTGCCAACAACTGACGAGTCTCAAGCAAGAAGTAGAGAAACAAAAAGGCCGGAATTGATTAATAGAAAGGTTGGGGTTTTTCACCATGATAACGCCAGATATGCATCCACCATAAAGCCCTGACTTCACACCCTCAATTTTCACCTGTTTAGGTCTCTTCAAAATTCTTTAGATAGTGTAGGTTAACATCAAAGGGGACTGTCAAAACTACTTGTCACAGTTTTTCGACCAGACATCCCAAACTCTACAGCCATGGGATTGTCACTACCTACAAAATAGAAATAAGTTGTATAAATGTATGTACAAACACACACACATATGCGCATATTATATATATATATTAAAATTAAATGTAAATAAAATGTAATGAAAAATTAACTTGAATTTGTATACAAAATACGAAAATTGTTCCCCAACCCTACGTAAGGTAAATATTATCATCTTGAGATCGCTACAACTATATACAATTACAATAATTGTATTTTTTACCTAACTCAAAACTCAAAACGCAACACAAGAGTTCCATTTCTTCATGATGTAATGAAAACTTAAAAGCTACTTTCCGCTTTCTGCCTTCATAGACTTAGAGCGATCATCAAATGTTTTTCGAGAATGTTGTATGGTATCCATACTATTGAATACAGAAAAAAACTCGGTTTTAGATTTTTTTTATCCTATTAGAATCCGATTGTAAAAAAAAAAGTTATACTCAATTCGTTATATCCATTCATTACACACTCAATTATTGTATTAGAAACAAAAGCGCCCCTGTTACATGCAAGCAGTAACAACAAACATTACATATATTCCACATAGGTCGAAAATCGGAAGTTAAAAACTAGTGGAAGGACAAAGGAAATATATTTGCGACCGCGACAGCAATTCCAGTCCTCGTATTATCTCCACTCGGCTTCGTCTACGTGACCCAAATGCCTCGGAACTGAATATTCTTTGGCAGAATGGAAGTATTCTCGGCGGGCACGTTTTATGAGGAGGATACGGGCCGCGGGTCCTAGCGAGCCGGGAGGGCGGCACTCTTATTACGGTCATGAATAGAATGACGCGACACGCCGCGTGTGACATTCAAACGGTTCAGTATCGACGACTGCTCCTTGGCATATTATCACAATCGAGACCCGAGCGAGTTCTCAGCGGGAACGGCGCGGATCGCCGTGACGTGGGGTTGTAACGTTGAATTCTTTGCATTATTAATAAATTTTGTTGCGTTCTTTTCCTTATTAAATGGCAGATGCACAAAAATCGTAGGAAATTATTTATATTGCGTCATAATACATACATTCGTCTCGGATTTCTTCCGAAGACTATATTGTTGTAGTCCAAGCCCAATTATTAACAATAAGATATGAAAAGATGAACAACGGTTCTCATAAATTCTTGAAACCGTCTAACCTGACTCAAAAAGAGTCAGCAATTATTCAGCTCTTGTAATAGTAAATTAAGTTACATATTTTCATTAAAGTTACAGAAACGGTTGTTTTTTACAACTGATTTCAAATTCTTAATTAAAAGCATTTAAATATTTCCCTGAATTTTCCTTAAGAGGCCTTTTCCGATTTTGATACGTTTGAGTGAATTTTTGAACTAGGATTGTGACTAAGCTCGAAATAATTGAATCTAAATAAAGTTTATTCTCTCATGACAGTTTAATTCTTGTTCGTGATGTCTATTGACTAAAAGTTTGGCTTTTCACAGAAGACTGCCTGATTGGCGCAGTAGTAGTGACCCTATTTGCTGCGCTGGGTTCGTGGATTCGATTCACGCATAAGACAAACATTTATTTATTTGATTAAAAATTAATGTTTGTCTTGAGTTTGGGTGTTTTTATGTATTATATATATTATTTACAAAAAAGTACATATGTATTATATCAAAGTTTTTACTGGCTCTTAATATAAAATACACGTGTATTCAATTCATTAATTAGTAGACAAAAAATTGCTTATAAGGGTAATAACATTTCGTAAGTTTCATTAGGTTAAGAATGTATTCTAAATAATTGCAAATATTAAGGTTTTTAGTGTTCATTTTGTTTATTAAATAATCATACAAAAAGAAAATCTTAATATTCAAAGTATAGCCCATCGTATTCTATGGTTTTAAGCCAACGTACAGCAACTTCTCTGAGACTTTGCTAAAACCATTTCTTAAGCTTGCTTTTAAAGAATTGTCGTACTACATTTTCAACATTTCCTTTGAATTCAAAATTTTTCTTCACGAAAGAATTTTAACATGGATCTGAATAAATAGTAGTCTAGTGGTGCAAGGTCCGGACTAAATGTTGGATGTGGTAGGAGTTCAATACCAACAAGTTCTTTGATCTTATCCCGCCTAACTTTCGCAGTATGTGGTCTATAATGGTCATGTTGTAAGGGCACTCGCAAAGCTGTTCACTATACATCTCGGCAGTTCGACCATCTGCAATTATTATAATTATACTAAACCTTCATAATTTCACCAGAGAGATAACAAGACTTTCGGCTCGAATTGACTTTACTTCATGGCGGATTCAAGCGATCGTCCTTTATCTAACTAACCACTGCTTTCCATGTTCAGATTGTTACGATAAATACGTTTTTCATCGCAAGTAACAATGCGTATAATAAAACAATTATCTTTCGGTAGGATAAGGAGCTGTTCACATACTTTTACCCGGCGTTTCGCTTTAACCTCATTTAATTCGTGGGGTACTATTCAACAACTTTTATAGGTCTTACCCAATGATTTTATGTGACGCCATCGTTTCTTTAGTAGGTCCAAGGTAGTCCGATAATTGACGAGGTCTGATATTAGGTGGGATTTCTACTTACTTTTGTAGCCTCAATATCCCGTATAGGCGGGCGACCAGAGCGCGAATTATCTACCACCGACAAATCTCCACTATTAAATCGATTAAACCAACGCTGTGGTGTTGTTCCCTAATTGGCCCTATCTTATACTTTAATTTCAGATAGTTTTCTTGCTGCCGCAGCTACTGTAAACTTTTGTTTCCAATATTTTATTATTAATCCACGAACTTAATATTTATCGAACTTCGTACGTTTTGTTATTAAAACGCCTCGCTTCGTCGATTAATACAAATACTATCATGAAAAGAAACTAAGCAGTTGTACCTACTCTTCATAAAACTAGAGATTTGTCGTAACTACTTATAAACATGTATAAAAAGAATATAATGTATAAATTTCAGTTACAAAAACCAACATTAATTATGAGCCGTCTAGGTAGATCAGTAATGGTATCAATATTTCGAGCAAATTTAGTATTTTTAGGAGCATTAACAGTATCATTAAAAAATATATTTATCAAACTTTACTTGCTACGTTGCTAATTATGATATCTAATTAAAATTTAATACATACAATATAACAAAAAAGTATCGACTTTAAGGTATAACATTTTCAAAAATAGGTATTATTATTATTAGTATAGGTACAGATATTTATGTAATTAGAATTTTAATGTTTGTAATGCCAACTAAAATTTAAGTAAGTGTTTCGAAAATTCCAACGTATCACGCCATTTGGCTTTTAAACTGGAAGCCGCAGTGTATTTAATATTACATAAAACTTATAGGCTTTCATTGGAAGGCGACACGAGATATCTCAGTTACCGAGTTTCGCGCCGGTACGTCCAAATGTTGTTTTTATTGTTGTCAAGTTGTATTTGTGGCATTGGCATGAGGTACATCCTCTTATTTCAGATTGCGAGTCTTGCATTGTAAAGGCATTGTATGTTAGAAACTTTAGCGATATAGACGAACAATTATTTCTGATGTCTACTAACAGCAATTAGCAAATCTGAAATACGTACTCGGAGACTAACTACAATTGACGGACAGAAAAGGTGTAGTTTTCTACTACGTTTTTTTTTCGACTAAATAACAGTGATGGGCCTCGGTTATCACATTTTAATGCATCCTTCATACAGTTCAGAGGTAGCACTCCCAGATTATCATAAATTATGCTATATTCGTTTTTTTCTTAATGAAGCAAAAATATATTGCAAAGAACATCGTATAAAGGCTAATTTCATCATCTGCTTTGAAACTCACTTTTAAAATTAATTTTACATTCCACGTTCTCCTTTTAACGGTTGTTAGGGCAAAAGACAGTCACGAGGAGGACGTGTAAAGCAAAACTAATTTTAAAAATGACCTTCTGTTAAAAAATGAGTTTAAAAGTAGATGGTGGATGAAGCTCTAAATCAGTTTCTTCACAAAGAAACACCAAATAAAGAGCTATTATATTCACTATAAAAATAACGCAAATGTTTCCAGCAACCCATTATTACATTATATACAAAATAGTACTATTAAAATTAAATATTATCTACTTATAATCAAATTATAATTATATTAAACATTTTACGTACTATTAATTGTAGAAATAATTATTCGCCAGGGGCTTTGTTTGCGTGGAGATAAAAAAAAACCTTCACTAGGTCTTATTTCCTGGTCTTTTATTCCGGTTCTACTCTCGGTAGGTACAAAGGTTTTCAGTAAGACAATATTAAACAACGTTTCAGAATAAGCTTTTTTGTATACATTAACTTTACATCTATACGCCGACAGACAATTGCGGATCAAACATAGTCAATTGTCGAGGATCTTTTAATATTTTTATAGGTGAAAATTCCATGGCGATTCTAGAGTACTGATTTGACCTCTACCAATTTTTATCCTAAAGGGTTCTGCAGTTTAATCTCATGTAACCGTAAAATATATTGAATAAACAGATATACAAACAGCGTCACTTTAGGATTGATATAATGATTAAGTACCAACGAAACTTCCTATTTTCAATATATAAAAATTTATTCCTCGAATTTGTTAAATATTTTTAAAGACCACAAGGTATGTAATCATCGCATAAAGACAACTTAAGGTCACTTCATATATCCTATACACTGTATTTGAAAATACAGATATGTTCTTTTTTAACAGCGTAATGATCAGAAATGGCTTTGTGTTACCAAAAGACCTTTATATTAAGCAAATTAAGGCATCAAAATGAAAACCAAATAAAATATTAGTTGTTATTAGATACGTACAAGGGAAATATGAGATTTCACGCGGCGGCTAAACACGGAAACCGTGGATTAGATTGCATAAAATAAATATTAATGAGTGGATTAATTCATAAATACGTTCCGACATACAACTATTGATCTCGGCGTATGTTCAAGGCGGTTGCGGCTTCGCGGGTCGGGGCGCGCGCGGCCGCCGGCGCGCCTGACATAACGCGCGCACGCACACGGCTCCCGTCGTCATGGTCATTGTCGCGCTTCGATTGGCCGTGATGAATGAAAATTGTAGTGCACTTAGGACGCAATAATGTCGCAAAAGATACACAACTAAAATAATGCACAAACCATTGCATAATTCGGTTATGCGCTTATTATATAAGACCAGAGAGTTCTAACTTTCCTATAGTTTAAGATTTGTTTGAAAATATAAGAAATGTTCTTAAGTCGGGAATAAAAGGAAAGTAACTTTATCTTAAAGTGACTAGAGTATAATAATAATAATTCAAGTATATTTACAGATACCTTTCGTACTAAAATGTCCACTCAATATATCACAGATTGGAAAAAAATCTAACAATAAAATTTTACTCATTTCGATTTCATCGCACAAAACTTATTGTTTGCAATTTCATTTTAGCATTCAGTTGGTGTTTGGTTTACAAAATAGTAAAAATAACAGGTTAAATAAGATTTTTTATTTAATTATACGTTTGGATTTATTTTAATAAATCGAAAAGTTTAATTACATTTTACGATCAAAAATTTTCATTAGCAATATTTACCATACTTTTACCACAACATCAATCAAAAGAAATCTGGCATCTGGCAGTTGGCATTGATGATTTAAATCGATATTCATTTTGGTGTAGGTATTTCTCATCTAAAAGAAAAATGTTTTATCCGAGCCATTTAGCCATTATGTCCTTTTCGCCTTTAATTTTAGAAACGAACTAATACTAAGTATTAAACACATTATACTTCAGAACACAAAAAGTTAGTAACCGAATCAGCTTTTCTTCCGAAATTTGTAACACTGAAATCTACATTTAAATACAGTAATAAAATATAATAAAAAAATAAGTTGGTCTCTGACCTCCAAAATAATTACCATTTTTGTACTTACCTTGACTGTATTAATAATGGTATTAACCACTCATTAGGCACAAAATATACTTAACGGGTTAAATATACATAATACTGTGTAAATTGTTCGTAATTCATTTAACTTGTAGATTCAATACATATCAATCTTCAAAGTCACATAAAGATAATTAATTATTTACAGTGGTAAAACTTACTTTTTATACAACACTGGCTTTGACATTTTTTTTATTGATTTCCAATACTACATAAATATTGGGAGCATTCTCAATTGATATATACTAGACCAGCGTGGAAGGCTTAATGTCCTTAAACTCGAAACAAAAAGTTGAAAATGAAGCTTTCTGGGGAGCGGGTGGAGGGGAGGGAGTGGAGGTGGTCGGCGGCGGGGGATAAGTCTCGACAAAAAGGAAAAGTATACGGCTTTCATCCGATTTTTGAAATACTCTCCGCTATATGTAGGGTATACCACAACTATCGATTTGTATAATGTATCAAGGCCGTCTCAGCCTAAAAGTGGCGGTAATAAGAAATGATTTCTTCGATATTTACGTGTGGCCTAGTTCGTGGTACTATCACGTGGTGGTATAAAAGTGACGGGTCTGAATTTACTGCTTTTGATTTATGTTGATCTTGATAGCAGATGTCATAGGTGAATATTAATACTCAAGATTCATAAATAATAGATACATACAAAAAGAAGTAAATCATCGTCAAAATTAAATTGAAATTACATCGACAGTGATCTTGATAGGGTTTACTTTATGTAACTCTTGGTATAGATTTATTAAAAAACTTCCACAGTATAATTTAATAACGTATCCAGTGTGAATTGTAGTGTAAAGAGTAAAATCAATCTTTATTACACAGATTTATTTCGATTAAGAAATATGGACATCTTCCATAAATGCAAATATTCGATGAAAAAAAATTAAATGTACAAGTACTCTAGCAGATCGGAACGTTATTTATCTCTATATTTAGGTTAACTCGACTTCTTCAATAATTGCACTTTCAACATTCGCGTTCCAAGGTGAGAGATTATGCTAGGTGTTTATTTAGGTTTAATTAATTAATACGGAAGCCTTTGATGTGCGCACCTTTACCGTAGCCTGTAGCGGTTCTACGTCAAATATTTCCAAGCGAATGTAAAGAAACCTTATTCAAAAGTAATCCCAATTAAGACGCAGACTTTGATGAATTGTGAAAATTCGAAATTATAAGTTGTATTTAGAGAATATGAATATTTATATTTTGCTTAATTAATGACCGAAAATGTTATTAACATTTATTATTTCATAAACTTTAACATCCACATAGCTATTAAGTACTTGTATACTATTATTACGCAGGATTTATTGAATTATTGAAAATAATAATATTGCTCAGTAAACAACAGGGTTTTTTTCTATGCTCGATGGAATGCTATATCGCAATGAATGAAATCGTCCAAACGCGAGGTAAGATGAATGTCAGTAGCAGTACGAGAGGGCGAGAGTCCATCAGTCGGTGGCAGCGGAGGCAGGAGGGTCTAAGATTCGCCGCACACCAGGGTGATTAATCACGCGGGAGGACGTAAGATAAGCGGCGCCGCTCCCCTCTGTGCGACCCCACTCGCACAGCTGATTTGCGTCTTTACTGTATACCATTTGTCGTTCGTATTTATTACTAATTTAAAATAGTGCGCAGCTATAAACATATTAACAATACAACGATAATAAAAAAACAAACGTTCCCTACAATTTTCCTTACATATTCCGAGATTACAAAAAAAAAAGTGTGTGAAAAGCCTTTGACGATGTTGTAAAAGGTCGGCGCAGAGATTACATACAGTAACGGGCAGTGGGCAGTGGGTAGCGGGCGCATCGCATTAGCTCGGTCAAAGCTCATCGTGCCGCGCCAGGCGGCGCGCCGAGGCGGCACGCCGCCGACGGAGGCTGCGCGCGCACCGCGATCAATACCCCGCCCCAACCGCCGCCGCGGCCGCCGACGGAGAGCGGCACGCGCGGCCCTCGCTTTTAAGTCGCGTTCCCATTTTTAGAGGTTCGCGACTAACGCATTGAACTCGGAATGCACTCGCATTAGATGCTGAAGTCGAAGAAATAAAAAATACGCCAAATGACAATAATGACATTGAGCAAATTGAAACTTTAATATTATAAAGTCGAAAATTTCTGTCAATTGGTACTATTTTTATAAATAACGTATCACTTACATACAATATTCAAAAACAAAAATCTAATATTATTGTGATCAGAAACTTAGTCAAATGTGTGGCTTCTCTTTGCCACCTGCGTAAGCTTTGATCGTCTCATGAGATAACATTTTTAAATAATTCTTAAATCTGTAATAAACACGAGATTTAAGGAAGAAATCGTACATGTCAACTAATAGTGTGTCTAGACACGACGTTATATATTTATTTACAAACTGTGTAAAAAGTACAAAAAACAAAAATGAAAAATCTGAACAATAGACGTAAGCTTATTTCGTGAATCCGTTCTCGGTTGGCACCCGAATCAGACAACAAAAGTGGATCTCGCTGCACAGGCGGATTAGGTGTGTACATTTCGATAGACGGACGCGTAGACGGTGGCTTACGTTAAGGGCTATAGGTAGTGAGGGAGAGGCAAAATGCGAAAATATATTCGCGAACAAACCGAACGGAGAGTATGGAATGCTGTCGAGCCTCCCCTCGGAGTCGTGCGCCGTGCGGTGGCCCTCGTTTATAGCTTAATAGCTACGTCGGCGTCGCCGTCTCAATCGATAACACCATTTTGTCTAATGCTCGTCAGCATCGTAGGTGTGCGCGAAGATACTTCGTGAATGTTATCAGATTTAGTTCTGCGGTTTCAGCGCATCGTATTAACATATCAAGTAGAAGTTTCTTGAGTGAAACACAGTAGCAACTTTTACAAGCTTCCAAAATGAACGAAGGTATACCAAACACAACGCGTCAATTCATTAAAAAGAACACTGAACTTTATGGAGTTTGACGGGTTCGATATATAACCAGATCCGTTTTAAGATCCGCGGATCTCCAGTACTTTTAGTGAAGATATTCCGTCTTCGGCGCCGGGGCCCATAATTGGATCGCGGCCCGTGAATAGCATGAACTCCGTCATCGACGATAAAAATCGGCAGCCTAGTTCCGAGTTTGACGTGAATTGGGGATGGATGTAATTATTCAGCATTTATATTGTAGGTCGATTCCAACGTCGAAAATTATCGTACATGTTACTAGCAGAATATCGGAATGGTTTGCGTCACGAACTTTATTAAATTTTATGTGTCAAGCGGTGGGGAAACGCGCTTTGAAACCAAAACACAGTGCCCGTACCTTTTCCATTTCCAAAATTTTGATTTTTAATCACAAAATTTTCAATTTGATGTTAAAATCTTTGTAACCGTATCAGTCTTTGAAAGAAGAGATATGATATAATTCAATCTATAGACGTTAAAATGAGTAAAAGTTAAAATTTTTAGAAATTCTCATATTGGATTCTTGCAGTTCCATTTACTTACTCAAGAAAATTAAAACATCTTGATTAATTTCGGAATGTATAGCAAATCGTATTTACTATTATTATCAATATATAAAAAATTTAAAAAGTTGGAACACATTTTTGATAATGACCACTAAATTTTTTTATTTAATAATACACAAAAATAAAACAGTTAATAATAATACATTTCCACAACTTTGGCTATTTTTACGGTGTATTTCTAAAATTAAAAAGAGCATAAACTAAAAAAATGAGTAAGTCATAAGAAAATATTTTAAGAGGTCGAAATGATTTTCGGATTCTTACCTAAAAAAAAATAATGAAAACTTGTTAATTAGTGGATGGTTCAAAAGTACAAAAACAAAATTTCTAAAAAAAAAAAAAAAACATTTTGTATAGTGTACGCATACACTTATGATCCTTGTATTTAGACCTGCGTAATCAATAGCATAGCTACTGTGTAGCATAATAATAGCTACGGTACACAACGGCGCATCTCGAGAGAGAATTTCAGACAGTATAATCACTTTCTACAGAACTTTCGCTTTCCGATAAGGAGGTATTTGCAGTACGAGAATTATTTATCAATCTTAAGAGTTCAGATCACTTGGGTCGATTGGAGTATTTTTAATGTCCGGCCTGATGAATATGGTAAGTTCCGGCACCATAATGACACCATAACAAACGCTTTGGACATTTCTCGTGACATCCACGGAGGCGACACGATGGCCAGATCCTTCCTCTTCCTACTGCGAGAACCAAACAGTACCCGACGGTAACACAAGTCATTAATTTTTATAATGTTTAAAAAAAACAAACAAGGATATAATAATTGGAAGTTTTTTATTTTTTTTGCCTTAATTAGGCGTTTCGTTGTATAGGTATCTATTACTATTCAATTATAAGGTAAATAATAAACAAAATAAAAACCGACTTAAAAAAAACTACTCCAAAACAAATTGATATGCACTAAAAAAAAAAAATTATTGCGTATTCTTCTACAACTTAATATTCGGTTTTTTTTGTTAAAATTATTCTTTAGTTTTTGATTTTTAGCGAATCTGAAGTACACTAAGTAATTTGTCTGAATGTGGATAGACCTACTAAACGTGCTGCTGATAAATCGCACCCTTACTGTAAGCCGTTAAGGAGTTCCATAGATCATCATATTTGACTACGATAATTACTTGACCATAACGACCTTACAGTAGGTGACTCAAATATCCGGATAGCCTATAAAAGATTTGGCCGAGTATTGTTAATTTGCTACAAAGAATTGAAGACTTTGTCATGGATCCTATAATCAGAACCTAACCAAACTCTCATCAAATTACCCTTGACGTACATCCTTTCTAATAAAAAAAGAATCATCGAAATCGGTAGGCGTGATATTGAGTTAATTGTCCATTTATCGCGCACATACTTAATGCAAATTTAAGATTCAAATAATTTTCTTATGGATGCCATTGTCAGAACTGAACCAAATTAAAATGGGACCACACGTGAAGCACCAGCTTTCAAATAAAAAAAAAAATGATCAAAATCGGTTCACCCTGTCGAAAGTTCTGAGGTAACACACATGAAAAAAATACAGTCGAAATGTGAACCTCCTCCTTTTAGTTTTGAAGTCGGTTAAAATGTGTTTAAATGGAGATTGTCCGTACCTCCGAGGTTAATGTATTATTAAAAGTGCGATTTCGGAATGTAGATTTTTCTTTTCGCATAACAACCTAAAATTCTAATTTTATTTAAGATGTTTTAAATTGAAAAAATCCTAGGTAGTTCATATAGAATATAGAGATAAAACACACACTGCATGTAATTATATCCATTAAAACGAGAATAGTAAAAGCAAAAGTTGAAACAGAATGAAATTGATGATTTTCTTTGATCTTTCGGTGGAGCTTAAACACGCTACGCGGAAACTTTCCATAAGAGCCTCCGGTATCTACCTTTCAGCCAGTTTCCAGTTCATAAATCAATTGTTCTAAATCATTGAAAATGCCCGGAGGTTGAACATTGTTGGGCTTGTTTGTAGACAATAGAGAAATTCTCAAAATTTCATACTGAATTATACCGAAAAGCAATTTAGAGTTTCAATGTCTATTCAACAGTACACGTTACGCATGTAATATATTACCACATACATTATGAAAATGCAAAACAATTTATTGTTCGGTTTGAATAAAATTATCACACCATTTTGTGAATACTATAAAGGAACGCATACAAATCTATATTTTAATACGATTATTACTGTACATATGAACTGCTAGAAATGTTAAATTACTGACTTCTATTTTAAACACTTGCTCGAATAAATTCACTAGATTTATATAGTTGAAATCACCAGAGCATACCTGATAATTGTACAATATCACCGGCGACCGAAGGCGTGAAAGTTATTTGCTGCTTCTCATTTTCAAACTAAATGTCTGTTTTTTTTCGATTACAATTCCGATTTCGAGCGATTTCCGGAACGTTTAAAAAACTTCCGTGACAATATATCGAAGGAAAAACGTTAGATAGCTTTGTTGTTTGTGCTTTTGAAACACATCCATGAAAAATTTACAGATATTTTACTTTAAAAAAATTCATCAATTTACTAATGTCCTAGTTCGCTAAAATGAAAATAGCAAAAAATTTGGAAAATCCAAAGTTGCACCGCTCATAATCTTTATTGAAAGTATAAGAAATAAAAAAAAATGAAGTGCCGGTTAGAGAAAATTAATTACAACCCGATCTCTTCCAAACGGTAACGAAGAGATAAATTTACATTCGACGAGAGGAGGCAACAAATATTAGGTAGGGGAAACAGTTTTTTCGTATTCCATAAGTAAAAAGTTGTAGTAAATTCTCTTTGGTTGTGCTCTTTGTATCTGGCTAGTTTTGATACATTAACTAGATGATATTTTAAAAACAGGAAATTAAAAAAAAGACGGTTTCCGACATTTTTCTATTCTCTTTCTATCCACCAAAATTTGAAATTATATTACAAAAAAGGAAAAACTCGATACAAGTCGAGTAAGTCAAGTTATGGACCTAACCATAAAGATCACAATTTTTTTTTTCGCGACAGTGTCGGTAAGAATAGCACAAAACTGGTTCAAGCGTTTTCAGTCCGGCAATTTTGGTGCCAAAATGAACCTCGCTCTGGTCCATTTATTACGGATAAGCTGATGCCGTTTTAAAAAACAAGTAGAGCAAGGTCGGCACAATTAGTACGACATAGCTGAAGATCTGGGGATTGATCACAAAACAGTTTTGAAAAGCTGGATGTACAAAAAAGCTTGGTACTTGGGTTCCACATGAGCTCACTGAAAGAAATCTAATGAATCGTGCACTTATTTGTGATTCTCTATTGAAAGGTAATGAAACCGAACTGTTTTTGAAAAGATTGATCAGTGATGATGAAAAATGTCAAGAATGTGCGAAAAAGAACATCATTAAAAGGCAAGCCAGCTCCACAGACTATAGCGAAACTCGGATTTACTAAAAGTAAGTTGATGCTGAGTTTGGTGGGATTGGAAGAGCATTATCCACTATGAGCTTTAACGTCGGGCAAAACCATCAATTCGAATCTCTACTGCCAACAGCTGATGAGTCTCAAGTAAAAAAGAGAGAAAAAACGGGCGGAATTGATCAACAAAAAGGGTGTGGTTTTTCACTATGATAACGCACATTTTAGTCACTCAGCAAATATTAAAAAAGTTTGGTTGGAAAGTCTTAATGTATCCACCATATAGCCCCGATCTTTACACCCTTCAGGTTTTAACCTGTTTAGGTCTCTACAGAATTCTTTAGGTAATGTTAGGTTAACATCGAGAAAGGACTCACAAAACTACTTGTCGTAGTTTTTTCATCAGAAGTTCCAAAATTTCTATAGAAATGGCATTATGTCACTACCTGATAAATGGCATATATATATATGCCATTTGCACATATGCAAATATGCCGTAATGAACATAAATAAAATATAATGAAAATTTGTATTAAATTTGTATATAAAATACGAGAATACTTTTTCAGACCTTATATACAAATTACCCATTTGTGAAGCGTAACTCCGTCTCTAAAATCATATTTTTTTTATTAATTATAATTTAAAAACGAATTAGACATTCATTTTCAATAATAAACCATTTGTTCTAATTCTAAAGTTAATAAAAAAGATCAAAACAAATGGGTTTTTTCAATTATGATCGTATTTTAAGTTCTAGAGACATAATTGACGGGTTGGTTTTTTAAACTACATGTTTGACGTTTTTTTCCGTTTCTATTAGATTAAATAATTCTTTAAAATTTAAAAAAATCATCTCCATTAAATAATCAGTATTATGGTATACAAATGAACACATTTTCTTGTACTACTATCATAGAAGAGATGAGAAATAATTGTGGACAAGAGGTCAAAATTTTTTTTCAATCGTAGGAGCATTCTCAAACGCCATTTATGGATCGTCCAATTTGCGTGGACGTAAAAAGACTCATTTTCATCTCGGTTCCAAAATTAGTGCCGTTCCTCGGTATTTATAAACATCTCCAGTATATAAACACATCGTCAGTTATGGATAGATTGGCGTTATAAAATAAAATTTCACGATTTTACCTTAAGACTCCATCTAAAAGCCGTGTGTCATTACTAAAAATGAAACGCAAATATGGTCAGTATTAATTGTTAGAGTCCTAAAATATTTGATACGGTTAAAGTATCTTATGTTTAGTCTGAAATGTCAAGCCTTCTTTCTCTATCTATTACCACCATTTAATCTGTCCACGGGTTTAGCTATGAAAACTTACCAGTCACTTTTAAAGTCATAATTATGGATACTATAATCCGATAAATAGCTTGTGTTGATTGTATCTTGTATTGATAGCTAGTCAAAGTAATTCCTCTACACTCATAATTTAAAAACCAAAGAGTTGATGGAACATGTTAACTCACTAGTTATAATGTCGCCGACACGTTACGAATTTTTACCTAGTGGTATTTATTGCCTTAACAAGAAAGTCTTTGTCAGACGGAAGACGTCCCCGTACAGAGCTGACGTAAATTGGAGCTAGCGATGTAACCGCTCTCGTCAAAGGAAGTGACAATGGAGTGGCAGCCGGCCGGGCTGGCGGCGGCACAATGCCGGAGTGGGTGGGCGCGCCCGCGACGCAGCGGGTTCAATGCACGCCATTGTGGCATCTTCCACAGGTACCGGCACACTTCACAATACGCACACCTATATATTACGGTACATTATGCGCCTTCCGCTGAAAAGAACGGGAATGCTACAACTTCGCGACGTTACCTACGAATACGCGTCACGAAAACTTCTTAGTGCAAATAAAACAGAACTCTGCATGCGGATCAGCTTTACGATGTCAGATCAAAGATCGTTCGATGAAATCGCCAAGTAACAGATTTTGGTTCTTTCTTTAACCAAGTAGTACGTTCATTTAAATCTAAAATAAAGAGTCTCAATAATTTTCTATTCCTTCCTGCACTGATCAAACACCGTCAAAAAAATAAAATGTTTTTGATGTTACCAGTAACGGCAATATACCTTGTTAAAACCATTCAACGGAAATTATTAGCTATAAAAACAGTGATTATTAAAATCGTTTCACATTACTACTTTAAATAGAAATGAAACCTTAAATAGCCTAATCCGTTTGTAACGACTCAGGTCTCCTATAATTTTATAATTATTTTCTTGTTACCGTTTATAAGGTCGTAAATAAAAGTGAAAAAGTACGCCCAATAATTATTCGTTTAAACCGAAATACATCTACATTCCCTTATATTTGTAACATACTCTGAAGTCCAATATATTTATAGTGGTTTTCATTTTGTGTAAGTTTCAACTATGTATAATAAAAACTATAAAATTAAAACTATAAAATTGTAGAAAAACATCATCTTCAGAAGTGATTACTATCAGTATAATATATATACATAATACAGCTCAGTACAATATATTTATGCTAATTCTACAAAAAGCATTAACTTTTCTCAGTGGGTAATCCGTAGTAATGTGAAAATAACCCATCAGCATCGGTTGACCCATTTTTATTTACGCTTACATTTAGTTTTTGTGCAGTATTGTAAAAACAGAGTATAATTACATATATAAAAATTAAATATAAATTGACAATTCTAAGATAGAAATTATACTCTTCTGATGCGAGATGCCTTTGCATTTGTTCTATACGAGCAACATCTTACGTTGTTGCAGCAGAAGAGATAAATACATCTTCGTACGTTTGAAGTAGGTAGTCCCCGTAGCCTGACGCGCACATGTTGCCGCGGTTAAAATTAACCGGCCGGCGCGGCGGTGGTTCAACGCACGCGGGGGACACGCGGCCACCCTTTTTGGACTCCTCGAAACTGACTAACGTTACTTCGAAAACGCCTAGGCTTGACGCGCGTAAAAGAACCTAGCTTTTTAGCTTCTTGAAGCATAGTGACCAGATTGCCTTGGTGAAATGTCAAAAGTTAGATAATGATTTTACACAGTCGCGAATTTGCAATACAACCTTAACAATATTAAAAACGAAGCTATTATAGCAATATGAACACTGAAGAACAGTTCGACAGTGTAGGCACTACAACCATTTTTCCTTTTTATAACAGAATGATCATAGTGAACCATAAGACAATATATACTCATAACTCGCTAAAATTTTAAAGTGGTTTTAAAATTTAAAGATATTATAACTATTGGATACAAAGAATATCATCTATGATACTCTAATAGTATACAATCTTAATGTCGTCGGAGGTGTAGTATACCAAATTTTATGGCATACAGAAAAATAGTTAAGAAGTGGTAACGTTGTGTCCTTCCAAAGCGAATTTAAAGTCAAAAAGTAATAAAAAGCTTACAAATACAATATATAATATTTAATTGCAGAGACGTGATATTTGGGACGTAATATTCTTTTTTTGTGATTTGATATATCATAGTTTCGCCATAGGACTATTTCGTCAATTTTAATAAATATTCAATTTACAATTATAATGGGCGTCACCCGGCAACAAGTGTCGAGAGAACACATAAATTATCTAAAAAAATTTGGAATAAGTTAGTATTAATATATAATATTATGAATATGTAATAATATAAATAATCGATTTTCATGATATTCGCACTTAAATGTTGTCTACCCGATCAATCCGACACGGCTTGAATGCATAGAGAATTGATAAAGATCTGGTGTACAAAAAGATTAAGGTACCTGACTTCGAATATTGAACTGGGTTCATTTTTCATATATATTTTATGCCTGGATTCTAATCTGATGTGGTGGAATGTAGGCAGAAGGCAGTGCAAGCAGATGTGTTATGCAAAATGTTACGAGCTAAGGCAGCCTCAGGAATAGAATGCTATGCACTTCTTAACCGGCGTTTGCGCATTAAAACATCAATCATCCATTTTTGCAGAGGTGAAAAAAAAAAGGATCCTATAACCACAGACACGTGCCACTGATTATAATCGGAACATTAGGTTTCACAAATTATTTCTCTGAACAAAATTTCGTATCATACCCGCTCCTTAGGAACATCAACAATAGAATTATTATTAAACAGAGTAGATTCACTGCTATAACATCTCCTGGAGAAAAATTCGGTTTTGAAAATACCTGTCCTGGCGCATTTCCAATCAGAAAAAGAATACTCACAAATTTTGCATTTTAAAAAGTGATCTTCGATGTGACACAAATGACGGGTGATGGACCATGATATATGTTATCGCTGTCAAATTACATTAAAATCCGTTTATGTACGTTCCGTGTGATTCATACACAGAGAAAAATCTCTACATGTTGATATTTTTTATGCATATATTTACAAGTATTATGTATAGATATATAAAAAATGCACCTTAAGTTTAAAGCAAACGGGTACCGTGTCATTCCTTGAAAAATTCAAAAACATTCTAAAACACGATTACATGTTTAAATGGTAGTTATCTATTGTATTAAAATTCACATGCATACTCGTGTAAGCCGGTGGCTACGTCTTATAAATTTAGTGAATATCTAAGAAAATTATAAACCAATTTTGTAGAAAATAATTTTCGTTTCATTTATATACACCTCTATTACCATTTTTTTAGGTTTTAAAGTTCATGTTTCAAAACTTTAGAAAGGATAGACGTGCACACGTCCGCACGTATGGGCACACACATTTGACTACTAAAAATTTACTAAGAACTTTTAGTGCATTTTTTAAAATCTATCTAATCGCACCTCCCAGAACTAATACATGATGCAACTATGAGATTGCTTTATTATAACTACGGAACCCTAAAAACACATTTCCTATTCCCAAGTCGAGGATAAAAATACAAGGTATTTGATATACTTCTATCACTGTAGAAACACTTAAGAATTGGGAAACGTCATCACAAGGAAATGTCGTTCTGTGCAAACAAAAGAGTACTTAGCGGAAGAATGATCAAATTAACGGCTGCAATGCGAGAGGTAGAACATTACAGAAGTACCGGGTAACAGCGAGCCGTATCGTTACACCATCACTGATGAAGTGTTACAAAAGTAGATATTGGATCTATTGTCGATGTTTTCATTTAACGGTGGGCGGTTTATTGGAAAAATCAATTTGTTAATTAAAAAGCGTTCGTGAGCCGCTGTCGTTAACAAAAGTGCGTTAAATTACAGTCAGTTAGCCGGTGTTCTTAATTTATAATCAAAGAGAAAGCAATCCAATATAGTTCAACAGTTACGTGGTGTTATTAAGTGGAATAGTTTTATTGAAAAATTATTGCCTTAAAATAGACATTTGACTTCGTTATTAATGCGTTCATAATCTAGTTGAAATTCGGAAAAAACAGTGTACATGCGTAAGACTTAAAACTTCTTTGGGTTGTATATAATTTTTATTTCATTTGATACATAAAATCATTTGGATAAGTAAGGTTCGAACAAATAATTTATTTTTGTTTTAAATAAAATCTATTTTATTGGAGAGGTAAGTACAAATAGTACAATCAATTTTATTATCCTTTTAATTATTATATACCTTCTATTGCAACGATATAGTTATTATACATTTTTGCAAACAAAAGTTCATGGTAGTTAAAATAAGAAAGATCTGTTTTAAATTCAACACAATTTTGGAGCCTCAATGGCGGGAGAGGGTAACGGACAAATGTGACGGGCGAATGTGACTTTCCTTATTCCATGATAAATTTTCCTGCGCTACGTGCTTAAAGAACTTTCAGTTCAAATGTATGGTAAAATTCCAAATCGTATTTGAACAATGTCAATTACTCTGTTTAAGAATTGCAATTCGAATTGTAATTCGAAAGTCAAAGCAGAGTTAAATACACATACGACTGCTCAGATAAGTTTCTAGAACGTTTCGCCTTGTTCATCATACACGTATTATCTATAGATTGTTTATAATTTAATCACACTATGTTTTCATTACAAAAAAAAAACAGCCATAATGATAGACTAATGCATATGGGGGCAACCACTGGCCCGTGAGACATTTTGAAAAATTTCATGTCTGATATCTATCGCTAAAAAATATGAACACTAGTTTTAAAACACTACTTTTTGAACGCGGCCCGTGAATGTATTTGCACACTAAAGTTTGGCCCACAACATGTCAAAGGTGGGCCATGCCCTACCTGGTCTAGTGGTTATCAACGCTTGCCTGCTACTCGGGGGAAGTTCGTAACTCGATAGTTTATATCATTGCGTGTTTTCCTTCACTAACTGCAGATTGAATATCGATTGACTTTAATTTTAAAGGCAAAGGAAAATATATCGTCATGAAACTTGCGAATCGCAAAAGGCATGAATGAGCCTTTAATATCATGTAAAGCTCCCAACAGCCATTGGACCAGCTCGAGATCCGCGCCTTGCAGTGGGACGTTACATAATATGCAGGCACTATTATACTAGATAAGAGATTGTCATTGCAATCATATACCACTTTGTGGGGACCTAATACTTATTCTTATTTGTTTTTCATAACAATATTTTTATAACTACTTCGTATTTCAAAGAAATTTTCAAGTTATCTGTATTCATTTGTATCCATGCGTCTCATGTTATTTAGCTCATATAGGTATGATAATGCTGTATACAGCAAAGGTAAATAAATATGGGCACATATCGGCCGTCCTCAGTCACGCAGTAACATGCATCAGCTCAAATGTTGCTTTATAGTCATGCACGCACCAAACGACACTGCTGGTAAAATTCGAAAATTTTACGTAACCAACTTGATTAAAAGAGCAACCTTGAAAATAATTTAATGTTTACAAGTCAAAATAACACGATGCATTCTTCTAGAAAACTAAACGTACCTAACACAGTCATACTGAGTTACTAATAGAAATCCTGAGAGATAAATAAAATTATGTGATAAGAATTCACAACATTTATATCCTATAGCTTTAAGTTTCGAAAAATCATTAGCTATTTATTTAATCCTTAAAAGTAATAAGTATTTCTAAACTCCTATTATTTGAACCTATTAGAACGACTCGCTGTAAACATATATTTTATTTATTTCTTCTAATTAAGCACTAATCATCTATTAATTGAAAACTCAGGAATACGAGGGCAAAGCTTTAAGGTCGTCGGTTACCATGATTTAGGAGTCGCAAGTGAATAACCGATTTATAATCAGGTTTTGTGAAGGTGCGCCCACGTCGAAACATAGACAAAGAGGTTCGCACGACCTTGTCGACGGGCGGACGGTTGGCGAACGCGGAAGCTCCAGCTAGAGCGGTGCGCGCGCGCGCTGGCCGTTTAAGAAATATTAAGTTTTTCATCGCCAAGTATATATATAAAAGATGTCCAAATTTACATATAAATACAAGGTTCCAAATATTGTTTGAACGATCGATAGTTTGTATCGTTAAGTTGAAGTAATTTTATTTGAAAAATCGGACATCGCCAATTTGAGAAAGAGCTCAAGAAAAAGCTTCTTGATAAATTCCCTCTCAAAATTATTTACATGGGCCGATTTTCGATCATTCTCTAGGGATCCTTTTGATACGATTCGACATGTTGAAAAATTATTAGCACTTATCGAACGATATTGGGTTGCTACGTCAGGTACAACTTCGCACAACCTTTTCATTCCAGACTGAAGGGCTAGTCTTCCCACGCTGTGTCAATGCGGCAACATGCACGGTTTGACGTGCTCTCCGAGACATGGAGCGATTGGTTTAATTTGACTAAGTTAAAAGATCATCCGTCACTTCGCTCGTGGTCAGGATTTGAACCTTAACTTCTGATTCGAAGGCAACGCATTGGTCGTTCGGCCGTTATTGTTCACTTTTAATATTGGGTAGAAAGAATGGTATTAAAATAAACACAATTCCATATATTCCGGAATATATGAAGTACTTATTTTCAGAGAGCATTATAATGAAAGTACATGTGATATACTATGGTCTAATGAAAATAAAAGAGCTTTTAAATATTATTCATAAAAATACATAAGTATAAAACAGCAGGATAACTTAGTAAAGTTTAAACTACTCAGTCAATAATGTCATGACATCAAAGTCGCGCATGCCGAGGGCGCGCGGCGGCCAAATCTTGCTCTGACGCAATTTTGACGTCATAACGGTATCAAGCGAGTGGTTTTAAGTTTACAGAATTGACGCGACGTACAAACATTGAGTGACATTGTGCAACGATCCATGTAAACATATTCAACGAGACGAAATTGATTATTGTTTGTGGCTGAAGGGAATAATAAAATTATTGCTGAACGAGTGCCATTAAATTATTCGAATGAATTGATATATACGTACATTTTATATTGTATCTGGTGCAAAAGGCTTGTAGGTTTTATTACATTGTAGAAATCAGAGTATATTTCTATCGCATTCAAATAACCCGAAAAACTTATGTGGAAATACTAGAATATATTTTTAAACCTTTAAGATTGCGTGAATACTATGATTATTTTTAAATAATGCTTACGATTTTAAAAATTAAATTGAACTTATTACATGCATGATGCTACAGTAGCTTTCCACCTTTATTTATTTCTGTCAGCTTATAATTTCAATTAGATACTATAATTTTTTTATTCGTAACTAATTCATATGTATTTTTCCTTGGTACCGGTGATGCGGATATGAGGAAATATCGCCAGTAAAATAGAATCGATATTAATCTTGGAAATATGGAAAACTAAATTTGAACTGGAACCAGAACAGAGTTGGCTTTGGCATTCTTATTCAAAATGAAGATGGCTAACGACAAAAGGAAATGCAGAAAAAATGCGATCTGGTCCATAAGATTTGCCCAAACTGATAAAAAGTTGAAGTACTACATATTCTATCATTAAATATCGGCAGTATGCAAAAATTTCATTCAAATCGGTTCAGTGAGCATACACAGAAAAAGCAATCAATAAGCACCTGGTTTTGTAACGGAAACGGGGTAGGCATGGCGGTCGCGAGCGCCTACAAGGTTCGACGTGCGTATAATCGTTTGCCCATTGACATCGTAGGTGATTAATCGATGATATGCAGTAGTTTCGGCTCTTTGCATCCATTAATCGTCGTACACGACAATCGTTAAGAACACAAACCGCCGTACATCGCAAGGAAATGCGCAAGGTTCGAGCCCAATTTACATTAATTATGGCCGTCGTCGGACAGCCTGGGGTTATCAATAAACATGATTTACATAATAAATTTGATATATTTGATGGTCACACCTACACGGTTGCGATATCCAACCATTTCCGTCTATATATTTTAGGTATTGCTAGATATAAAACACAAAAATATTTAAGTTATCACAATACATTAATTAATAAAATGATATATATTGGAAAGAATCCGCTTTTTCTTTATTCGCGGTGATTAGCAAACAAAATTAATTGTTTCAAAAAATATCTGTAATATAAAGATGATTAGATGCAAATCATTTAATAAAAAATTCAGTTGAAGATCTTGGATCTAAAATGTTCAAAGGGTATCATAAATGTATATACATATATAAATGCACATGGCTAAATGCAAATTTCAAGTTTACAAATAATTGTATAGTTGTCACAGTTGCATAATCAAACCTATTTGTGTATGTACATGTGATAGAAATCATTTGTTCATTAAAGTTAAAGATACAGCAAATTAAAAAAAAAATAGCGCGTGAAGTCCCTCCGCGCGGAAGAAGTGAAAACTTCGTAATGTGGAAATGAAAATAGGAGGGGGTAGAAATTGCGTTTTTGGTCGCACGTTACAATCGCAAAAAACAATTGCGAGACGAAATTTAGCAACTCACTCTCTTTCTCTATCCTACTTTCAACCTTTGTGTATCTTTTTTTCTCTCTCCCTCTTGCGTTTGAATATTGGACGCTACTCGTTGCAAACGCTCGCGCTAGCCTGTAACAGGTATACTACGCGCATGCGTTCGAGTGCCACGCATTCACTCTCGCTCTGTCTCTTTCTATACCCCTTCCCAGGAGCGTTGAACGTTTAACGCAACAGTGCTTTCATACCCCCTTCATGGTAGCGTTAAACGTTTAACGCAACCTTGTTGGAAGTCGCATTAGATGTTTCACTTCAAAAAGACCTAATTTCGTTTTGAAGTAAAATTTCTTTGGGCGCCATTTAAAATAAATGAAAACTTTTTTGGAAAAAGTAACGTAAAATAATAACGTAATAAAATCTATAGACCGGTCTCGCTATACGTGCATTTATAATTTCAATTTCGAAGTTGTCGCCAAACCATTAAAATTTAATCTAAAAGTAGCCAGTATTATAAAACGACGACTTCATATGTTAACCCTTAATATATTTATTAATACTTATTTCATTAATATCTAACTAGTGCCGGCGGCTCAGACCGGAAAGACGTAGAAGGTATTCCTTCATTTGTTATACAAAGCGATATATTATTTATCATATTTAATAAAAATTAATGAAGTATTAATAAGCAATCATGGACAAAAGTGAATTCCTTAATCTTTTCTGTCTAGCGATTTCTCTATACGCTACATGTAAATAAGCTATTAATAATTATTTATTTTGATAATAATCACTTTAATAATTGTGGCCGTGGCAGAGCTTGGGTGAACATAGAATGAATTACTGCATTTTTTTTGAAGTTATACTTCTTTAGGCGCGTTATGAAAAAATGATGAGAGTGAAATTTTAAGATTGTGTGACGCAAAATTAACAGATTGAAGCTGCCCGCTTAGAATTTGAATTTCGAATAATGAGAGAATTTATGTACATTTAATATAAGAAAATAAAAAATTATTTATTTAATTTTTAAAATTTAAACTGAACTTTATTGACTGTGTTGGCGAGTACTTTGATTCTCTATGGTAATCAGCGTCTGATGATGGAGCTGGAAGGTGGCCATAGGAACTCCGTAATTAAACGACGCAACCCCATCGAGTTTGGGCTCGTTTGATTCGTCTTGCCGAGTACTTTGGTGCTATATGGTAACCAGAGTCTGATGATGGAGCTGGAAGGTGGCCATAGGAACTCCGTAATTAAACGACGCAACCCCATCGAGTTTGGGCTCGTTTAATTCGTCTTGACGAGTACTTTGATACTATATGGTAAGCAGGGTCTGTTGATGGAGCTGGAAGGTGGCCATGGGAACTCCATAATTAAACGACGCAACCCCATCGAGTTTGGGCTCGTTTGATTCGTCTTGACGAGTACTTTGGTACTATATGGTAACCAGAGTCTGATGATGGAGCTGGAAGGTGGCCATGGGAACTCCGTAATTAAACGACGCAACCCCATCGAGTTTGGGCTCGTTTGATTCGTCTTGACGAGTACTTTGATACTATATGGTAACCAGGGTCTGATGATGGAGCTGGAAGGTGGCCATAGGAACTCCGTAATTAAACGACGCAACCCCATCGAGTTTGGGCTCGTTTGATTCTCTTGACGAGTACTTTGATACTATATGGTAACCAGGGTCTGATGATGGAGCTGGAAGGTGGCCATATGAACTCCGTAATTAAACGACGCAACCCCATCGAGTTTGGGCTCGTTTGATTCCTCTTGACGAGTACTTTGATACTATATGGTAACCAGGGTCTGATGATGGAGCTGGAAGGTGGCCATAGGAACTCCGTAATTAAACGACGCAACCCCATCGAGTTTGGGCTCGTTTGATTCGTCTTGACGAGTACTTTGATACTATATGGTAACCAGGGTCTGATGATGGAGCTGGAAGGTGGCCATAGGAACTCCGTAATTAAACGACGCAACCCCATCGAGTTTGGGCTCGTTTGATTCCTCTTGACGAGTACTTTGATACTATATGGTAACCAGGGTCTGATGATGGAGCTGGAAGGTGGCCATAGGAACTCCGTAATTAAACGACGCAACCCCATCGAGTTTGGGCTCGTTTGATTCGTCTTGACGAGTACTTTGATACTATATGGTAATCAGCGTCTGATGATGGAGCTAGAAGGTGGCCATAGGAACTCCGTAATTAAACGACGCAACCCCATCGAGTTTGGGCTCGTTTGATTCGTCTTGACGAGTACTTTGATACTCTATGGTAATCAGCGTCTGATGATGGAGCTGGAAGGTGGCCATAGGAACTCCGTAATTAAACGACGCAACCCCATCGAGTTTGGGCTCGTTTTTAATGATGCCAAAGAAGTATAACTTCTCAAGCGCGTACTTATGTACACGCACCCAATTTTTTTTTAAATGGAACGAGCTCTCTTTCAGACATATTCCTAATTTCGGCAATACTATTGAATTCTAACATTATTTGTTGATTTTTAATTTAGGAATAATGTCCGTAACACTAAACAACAAGTTTTATTTCAATCGCGCGTAATTTTTTTTTAGGATTCCGTACCTCCACTTGAAAAAAAAGGAACTCTTATAGGATCACTTGTGCCTGTATGTTTGTCTATCCGTCTGTCACAGCTAATTTCCTCTGAATCTACTGGACCTATTAAGCTGACGTTTGGTATGTACGTATGTGGCCTTCTTTCAATTCGGATGTGTAACATAAATAAATGAAATTTAAATATAAGAGCCACTTTTTGGGGTAAACTAAAAAAATAAAAATAATAATTTTAACTACCACGTGATATCAAATAAAAGCTCGTATTGTGAGGAACTCGAATACGTTTATTTTTAAAATTCAAAAGTATACATAAAACTGTTTCTTTTCCTTAAAGAAAGCAGTTCTTTACTTATAGGTTACAGAAAAACTTATAAGATTCTAAAGTTAATTTCGTTTAGGTTCGTTTCAATGTCCAGCATAAACGAAGTACATGAGTACTGTGTATTAGTTTAGTTTTTTATTATTTTTGCTCTATCGTAAAAGCAGTAATATATATAAGCATCAAATTTGGCGTAATTATACTGCAAACTTTAGGATGACAATAAATAAACATCGGTCGAGTGTGAGGGGAGCTCGTTTTAAGAATTCGCAATTGAATGAATTTTCTTTTAAATATTTAAGACAAATATATTGTATTGTGGTACGGAACTCTCTGTGTGCGAATTCTACTCGCACTTGTCCTTTAATATTCCATAGCCAAAATAGCAAAAACGAAATCTTTATAGTTTTCTCATGTCGGTTCGTCCGTCCGTATGTCACAGGCATTTTACTCAAAAACTATAAGATGTACATTGATGAAATTTGAAGTATAAGTGCCTTGTGTAAGCCGCTACTTACTTTCGTAGTTAAATGACAAAAATAAATATTTCTAAGGGCGCATTCCATACGTGTAACAATAGCCGAAAATATTTTCTTAAGCAAACATCAACATGTGGCATATATTTTGACAATTATTTTAAAGCGTATTAAGCAATTTTTTAATTAAGTGAAATGTCGGAAACAATCGCTCCGAAAGTAACATACATTGTGCCCCCCTTTATTTTTAAAACCGTATGTCTAAAAAATATGCAAAAAAATACAAAGGTAACGCTTAATAAATACTGTCAGTGGATTTTTTTTCAACGTGCTCAGATATATTTTTTTTAGATATTACCGAAAAACTGCGCTTCTCAACAAAAGGACGCAGTCCCATGAAGATTACGCTCTTTTACTAGTGCACTTTTTAACATGGTATTTTTATATTTCGAGACTAGTATTTTAAAGCACTTAAAATTTAATACATAATTGCGTATTAATGTACATATATTAAAAAAGTAATGCATTACGGTAAAATCAATCAATAGTAATAAAATAAAATGAATATTATACTTAACTTTGTATAAAATATTGTCATATAGTTATTTATCGAAACCTATTATTTATCACTTCAAATCGAAAAAATAATATCAATATACAGAACTATCCACTATACCCAACAAACAATACGAAACTAATACAAATTTTCATCTGTAGTGCACTTCTTTGTAGTAATGGGCTACGTAATTCTACAGTGAGCATGGTTCGACATTCTCTTAGCCAGTCTTTTTTTACTAAAGTGCAATAATATTTCAATAAAAAGTAAGTATCAGTTTATAGTACACTTTTTTGTTTCCTTTCAACGTCCGGTGTAACCTGACATTCACTAGCGAGTGTCAGTTTATACTGGACTGCATTATTGAGAATTAGTGATGCAATAATAATTAAAAAGACAGGATCAGAATACCTTCTATCACTTGGGTTTAGTCCACGTGTTCAAGAATATATGTCAAGACAGAATTCAACAACAGACGTTAATATATTCAGCAATTTTCCTGTACGATCCGATATTTTTTTTGTTACCACAAAGGAAAATGGGTCAGATTTAAAAATATATGATATGATACTCAACGTACACAATTCTCTGCACGCGAGTTGAACTCGCACTTGTCCAGTATTTTCAGGGATGTGTAAGATCATGGATCTTGTCGTAAGAAGACACAAGCGGAGAAGGGAGATATTTGGTGCATTTGTTTAGTTTTTTGTCACGTCCTAAATCTAAAAGTAAAACACAAACTACACAAAAAAAAAAAAACTGAAAAATAGAAAAGTATACATGCTATTCTATTTTTCCGCTGTATAATTTTTTACATCTTCAGTTATTACTGTCAACTTATAGACTGTGGGTTGGAGTAATTTGGGGCTTCGGACCTTTATTGAAAACAGTTAAGTTTCCTATGAAAAAATATCGTTTTTCACTTTGGTTAGTGGTTTGCATTAAAAAAAAAGACAAGTGCGAGTCGAACTCACCCACCAAGGATTCCATACAAATTTGCAGGTACATATTATAAATAGTTCAGGAATCGAGTTTATCAAATTTTTTCTTCTGTACAAATTAGTAGAAGTTTAAAATATTCTACAAAAAGGTTTGGTTACCCATACGATAATGACCGCGCATACCGTTCTGTATAAACTGCCTAATCTTTTTTTCATGTTAATTTAGAAGTTCGACATTTTCACAACTTCAAGGGACTGTAGACTTGAGTATATGGTTTTAATTTCAACTGGATACCTCCACGTTCCTGAGATAAAAGGTTTCGACAGACAGACGGACGGACAGGTAAGTGATTTAGAGGATCACTTTGTAGTCCATTCTATTTTTCCGTTTGAGATACGGAACCCTGAAGATTAAATCACATATTTTTCCGAGAAATTTACTTTGAAAACTTCCATCGGTGAACCGGCGTGAGCTACATTAAAAACTCCTATCGGTGAACCGGCGTGAGCTACATTAAAAACTCCTATCGGTGAACCGGCGTGAGCTACATTAAAAACTCCTATCGGTGAACCGGCGTGAGCTACATTAAAAACTCCTATAGGTGAACCAGCGCGAGCTACATTAAAAACTCCTATCGGTGAACCGGCATAAGCTACATTAAAAACTTCGATCGGTGAACCGGCGTGAGCTACATTAAAAACTCCTATGGGTGAACCAGCGGGAGCTACATTAAAAACTTCCATCGGTGAACCGGCGTGAGCTAAATTAAAACTCTATCGGTGAACCGGCGTGAGCTACATTAAAACTCCTATCAGTGAACCGGCGTGAGCTACATTAAAAACTCCTATCGGTCAACCAGCGCGAGCTACATTAAAAACTTCCATAGGTGAACCGGCGTGAGCTACATTAAAAACTCCTATAGATGAACCAGCGCGAGCTACCTACATTAAAAACTCCTATCGGTGAAGCGGCATAAGCTACAATAAAAACTTCGATCGGTGAACCGGCGTAAGCTACATTAAAAACTCCTATGGATGAACCAGCGCGAGCTACATTAAAAACTCCTATCGGTGAACCGGCATAAGCTACATTAAAAACTTCGATCGGTGAACCGGCGTGAGCTACATTAAAAACTCCTATGGGTGAACCAGCGGGAGCTACATTAAAAACTTCCATCGGTGAACCGGCGTGAGCTAAATTAAAAACTCCTATCGGTGAACCGGTGTGAGCTACATTAAAAACTCCTATCGGTGAACCGGCGTGAGCTACATTAAAAACTCCTATCGGTGAACCAGCGCGAGCTACATTAAAAACTTCCATAGGTGAACCGGCGTGAGCTAAATTAAAAACTCCTATGGGTGAACCGGCGTGAGCTACATTAAAAACTCCTATCGGTGAACCGGCGTGAGCTACATTAAAAACTCCTATCGGTGAACCAGCGCGAGCTACATTAAAAACTTCCATAGGTGAACCGGCGTGAGCTACATTAAAAACTCCTATAGGTGAACCAGCGCGAGCTACATTAAAAACTCCTATCGGTGAACCGGCATAAGCTACATTAAAAACTTCGATCGGTGAACCGGCGTGAGCTACATTAAAAACTCCTATGGGTGAACCAGCGTGAGCTACATTAAAAACTCCTATGGGTGAACCAGCGGGAGCTACATTAAAAACTTCCATCGGTGAACCGGCGTGAGCTAAATTAAAAACTCCTATCGGTGAACCAGCGCGAGCTACATTAAAAATCCAAGTGATTTTGAAAAGCGTGCAATCTCCTAAAAATCCAACAAACGGCACTTTCATATCATGAAAAGGAATGAAAAAAAAATCATTACATATATTATACATGGGAAAAAATCAATCAAAGTACTAAGTATGTACTTAAGATTGAAATTAAAAAATCATCCTTGAAAAGATTGATATTTTGCTTGAGTACCTAATAAAGAAAACTTTAGCCAGAAATTAATCAATGAATCACCCTAATATACATATATAACTCTAGTAATAATGTGTATCCTTGGTTGTTTTATAATTAATGTGATCTATGCAAAATTCGTTCCGAAATTATTGAATAAAAAAATACAAATACTAAAAACTGTAATTGTTATATTCAATAAATAGGAAATATTCAAAATTACAACACTCAAAAATTGTGCGCATACCTACCACCCTTTTGTAATCATTTTGCGTTAAATTAGTATTAAATTGTGTTATCGGATCCAGTCAGACAACACGGTGAGCGCGGATCAACACGAAAATTAAACGTGTCTTGTCTTATTTAAGACAAAGATTAATACATTCCTTTAACAAAGCAGATGTATCTTTGTCAAACACAAATTTAATTAAATCGCCTTAGAATGTAATTCTGTACAAGGCACAGATATTGTGTTTAATAAATACTGTTACATAGCTGGTGTTCAAAAAAAAAAAAGAAATATCCAATAAACATAATTAAATAAATTAGTGTAAATACATAGTTTTTAGACCAGAGACAAAATGCCTCGGTGAAAATGCAATAACATTTGTTTGAACTTACAATTTAATTTATTTACGTTGGGGGTCATTAAAGTATTACGTAAGCAGAATTTGTGTAATCTTTGATCCCTATTTTATTGCTTACTATTTTATTATCGAAATACAGCTCAAAGTCACAATAGAAGTATGTATTCTGTCAAAGTATAAATATGTATATTAATATCTGTCTTACATTTTACACTATCATTTTACTGTACCAAAAGAAAACAAGGGAAGAAAGATTATTTATCATATGATGTTTCAATCGAAAGATTATAAGAAAAAAATAATTTTAAATATGATTAGTACAAAAAACGACCATCTCGTCACTGGATCACAATAAGACATAATTTATATTTGTTTGAATGGATGAACGTGATCATAGGATATTTTTCTGCAGAGTAAAACGTAATATAGTAATGACATGATATTATAATTAACGTAAAATTGTATTATTATTATTTCCATCGAAATATTAAAGGACTTTACAACTTCTAAGTTGTGTAAAGTGTAGTAATAATTTGTACCATAATATTGTAATTATTTGTATCATAAAACGGGTGACGATTCATTAAATATTAAAATATTTTTTTTTGAGTAGCAATATATTATATACTGTACATAATCTGTTAAAAACAAATTGAAATAAATGCCATATCAATTTCCTTGGATTAGATTTAATTTGTTTTACAATTGTCTTTTAAACATAATTTTAAGATTGCAAACAATACAAAAAAATTATAAGTAACAAAGGAGACTCTATTAAATTAAGAACAGAGTCTCTATTGGTGAGCGAATGAATATTGTGACAACGCAGACCAGGGATATTTAGGTATATACATCTCAGATTTTAATGGTGCTTTAACTGGAAAAATTGAAATACTTTATTACCAAATCCTCGTTTCAATACACGATTGAGCTCTTATCGTAAGTAAACTAATTTTCACTTCTCAAAATAAGAAATACCTTTTTTTTCAAAGCTTTTAACTTGTTATTTAGCCGTTTATTGACAGAACATTCCAACATCATAACGGAAAGGCTGAGGAGACTAATTGCAATGAGTGGTAAACGGTCTGTCTTAGCACTCGTTTACCGATGCTGTTTTTGGGCGCGGAATTGCGCATCTTCTCTTTTTTATACATCCATGTAAAACAACCATTAACTAATGAGACCTCAAACTCAAGAAACCGAACCGATATAAGATTGAATAAATTTAAACAAGTGAATAGTGCGCACGGTAACTCCACTATTTCTGTTCTTTCTAAGTTAACCATAAACGACGGCGTGAGGACGAGAAGGCAAATAGGAGAATATCTTTCCAAAAAAATCAGGTACTTAAATTAAATATACATTGCTGACGTAATAATCATTCAGACCCTTCGTGACCATGTCACCAAAAATAAGCAAAGCAAAGACCCCCCCTACTTCCCTTTGGTGCTTAAGTAATACTTGAATGGCGCTATAAGCCCGTGTTTGGGTCACAGAAGTTAATTTGTATACAAATTTTCCAACTTAATAGTTCCAATAGATTCGGAGCAAATAATTTGGCAGACGGACACACAGACACACGAGCGATCTTATAAGGGTTACGTTTTCTTCTTTCACTTATACGTATGAAACCTCAAACAAAAACAAACCAGATGGCGAGCTGTGCACAGTTATACGAAATATAAATTTCAATATTAAGGCGATCGCGAGTACATTGGGTAATTTAATTAAAGCGCTTGCGCAAGACCCGATTTTCAAATGCGAATTCTGGTACGATTACGGTTGGTTTCACGAAAGAAAACAATTTCAAAGTGTTAATGAGAATTAGATCCGGCGAAAACGTTTACGTAATCATATTTACTTACTCCACTGAGCCGTCGGCGCCGAACTGCGGAGCGAAATAAGGCAATCGAAATAACGTAATATCGAATTTTCCGACCGACTGTCCGATCAAAGGGGGCAATGATTCCGGTCGATTGTATCCTAGCAATCGGCGGTTACGTACGGGACGCCGGGGCTTAGGTAGGCGCTGGGCGGTCGCGTCGCCTAACCGACGTTCGTTCGTAGTCGAACAGATAGATTCCTTTGACGGCGCCGCGACTGCAGTGATAGGCATTCTGCTGCCGTCCCAGTCCTACGGGTCGATCACGATCCAGTGGAATGGTATCACATCAAACGGAACCGTCTCTTTGAAAGAACATAGACCGCGTTAAATATTTGGTGAGAGCAATGACAGAAATGACCTTCTCAGGTTTAGATTAATTTAACGTTATGAATTGATATTCACATTAGTATCCGAATACAAGCACAGTCGACATCGTAGTTTGGGAATATTATTATTGTTATAAAATGAGAATTGAAATCAGCATGAAATGTCAAGCTCCGCAAGGGAGCGGTCAGTTCAATTCAAGATGTTAGCGTACAAACTATTATTTTGAATTTCCTTTAATGTAAGGTATTTCACTAATACCTATTTATATTTTAGAGTCCAAACAAGAACAATATGCAGCAATTATCTAAAACATACGAGAGCATCTGGACTATATTGCGAATGAATACTCGCGTGATTACGTCACTGTCTGTCCGTTAAAGCGCTTTTACTCAAATGTCGTTCGATGCGGAAAATGGAAAACTAACGCGAATCTACTCGGTGATGGCGAAAACAGGGGCTCATGATGCAATATTGAAGTGCAGAAATACTGGTAATGGTCACATGGTCGACGGAGGGTATACAAGTATTACTAAGCAGGCTGGGGGAGGAAGGATTTATCTATATAAATTAGAAACGAATGTTTGGAGAATTGAAATATATGATGTTGTATAGTAGTAATATTTTTAAATTAGCTTATTTTCAATTCGGGGAATCCAGGTATAGTTCTAATGTTTAACAAAAATAATTTTAATTCTGTTTAGACTAGGTTTTACTAAAGGAATTAAAGAGTAGTTTTTGGTGACAAATCGCAATATTATCCCCTAACTCTTAACCGTTAAGGAGTCTGTTTGTTTCATTATCTGCTCAGCAGCATGAGATCATCAGACGATTACTATCAGACGCTAAACTTGAATAACTAAAAAAGAGGAGCTCAAACGCACTATACGCATCTATAATATTTGAGGGTGTCTCTCGATTGATTAAAGAACGAAGTCAGACCTAAAAATGTAAATAATAAAAAAGTGAATTTATCGACATTATTATTCGGAAAAACTGTAAAAAATAGTGTTCCTCCATTGAAAGCCTAACAGCTCTAAATTCGTATACTTTAGCTACTTAGGAATCCATTGAACAAAAATTATGAAAATTGTACATATATGTATTTTTAATTTTACAATGTAAAAAACTGTTCAATTATGTTGACAATTAAGTTTAATTGTAATACGGCATATTCATCGCAAGAACAGCACTTCGCATATTACAATATCTCTGATTTCTATACAACATTAAAATATTTTGCTATGTGAATTAGTCATTCACTAGCTTTCACATCTTATTATCGTTCGGTAGGCAGTAGACGTAAGTACTGCGAACGACATAAAATGCGGTTCACTCTGCCATCCATCCGGTCGCGATATCTCCACGGGGGTGCCGAGCCGGGTCCGCAAGGAAAAGACACCCGAGACGGCCCGCGGGGCACCGGCGCCGCCGGGCGTCGGCTTGTGTTTCAATATCGCGTCCAGGACTGCTCATATATTTCGGTCATGAAATATTCTCGGGTTTCGCCGTACGTGAGCGGCGATGCGAGCAGCCAGCGACGCGGGTGGTATATCACTGAATATATGCGTGTGTAAGGTCGTATACCCTCGACGTCGGAAATTGTAAGTATAAATAAATGCGCGGGGCGATTGAATCAGTTTGACGCCACTTCGGTTAAACTGTTGTCTAATTATCGATCACAATTTGCAGATAACGATAAAGTATGAAAGTTCGAATGTCGAAATCAATTTTTAATATCCTCTTTTCGAGCTTATATATTTATGGTTCTAAACAGATCAGATCTTTGATAAGATTTAGTCTTGTGACCCATTTAAGACAGCGTTTTAATCCTTCAATAGATGTATCATAAAAATATGGAAAAATATAATTATAAGAAAAATACATATTCAAACGCAACAAATAGGTTCCAATATATTTCTTGATCAACGAATGACAATCTGTGAATGGTTAAATTGATTACTAGGTGAACTTCTCTATATTTCTCTTACACGTTAAAGCTTACAAAGCAAATCATATTTTCACAAATCTGTTTTAATGATATTTTATTGTTAAGATTTAGAAGCAGGGTGAAAAGAAAATTAACCAACAATAATAATCATAAATGACGAGCCTGGAACTAAAGTGGTCTATGTAATGTTATCAAAATTCTGAGAAAACAGGGACAACGCGTTTGACTTTCCTGTGGATTTATGCATTTATATGAAATTAATGATATGCATTTGTATGGTAGAAATCATCTGTGCAGAAATGTAACATACACCACGTTTGCATTAATAGAATTTATATTTTTTAAGTTGGAATATGCAGAAAAGTGGATTTTGGTACAAATGTTACATATACCACTTTAGTTACAGGCTTCTCAAATGATCAAGCTATATAAATTAGCATTAGGTTGTTATTCTTAGGTTGTTATTCTATTACATTCTTTTTTAATATATTATGTAGATGTGTTTTTTATTGTGATATTGGTATAAATGTCATCAGATCAATTTATAACATCAAACAACTGCTTATATAATAAGTTAAAAGGAGAAGGTTAAGTGATTCAAAAAACTGTCTTACTTTCCTAACCCCAAAAATCCTAGATTAGAAAACAAGAAAATAAAAAGGATTTCTAGTAAATTGTTTTTCATATTCAATATTTTGTTACACATTGTTTATTTACATTTGTAATCCTACTTAATGAAATAATTTCCTCTTGGATGGTTTGTTATAAATGATAAATTAGGCGAATAAAAATGTTTTATGATACAATTTTTTGTATCATAATACAAATACAGATTGTCGTCAATGATCGTTTTAGTGATGTTCATAAAAGTCATATTTTGACAATTGTTATTTATTTAGTTTTTGCCTCGCAGTTTACTCGCGTCCGGCTCTGATAGTTATATTATAGAACACTGTGTGTGCAGTGGCTTAGGTTATCATTACATGCCGATTAGTTGACAATTAGTTCAAGTTAGTCAGATATTATTTCGTTAGGTTGAAAATTAACGGAAACTATATTCGATATAGTTTACAAAATTTACGTTAAGCAGTTTTTGCGTGATAGTATACAAACAAAGGCAAAAGATAAAAGAAATACACTTGTTGTAGACTTTCTTGATAAAAAAATTAACGAGGTCTAGTTAACACTGACCATCCATTATAATAAAAAGTCAATTGTATATTATTGCTTTGTTACATTATTTATATTACAAATTATATTATCGTCCGGGTAATTATAAATGAGGCCGTAAGGGATAGCAGCAAGTCCGTATTGAATCGATGAAAAAGCCAGTTGATTTCGCAATAGTTTATTAGTAAAGTAATATACATAAAGTATTTGAAAATGAATGACATGTTAAAATATGTACTTTATCCGAAGTAGCTTTGATTTCTCAAAAACTGTACACTGAAATTTCTAATACTATACTGTGTAACAAAATTTCTATAGAGTAATTTTTTTAAATATGCCTTAACGTAAACCAGTAAAAACGTAAACAAAGTAGATTAATTTCAGAAGGATAATTTTATTGTCATTTCTCGAATGTTAAGATAGCGGAATAAATGATTAAATAATTTCTCAAGGTAAAGAGTATGTGCATAACATTTATGTACCCATTCTCATAGTATCAAAACTTGCGTCATTAAACAAATATCCTAGTAATACGAGACGGTTTATCATTAGTGTTATCGTAACTTCAAAGTGCGTAATAATAAGAAAACATCCAACGCACCCGTCGAGCTTTATCGATTAAATTGACTTCACGGAGCCACATCATACAGTATAGGCATTATACATCAGGACGGATAGGGTATTGTTACCTAGTTAGGTCAAGAGCCGTTGGCATTCCCGGCGAGACGAACCACCAGCGCGGCAGCGGCGTGCACATCCGCTGCGCGCCTCACGCCACCATGGGCGGCTGCCGGAGGTCGTGTTTGCCGCCACACCGCCACTCACGGCACACCTCCAACGTACACTCTCTACCCGAACGATCGCGGGCGACGTCAACGCGGTGCCATCGTTCGATGTGGACACGGGCGACGATGCTGATGACCGGTTGGCAACCTAGCTCACGTACGCGTTAGCCGCGATCGTGCCCTAATTTATTATAGACAAATCGACGCTGAAAGTAAAAAAAAAAGTTTCAATATGCGGCAGAAATCTGAGAGAAATTGTAGGGTTGCTCTCTTGAGGTTGGGAATATTATGAAAAGTTCAAAGTGTCGTTTGTATTCCCAACACGAGTAGGTTAACTTCCTAAGAAATGACTACCTAGTAGTGAGATTTACTTACTATCTGAATAAAACGTAAAATGCTACTGATTTTTCAGTCGAATGTAGGGGAGCTCGCAATCGAAGGGAGCGCGCCGAGTGGTGCGGGCAGGGGTCGTTACGGCTGCGGCGGCGAGGGTCGATATTTTTTTTATTGAGCTCAGTTTGTTCGTATCCAATCGGAGTTTTTTTTTTTTAATACGATCCGAAATTGAATTATCAGTATGGCGATGTCGTACATAACCTGTGCGGTTAGATATTGTCAGAGGTTATCGCGCGCGGTTAGGTTGCCAGCGGTGGTAGGGTAGCGCACGTGGTAGCGGCGACGGCCGCGTCCGGAGACTAATACGTACTGCACGTGGAGCACGGAGTGACGCGGGCGAACGCACCGACAGGCGATCTGACCGCTCGTCGGCGCGAATGAGACTGGTGCGACGTCGGCTCGGCGGCGCAGAGATCGGCGCGCCGCCGCCCGCCCCCGCCCCCGCCCGCGCTGATAACGCACCGCCGCCGCTCATGAGACGGACCGTTCTTGATACTTTCCACTCACATGAACACCGCTTTCTTACTATTCCTATGATTCATTTTGGATACCTATTGACGTAAAAATTAGGAACTGAATACATTAAAACAAAATTATGTAAAATAAACATTATTTTAATTTGTTTTGATACGGGCGGATAGCCTAGTACTTAACTCGCAAACTTATGTTTCTGATTTTTTTACCTAAAAGTAGATGGAGAATATCAATTATCATTTTTGTTAAAGATGAAAAAAAAAATCGTAAGAATTTTATAAACACCATTCACCTTATATGACCTAAAACATTCCTTGGAGGCCCGCACTAGAAAGGAACGTGAGTTATATATAATTACTATTAATAAACATCTCAGCGATTATTCCAACAATGGCTGTATTGAAAATACTAGTACGTACGACAAAACTTAAAAAGATGTGTCTACAACCCGGTGTCACCCAAATTCGCAAAATACATTATTACGATCGGCGATGGAATCTATCTAATCCCCCTAGTTGTTTATATGAATTCGTTATAACATATAAATTGTATCGGACCATCGCTTAAATATTACGCTAAATTCTTGATATTTAATAATATTGAAGGCGCGAATTTCGTTTGAATTACAAGATTAGATCTCATCTACGGTCGTGCATATCCGGCGACCGGAGCAAAACTTCAGGGTGAAATTTAATTAGGATCACTTAAAGTGTCGGGAGTGTGATTACGTCGGAAACGTGATTTGAGTGCCGATATTTAATTTACTTTGCACGAGATAGGACGAACGTCGACTCGACACGGATACCGGGCCATGGAGGCAGAAGCAAAGGAACTTATTGAGAAATAATAAAACTAAAATAAAACCGGTTCATAGTATAAAATTGACATTTTTTTTTTCCCGAAAATCGATATTAAAATAATGTACATATAAAAAGATATACCGAACTAAGGGATCTATCGACACGACTAGATAGGTATTTTAAAATTCATATTGTTTTTTAAGATGGCGGCGTACACTAATGAAAATTATAAGAACTGGTTAAAATAAAATGTTAATTGTAGGTTTAAATTTCGCGCCGTCAATATTGTCTTTAAAGGCTTGTATTCGTCTTTAATTTTTGGTCGTCTGTCACTCTCAAATTCTTAATGCTAAAACATCTATTTAAGAGTTGTACATTTAGTTCTAAATTAATAAATAAGTTTATTGTGTAAAATAGTGTTTTCGTCCACACAAGTTAACAGAACTTAAACGTTTAAAGGGAGAAAACTAACTATGATACGAGTAAAAAATACTCCACTGATGCTTTAACGTTGACTTAGAACGAAAGTAAAAAATGCGAGAGTAAAAATAGAGTATGCCCGTCGTACAGACATTGTTAATAAGCACGAAGTAGTGATGAGTTCGTTACATATATTTTTATTTCAAGAACGCACTAAACGTATTTATATATTTGCCGATAACTCTCGTTTTCCCCCTGAGATCTCATCATTAGATCCAGTCTTGGTGACTATGGGACCATCTCGAGTGTATATTTATTCTTTCAAACAATAAGGAAAAAAAAGGATTTTCCAAATCGGTCGGCAATGGACGAAATTATAGCTGAACACGTATAAAATAAAAGTCGAGGTATCTGGGGCACCCGGTTAGAACGAAGTTATTTTCGCTATATGTAAAAATATTTTATGAATTGAATAATAACAATGATATTAATTAAAACGATTGAAAGTATTCAAATAAATAATAATAATATCGTCGCTTAAGTTCTAACACCACGTATGTCAAAAATAGTCACTTTTCAGGAGAGTGAAAAAACTGAATAATTTTGAACAAATACTACTACAATACTATTTTGTATACACTTAATAATAGATTTTTTAAATAAAGTCATTTGTTTTTAAAAAACAATGGTAATGTATCTGATTTTTTTGACATACTTTGTATTGTCTTATTTTAATATCCATATGGGCATGATTTGAAATTGACAATAAACAATTTTTATTTATTTATTAAATGGCTCTTTCTTCCTTAACTAATCTACGCTATTATCTTTAATACTAATTACTTTGCCTCTAATTGCACTTCTTTATTTATAGTCAAATTTATTATTTTTAATGAGATCCATACTAATTAAGCATAAGTTAGATAATCACAATATCATAGTAACAGTATTATTTAAAGTATTAAATATATAATATTCGAATATTAAATAAACAAAAGCAGAAAACTTCTCAAGAAATAAACTCAATGTAACTTAACAACAATAACATTTAAAGAAAAATAAAAATTCGAGAATGTATTTATGTGGTAAACCGTCGTAAAAACTATGACAATCAGCAGGGAATTACGTGTTTTAATTCTTGGAAATTGGTCCACTTTGTGACATCGGCACTCTCCTTTAATACAGATTTAGTTTCGGCAAAACACTCCTTAGTTTGGCTTTTCAGAGCAATAATACGTAGTCGTCGTCATAGTTGTGTTTAAATTTTATTAGAATCACACATGGATCACACATAAGAGACTTAGAAAAGTCATGAAAAAAACCATAGGCAAGGATATTAACGATAGAGAGCTGCTGAGGTCGAGCTCGTTTTGAAAGAGACCGATACTGCATTGGCAGGTAGATAGATGTCTTTGTTTTTTATCTGATACTCTATTGCACTATGAGAAGAATCTACCTCCATTTGAGTATGGCCCTTTTCTAAATTTTTTTGGGTTATCTGGATGTTGTAGTCCATTTGCCAACTGCAACAATGCATTAGATCAAACATTGCAATTTTGTGCTGTGCAGCCGTCAGAGTTTAAAATTATAGAAAAATAGCTCTTTGGCTAGTTTTTTTATAGTAGTCTATTATACAGAAGGATGTATACACTGAAGCGACAAATCCGCAGTATACTCATCGAACCAATAACAGTGGAGATTCTTGTTTTCTAAATTGTACATGGTGAAATTGTGAACACATAGTTTTGTCTTGTAGCTAGCTTCAAGTTTAGGACACAGGTGTATTGCATGTCATGTGTGTATACATGCACTTCTTTATTTATAGCCCTTAATTTATCTTGAAATTTTTCCTATCTAGCTCTATTCTTCTTTAATATGTGTTCATTATATTAATCTTCACTGAAGTTTCCAAGATTGTGAGAACAGCAGGCATCGCATTGGTCTTTCGTGAGTGAAAATATGCTTAAATTTTTTTCTATGAATACTTGATCGAACAACCATCGAGACACAAACTTTTATTGCTGTTCGTTACATTTGTCACAGTACAACTTACATAGTTTCGATTTGCTGTGTATAGGTGATTCTAAATAAAGTTTTGTACTAATTGATGCTCGACAGTAGTGGGATGGGACTTTAGGCAAATCGTCAAAAAAACTGACATTTTATTTTCTTATTCCCTTCTTAGCTGGTCCTGTTACTTCTCGCTTTTTGTCATAACTTTTTCGGAATGTTCAGTCCAATAATGCACAAAATTTTCTGTAATACCTAAAGTGTTTAAAAAAGTTTTCATACATACTTGATTACGACTTTTAAGCTCAGTGGTTAAAAAATATTGATTACTAACATTTCGTCTTGATTAATCTGTCTTGTTTTTTATTCCAATTTCTACGTTAGATACCACATACTGTTTTCTCTACGCCCAGTCCATTTGCTTCCAAAATATAAAAAAGTATCGTCTTTCTTCCTTTGATAAGGTATTGCACGCTCGAAGTTTGGTCTTCTTACAGAATTCAGAAGAGCATCGAAATTCTATTTCACGAGCAGACCGCATAACGTCGTGTAAAACTATAAACTTCTCTTTTTTGCTATCTCGTCGATATCCCATGTATTGCTATCCCTCTAATCTTAGTTTCTTTCATTTATTTTTTGACCACTCTTTTTTGGCATCAGCTATCATCTTTAAACACTAAGGTTTTTTCTCTTTCATTTAGAATTAAGATCTATACATTGTTCTTCGTTATCTGTTTTTTCGTTTTTACTATCTTTTTTAACATCAATAGAAATACATATTATGTATTGTCTGTTCTTCTTCGTTTAGTTCATTAATAGTAGTTTGGTTTGTTGCCTTGGTTTCTTTCTCAATGATTACTCCTACAACTTTTTGTTCCCATAATATTCCTGTTTGTTCATTCAGTACTTCTTCGGATTCTTTTTCAAATATTATTTGTAGTTGTTGTGCGTAGATGTTTCTATGTCTACTTCTGTTATTGTTGACGAATGTTTTTTTTTCTCTGATATAGTTATTACTTCCTCACCAATATTATTTAAATAATTGTCTTCTAAAATTTGAAGTGAAGACTGTTCAACTAAGTCAGTTAGGGCTGTATCTTTATTGTCAGCTATGATTAGGAAAGGTGAATTCATTTTATTAACATTTTCTCTATTTGACATTGGACATACTATTTTCTTGGGTTGTTTTTTTTTTTTGTTTTAGAGGGGGGAAATTTTAATTTTTAATTCCTTACACAATTCAATGATGATATCGTAGTCTTCATCACTTATTTTTATTATTTTCTGTAAATAAATAAAAAATATATACGATTAATTTACGCAATGACAAATTTTAATTCAACAATCTATTTAATACCTATTAAAAGGATCATTGAAAATAATCGAAAGGCTAACTACATAAATCCAGTGCGTTAGGTATTCCCACAACACAACGTAACTCCCTTGACGTGATAGAATCAACAACACACTTTTAATGTGATTTTCTAACCAAAATAGACATATATCATTACAAAAATATGAAATTTAATGGGTAAAAATATCTAAAAAAATGTAACAATACAATTTTTTAAGGTTATAACATTTTTTCTTAGCTTTTTTTCTATTAATTGTCAGCAGTAAGTAGTCGCTGGGTCAACACTACAGAATTAAAATGACTTATGTACTGTTTCTAGAGATTACAACCGATTAGTGGATCTCGTGCAGTTACTTCTCGCTTCATTAAAGAGTTTCTATTCGACGATGCGTGTTTTGATTGGCTGAAACAACTCGTCGTCCGATGCTCAAGCGAATGGCATCAAAATGTCAAAACCGCAAAAAAAAAGACTTACGTAGTGTTAAAACTTAAACGACGATATAAGTCAATAAATGTTAAAAAATATTTATACGTTGTAAAATAAAATATACATTTTTTTATTAATCATTAATAATCTAAAAAAAATACTAAACAGTGCCATCTGTTTTATTTATTTGTTAAGTTCATCAATTTGTACAATTATGTAATTATGAAATCAATAATAAATGTCACTTTCACATATTTGTATAAGTATTTACTTATTGAAAGTTAACAATTGAATATTCTCCAGAGCTGAAACAATTCACGAGTTTAAATTACAATAATATTTTAAGAAAAAAAAAAAGGAATTATATACAAGCACAATGAATTAATTAACAAACCTTTGAAAGTAATGAATGGAAAAATACAATAAAAACGATGAAGGAATGGTCATAAAATATTATAATTAATATTTCATTGTAAATTATCAAAAAAAGAATGCAACACTAAAAAAAAATTCAACATCACGCGGTGCTCCCAAGCGCTCACCCACCCGAGTACTGACCGCGACCGACGCTCTTTAATTTCGGTGATCGGATGAGAACAGGTGTATTCAGCGCGGTACGGAAGTTGGCAAACAAATTTATAAAAATGTTAGCTAAAACAACAGCGGTCAGGACTTTTCGTTGCGGTTACAGTTTTTTTCGTGTAGCTACCATCCGCCGAGCGTTTGAGTGTAACGTGCGATAACGAACTTCGTTCCAAAATTACAAACAAACGAAAATAGAATCTCCTATTTTTGAAGTATGTTAAAAACGACATTCTACGCTACTCCGCCGTTAGTCATAGACTAATCTACCTTCAGTCGAATTTGTTTTAAATTTACGATAACCTATTCGCATTTTTTTTGGACTTCATTTTTCTTAAGACTCGAATATTGTAGGCAATATAGTGTGTTTGTGCTCCGTTCTTAGTTATTCAAGTTTTTGAGTCTGGTCATCATCTCATGCTATTGAGCCGGCGATCGAAACAGCATACTAAAAGTCACAATACTGCAATTTGTTGTCAGAAATTACTTTTTAATTGCTACTAGTAAAACCTAGTATACATAGAATTAAAATTACTTATTAAACATTCTAACTTCACAATATTAGCAAGAATACATCAGAACTCTTTAGCGATAACAGTAGAAATAGGGTGAATTAATTTAATGTGGAAGTGTGAATGAAAATGTGATTTGTATGAATTGTAGATTTTTTTTATTATAGACAATAAAGATAACTTATACAATTTGTGTACTAATTTATGTAAGAATCAATGCAGGTTTCCATATACGTAGAATAGAAAGTTGCTTGCTGTCTTTTGGAAGAAGTTCACGAAAATTATCGTCACTGTAGTAGTTTTTCAGCGTGACAATTTGTTCCCACAGATCGCTAATTGACAAAAGTCATGTTTAGATCTTAAATGTGAAATTGATTATGCATTCTACATAATTCCGAATCGTTCGCATTTATTCACAGCTTTCGTACGCGATTTAAATAATACCAGTAACGGCCGTGACTGTGATTATAGAGATTAACGGAACAGGCGTTTTAACATGTTTTTTGCAATTATTTGAAAGAATACAAACGTAGGTGTATAAAAGTGATATCTCATCGTTAAGGGGAATAATTAGAAAAGCAATGGAAGCCTTACAAACATCACAAATTTCCAAAAAATTCTCGAAAATTTTCGACATATCCTAAATACTCAAAAGGATAGAAGCGTTTAATTAACCCATTCAACGCCAGCGACTGATCTATAAGTCATCAATTGTCCTGTCACTCGCGCCAAGCACCGATATATTAGTTGTAAACAAAACGGAATTTTTTGGGTATGCATAATTATGAATATTTTGTATACTTATGTAAAGCGCACAATATAAAGAATAAAGTAAATTGTTTAATAGTATCTTTCCAGGCCTATAAAGATCTTAAAATGTGTTTTAGATTTTGTATTTTTTTCACATTTTCGAAATTATATAATTAATACGTACACTACGCCACGACTTGATATATATGTTCATTAGTGATGTGCGACTGTCGAAATAAATGAAACAACAGACAATTACGTGTCAGTGTGTTAGTTAACGAAACAAAGAGTGTAATCAGAAAAAAAAATTGGAAACAATATTTACTACCGCAGATTTACACATAATTATATACACAATAATAAAAGAAACGGAAAGAAGAACGAATTACATGATGTTAAAATAATTTCTGAAAATAAACCGAGATACTGTTTAATTGTTACGACGTAATTAAGAAGGACGTCTAAATCAAGTTCGGATTAATTATTTTGAGTATAAAGCTGTATATCTCTTGTGTGCAATTTAGAAATATTAAAATATTTGCGAAAATAAGCGTGCACAAAGATGGATTTGTATGTTTAAGTTCCTGTGCTATTAATCGCACAAAATGAGATGTCGTTTACCATATAATTATTGCTTGATACCATTTAACAATATTAATATTCATGGTTGTACTTTATGTTAATCTTTATTGCTTCATCTATTTTCGTATTGGGTGATTTGTTTGTCATTGGGGCTGCTAAAATTGATGGTGCCCATTCTTGACTAACCTATAAACTAGTGCGTGAACGACGCCGTTCCCTATTTGACCTATATATTAATATGACTGTAGTAACAAATTTTTGATTATGAAAATGCTTTTTTTAATTTCGCAAAAAATTAGATAAATGCACATTAATTTAATGAGTTTATACTTATTGTTATTTTTCTCCATAATTAATACCCTTTATTTGGAATTAAAGTAAAGCCATGCCAAAACCCACAAAAAATGCTAAACTAATGTCAACTTTGTTTCAACTGAATAACTAGGAGTAAAACAGGGCTACACAATTATTACTGGATTTTTGTTTTCATAAAATATCAACATCCGATATGGAAGTAACCATTTTAATCGTCCGTTTTGTGAGATTCAGAATATCGCACATAGTGTACTTTTATTTATTATTAAATATTATAAATAGACAGATAACTGTTGTGTAACAATTACGGCTACCGAATAAAAATTATTTAAGTCATTATAGATTTTTTTTGTACAACACTATTTTCGTGTTAGTTGAAACCCGCACGTCTGTAATATTTAGTTAATTAATTAATTGCGGCCTACGCCACCGACTGATATATACGTTTTACTTGATTTAAAACACTGCGCGGAACTCAGTTCACACCATAATCTTTTATTTTAATAATAGCGACCCGCCCCCCCGGATTCGCTCGGATAACGATAATTATCTATAGCTAAATAACTTCTGGTGGACGGATGGGAGCGGTAATGTGACGAAATTTTAGCAGATATCTAGAGTTACGGTGTCTTACTACTCCCAAAAAATGTATTCATTTTTAGGGAAAATATGACACAAAATTGTCAAGAAAAACCGAAAAATAATCATGTGTATCCTGTTTTATAAGAGAAATAAAAAGTTGAAAGTTTCTAAGTGAAAATAAAAAAAATATTTCGAGTTAATAAACTTTTATTTCTTAAAATAAATTTTATCTAATGATTCGCCGCAGTGTTCTGTACATTCAAAAGCGATCGACGTATGATGATGCTGCAAAGCAATACAGCAAACGGCCAAAAGGTTAATTTGCTAAATATCGACTCATAACCCTCAACACCTTTTGCAATTGTAGTAGCAAATAGTGTTGCTCAGGCGATCGCCATTTTATCGGCGCTCATTTGTGGGAACGCTACTTATTTATTACGCTCTGTCAGATTTCTCATCATAAAACGAATTGTTCGAAAAAAGGGTTGTCGATAATTTTACTACCTTAATTACCTTAACATTTCATATCATCAGTACGTTTGAACTTGAATCCATTAGCCAAGTTTATTTGAAAAATACATTTGCCTCGTTCTTTATGTATATTTTTCAACAGATTCCCTTTCATGGACAAAAATATAAAATCATAAATTGTCTATTGATTCTTATTGATCAAATAATTAACAAACAAGACTTAATCGTTCTTAGAATCTAAGGCGATCGATTTAATCACAAAGTATGTCCTTAGTAGTCGAAGGATTATTTGGGTCTAGACGTAGCGTGCTACACGTTTCGCTGTTGAAAATTACTGTACTTTGCCCTAGCTTTAGTGACCAATTAAAAGAGCTGATTGCGTTGAGTTACGACTAAGCGAGTGTTGAGTGAAAATTGGACTCAACATTTTGTGGATTAAAATAGAAATCTGTTGTAGTTATATTGTCCGCGTAATAGTATTAATGTTCTTCATTCAATATACCTATATATAGATAAATTCATCACTGATTAATTTTTGAATGCTGTGCGATGTTGTTGGCATATATAAAAATATATGAAAGTATAAAAATGTGTAAAATTTTATGACTGTATGTAAAATTTCTTGTATAAAGAATACTTATGCTCTTTGTGGGACAAATTACATTCCTATCCATAAACGACTTTTCTTCTCTGGACCGCACAATTCAACAAAGCCTTTGAAGGATTTTCCTTTTTTCCACGAACGAATTTAAAATTGCGAAATAGATGAGTAGTAGTCGATTTTGGTGGTGACAACTAGACGATGGGTGGTCTCGAACAGCAACTCCTGTTATGTTGAAAGATTTCCTGTGTCGTGAAGCAATAATCAATGAAAATCAACTGATAATCGGAGTTGTTTTTCTATTATTTCGCCACCATTGTCCGTAACTGTTATCAATGCAGTACATAGCATGGAATGTATCGTGAATTACACTAGAATCGAGGTTATTGGACACCATTATTATAAGGGTAAGCTTCTTTTTAAGAGATTGTGTTGATATCTCACTTGATTACACATGGTGTAATTTTTTATCAATTTTATGGTAAATTTAATTTTTTAAATATACATAACATTTTAATATGAAATTAATTCAATTCTAAAAAATTCGCTTCATAGCTAGTCCGGTACATATTTTTCTGTATTAGTACATAAGTCAATTTTAGGATTACGATTTTTTAAGTTTTTTACAGTCTATTTTGCGCCAGTGGGTCACATTTATGAATAGGTTAATATCAATCTATTATTGCCGATTTTTGATTCCATGATGGTTAAATGTGGTTTCCACAATCTTTCACAACTTGTCGATATCGATAAGTGTTTCGAGTTCACCCCGTAGCTCATTTTGTAGACCAAAATTTTATCAACGGAAGCGCTTATTCATCCATGATCTGTCAAATTTTATGGATTAGTTTACGAATTACGTTTAAGTTTTGGTGCAACCCGCCGTTTGTCTTTGAGGTAATATCATGCACCGCTTGTGCAACTAGTTGAGATTTAAAACTCACTGGGATGTTCTGGTTTTTCATGTCTACGAACAAAGGTGTTATATAAACAACTGAAAGTGAACAGTCAAATATTGTCATTTTTAATTAAGAGTACGTACTTTTAATTCCTTAAAAAAGGCTATTTTTCAAATTAAGATGTAATTCAATATAATATGGTTAAAGTTAAATAACTAACAATTATACAAATTACTTAAGACCATGATTTTTTAGGAGCCAGAATTTTATTATAGAAGTTTCAATATGATTTATTACTAAGACCAACAAATTTAACACGCCTCCATATTTGTAGGTAGCAAGTACATGAAGTAAGTCCTGCGCGGTGGTGAAGCGAACTGCAGCCTTCGGGTTGAATTACGAATGGACTGTTGCGCGCCGCTTGCGAAAGTTGACATCAGCGTACGTGTTACGAATGCGCACGGCGCCATCCATTGTCATTTGGCCACACCGACCTTTACGATTCTGGACATTATCCTTTGCAATAAATACACTCCGTTTTGTATAATTGTCCACAGTATCATTTTAAAAAAGCTATAGCAAACATTAAAATAAATATGAAGATAATTCTAATCCGACTGAAAATTTCGAAAGTGCTATTTAATATAATCTTTACAAGTTAATGAATGATATTAATTTACTAAAACATATAAAGTTCCTTTAAGAGATTTACGTTATACACAATTTTAATAGCTAAGATCTATGCAATAGACCTATGTATACATTGATATGTCCAAACAAAGCTAGTAAAGGATTGGAAAACTGCTTGCGTTTGTACTAGTAATGTTAGTTAACGATAACAGAAATCTTCGTGCGAGTATGAACTTGCTAAAGCAAGGCTGATATTTTTAGGGTTTGAGAGCCTCTTCCACAATCTCCTTTTAAGCTCACTTTTTAAACTCACTCACAAAAAGTCACTTTAAGAGTTAATTTTGCGTTCGACGTCCCCCTGTTAACGGTCTTTAGCTCTAACGACGGCTAAAAGGAGGACGTGGAATTCAAAAATAATTTTAAAAGCGATTTTTTGTTAAAAATGTGTTTAAAAGGGGACGACAGAAGAGGCCCTAAACAGTTGCTCTTTGCTTTAGTATAGAAATAATAATACCACTATAAAACGTATCTCTATCCAAAATGGCGTTTATAAAATCCTTCACATTTACAGTACTCGAGTGCCTGTGTTCGCCAAACAATGCGATATTATGGCGCACTTGATATACGCAAATTGCAAATTATGTCCATACACGTTAAACAAATGAGCGGGCACGCCGCAAGGTTGTGGAGCGTGGCGTAATAGTACGTACGTACATATGTTAGCGCCAGATAACAGCATCACTTAATTGTACAACTTTTGTATTTATGTAAATAGACGTTAAAGGCCACCCAATGCTCACATCCGAAAGGACCGTTTTCCTCGAAAATTGCTATAACAGAAAATATATCGGCGTATTAAGGGTTAACGCTATCGCAGTCCCGCCGACAAACGGGAACACGATGAGCAAATAAACATAATTTTTATTAGAT